>JAGPOW010003316.1:138597703-138612203 GCA_030014935.1 Caiman crocodilus
AAAATTGTTTTAGTTTTTATTTTGTGGGGGGGGGGGGGGGGGTGGGGGGGGGTGTGTAGGGAGATATGGGGTGCATGTGAGGTGGTGGGTATGGGGGTGCACTTGTATGTGGGGGGTTGCCCCTGCACTAGGTCCCAGGAGCTGGTCAGAGGTGGGGGAAGGGAGGAGGGCGGGGGGAATGTAGTAGAGCTTTCCTGGGTGCATGTGTATGTGGAGGCAGTCGTGGGCCAGATACAATCAACTCACTGACAGATACTCACCCGTGGGCCAGTTCCAACCCATTGGCAGGCTGCATCTGGCCTGTGGGCCCTATTTTGCCCACCCCTGGTCTAAACAAAGGTGAAAGATTTTGTATTTTTTTTGTACTGTTAGCAAAGAATGAACCCATTCTGTTGGTTCCTCTGCTTTCTTAATAATGTACTGAACAACCAGTTTCTCTAGTTCTGCTTTTGTGCTCTATCTTACAGCTAAACGAATTTGTCTGTGAGCATGTAGGTAAGAGTTATCTGGCCAGTAGGGCCAAAAGGTTGAGCATCTCTGAATTAGAAGGCTTAAAACATTTTGGAAGTGTTCCTCAGGCCAGCTAATTGAAAGTAGAATTACAGATAAATCATATTCTTTGTGCAGCTTCCCAAGCCCCTGAAATGCATCCTGAAACCGATCTTCAATTTTACTGTGCCACTCTACAGTACATAATTTCTTAGAAAATACAAAGTGCCCAGTAGGTCTTCTAGCTCTTATATAGGTACCTCTTTTCCTGGTACAACCACAAACTGTATTTTTTCATTACCATTTTTTACCTTTAGTTCTAGCTCACATGTGGTAACTATAGGAATCAGCTCCTCACTACGAGCTCAGAGCCTTATCTACTTGCTGTGAATATTTGCTTTCTTTTTCAATCCCTTTTCCATATAGTCTGGTATAACATTGGTATAACAAGTCACACGACTTCCATTTGTTTTCAGTATGATATTCCAGTCTTCAGAAGATGATACTGTATTTTGTACTGTTGCGATGTCCAGCTCTTCTTCTTTGTTGTTTACAAGGTTGCAATTCACTTCTCTGTGCGGTGATTGCCGACTCTGTTCTTTGCTTGCAGTCCTCTCCTCTGCACACTCTAGCAAAATGCTTCACTTGTTGCAGCATTGTTCAAAAGCTGGTCTATATTTGTTATCATAGCATGTACAGCCCTTCATGCTGTTTTTCTTAAATTCTCCCTGATTGCATTTTTCAGGCCTCCTCTTACAATATCTATTCTAGTCTCTGTTCTTTTCTGGGAGGGCTTATTATTCCATCAACAATTTTAGCATTTATCTGGCTTTGTGTCCAAAGATTTATGTCTAGTCTGGGTGATCTTGGCTACTTTGCACACGCTGATTGTTTTCTAGCTTGACATCAGGATCATCTAGCAATCTTTTCCTGAGCTGCATGTCTCTGATCCCTATTACTATCCGATCGCTAACCATGGTGTCTGTGAGTTCTCCAAAATTACAGGATTGACTCAGCAGTCTGAGATCCTTTTCAAATGTCTCCAAAGGATTCTCTTTTTTTGTGACTTCATGGGGAATTGATAGCTTTCAAAAGTCCCATTCTTTTTTGGAGTGCAGTCCCCACTTTTTGAGCGCTGGCTTGTGACTAGCCTGCTCGTCAGCTGCAGACTGTTATACACATCTAGCTTTTCAGTACCCACTATATTTAGAAAAATAGCTACCTCTAGGTCACTTCACTTCTCAGTGACAAAATTTGCTCTAATGTATAGGTTGAACTGTTGCTCAAACCCCTTCCAGTTTTCTATCACGTGGCTGGAGAGTTTCAGCTCTGCTGGAGCCAGTAGTTGCTACTGTTGCTGCTTTTCCTTCATCTTCTCCCCCTCCTCTTTATTCTTATTTCTTCATTTGCAAAGCTCACTTTATGTAATGTAGTCACCTGTTTTCAACCACTTGTCATACCATGTCCTATTGTGGGTTCAGTTCATTGTATCAGGAGCCACTTTAACAACGAGATGTCTTTATTTGTGCTATGAACAAACCCACAGCCATTAGACTCTTTCAGCATTCTTTCTAAGGCCAAGTACAGACATTCCACTTGTTCCAGTCTAAGTGATCAGAAACCGGTCTAAACCCATGACAGAACAGAAGTTCAGTATGCATAGACTGGTCTAAAAATGACAGAACTCAGTCTAAGATAGATCTGGATTGATGTGCACTCAAACTTAATTGATTAAGTTTAGACGGGTACATTGAACCACAGTACCAGTTCCTCTATCAGTTCAAGTTAGGTTGCTGTCCACTGGCATCCCAGTCTCCTTTGCAACCTCCTGCTAGCTCTCCCTTACAAGGAGGCATGCTAGGATATGTCCCGTGCTCAGTTGCTGTGGCTGAGTTCCCAGGGAGCCCTGCCCCCAAGCTCCCACAGAGCTAAGTCAGCGTAGACACTTTTCAGCACAGACCTTTTTCACATCCCCATCTCCTACCTCCAAGCAGCCAGAGTGGGGAAGGAAGGCATCTTTTTTCCCATGCATGAGCCCCGGCACCTGGGAAACCAGATCCCCAAGCCTTTTCCCCACATGCCGTCATGAGGCACCCCACAATGCACATACAGACCTGTCATGAATCCAGGTAAACTCTGGTATTGGGTAAAATGGGGTGTTATTATCTTTTCTTCCACTGCCTGCTTTTTGAGAGAAAGGGCTGCCTCAATACCTAAATCTAGGAGGGAGATTCAGACTTTTGAATCCCAAATGGAAGGAGTCTTCCTTCCTGCAATCCCTGTTCTGTTTTATAAAATTGGAGAGGTCGCATCAGATTTCCCCATCTGTAAAATGGGGTCATTGAACTTATCTTTATTTACAGGGTAATTTGAAATATTTTGGGGGTTATTTGTAATCAATGGATTTAAAAATGTTCTCTCAATGTCTTTGGTAGTTACCTATTTGCCAAATACCAGATACTGTGTAAAATTAGCATGTAGTATTAGTAACCTCTTGGCTTTGGCATCTCTGGCAACGGTAACAAAAGACAACAAAAGAACAAATTTTCAATGGCAAATTCTGTATGGAAGTGTGATTCACTGCTTTACATGCATCTGGGGTACATTTTGTGAAAATATATTGGACCACATTTTCAGGTCGTGTAAGTCATGGACTGCCCTGGAGTCAATGGACTGCCAGGAAAATCAATGGATGATTTTTTTTCTTTTGAGATGATTTTGTACAGATTATAAGATTGTTATTGTACTTGGCTGACCTTTCAAGGATTTTATTTTATTATAGCTTTTATTTTATTATTGTTTTATTTTACTCCTATTTAATTACTATTATTTTATTCCTATTATTATTTAATTGTTTTCCTTCCTAAACATTTCTAGGGATTATATGTGCAGTGATGACATGGAACAATGTTGGGAGAAATGTGTCTGTTAACATGCCTCTCACCTTGGCCTTTCTCTCCAGTTTGGTTCTGACTAATATAGGTCCACATCGAAGGGCATCATTGTATTTTTTCCTGGACCATTAATCAAACAGGTTCTGAAGTCTTTCATAATTCCAAGCACTTGAGCACAGTTTATACTTGGAAACTGGTAAGGAGGGTAGGGGTTTGTGGTCTAAGGGAGGATGACAATTCTCTTGGGTAAAGGGTTGCTGGAAGTCTGTCTGTATATTTGGGGGAGGAGGAGTTTTGTTCACTGATGGATAATAAAGAATCGCTGAAAAGATTTGCCAAGGGAACAGTCTGTCTATTGTGACCAGCATAGCCATGTCTGCCAGTTAAACCATTTGTAAGGATCCTATGTATAAGGATCCTTATAAGTACTTGATTTCCAAGTCAAACTTCCAGATATCGTGAGAGTTTAACAGTAATTGCATATCCACCTAACATGTGAAAACACTGCTTCTTTGTAATGTTTTATATTGTTGACTTCAAACCCCTGCCCCCAAGACACAGAGATGGTGAGCCTGGCATGCATTATAGTTAAGTAGTACCATTGTAGGATTTTCTGTCCTGTATTGATCTCTTGCAAAAGCACACAGTAGACCTTTTAGTACTTAGGCAAATATGTAAATAACAAGTCAAGCATAGCATCTTTTGTGAGACTTCTATTATGTGGTACCAGATGCATCTGAGACTCTTGCCCCCATCTGCCTGTTTCATCTTAGATATGAAAACATCATATTAATTATGACTATCATATTAATTACATCTGAGTTACCAAATGTATCTCTCAGTGCAGGTGGTATGGTTTCCAATACAATAAACTAGAACAATCATGGCAAACTAGACAATTTATTTATAATTTACTATGAAAGAGTGAAATTTGGCTGTTAGAGAAAATATGTAGATCTTTCAATCATTAAAGAAATTACAGTCACTTTTGTTGTAGTAATTTTTCTTTTATAATAAAAGATTGCTTAAGGAAGAAAAATGGCTTGACTGTAATTGGTTTCTACTATATTTTATTCTTTTATGTGTACACCTGGCGTCTTATCTGCATGTCTCTCAGATTTAAGACTGCAGAACAGGCTGTAGCTCAGGGTTGTATTTGTGATGTGATCTGAATTGTTTTGAAATCTTTTGAACTCATTTAGACTAATTTAGATATTTCATAGCAGATTAATTAAAATAATTCACAGTGGGTGTGTCTCCTGTGCCTTCAGCCCTCTGGGCCTGCTGCGCCATCCTGGACTGGTGGTGGCAACTCATCCAGCAGACCTGGGATGACTAGCAGTGGCTGGACAGCTTCCATATGATCTGGGCCACCTTCTGAGACCTGCTCCAGCAGTTCCAGGCCCACCTGGACCAGCATGAAACCGGCATGTGCCCCCTCCCCACAGACACCTAGCTGGTCCCCATGCTGCTGAAGCTGGCCATGCCCACCAGCCTCCTGTATGTTGGACACTTGTTAGGCATACACAAGGCCACCACTGGGGAGGCTCTCCTGGAGGTGTGCAGGGCCTTTAAGGATGTGCTGGGGTACACTATGCTTCATGTCCATGACCCCCTAGTGGTGGTGGCAAGGCTCTGTGACCTGGAATTCCCACAGGACACAGGAGCCTTGTATGAGACCCACATTCCTGTCACATGCCTGCCTCACAGAGACCACCCCTATTACAGCTGCAGGGAATTTACTCCATTGTCCTGTTGGCTGTTGTAGACTACTGCAGCACATTCACCCATGTGAGTGAAAACTGGGTGGGCAGCATCCATGATGCCCATGTGTTTTGGAACTCCAGCCCATCTTGAGGTCACCAAGAACAACCTCCCCAGGCCATTGTCACATCCTGTGCACTGCATAACATCTGCAAGGCCTGGGGGGAGCTGTTCTGTGAGAGCTGGGTGGCAGGTGGAGTATGTTTGGTGGTGCGACCACCACCTGCAGTGGCAGTGATCATAGCTCCACCCTCCCCTCAAACCATCAGGGCACCCACACACCAACCGGCAATGGCCAGGGCACCAGATGCAGGAGGCTGTAGCTAACCACCTCCTCCTACACTTCCCACTGTAGCCCCTCTGTCTTGCTGTCCACATACCCATTACCCCCGCCCACCCTCAGCACCACTCTTATTTCAGACATGTATCCAAACAAGTCTTTATTCCCCTCACATCATACACCCCTTCCACCTCCTTCCTCAACACACAGAGCCTCCTCCCCGGTAAACAGAGCCTCTATACCACGCACACACTTACCAACAATAAGAACCCTTCTTCTTAGGGAAAAATATTTACAAAGTGTTTATTTTGGTGTCCAGGAGTGGAGGGCTGTGGGGTGAGGGTGCCCAGGGGGCAGAGACCAGGGACAGGCACCCAGCATCCCTGCCTCTGGCTGTTCCCCTGTGGGTGTACGTGCCATGGCACATGTGGTGGGTGGGGGGCTTCCCCCAGGGCAATGGCGGCCACTGATCCTCCAACATGGGTGGCTATCCTTCTGCCAGGAGATGTCCAGCAGGGCCAGTGTAAGGACGTGTCCCTGCTGCTAGATGTTCTGGCTCCACACCTGTGGAGCCAGGTAAGCAGTGGGCCTGGTCCCATGGGAAGTGGGGTGGGTGGTAGCAGCCAGGGACTCCTGCTGGCTGAGGTGGCAGAGGACCTCCTCCTAGGCCTGGTGGGGACCTGCTGTGGGGCAGTGGGTGGTTGTCAGGGGGCCTGCAGGGCTAGGGACAGGGGCTGGGCAGCATCAGGCATGAAAGAGACTGACAGACCCAGGACAGTGTCCAGAACCTGACCATCATTGTCCATGGCCTGCATTGCCCAGCCCAGGATGTTCTGCTACTACAGGACCTGGATCCACTCTTGCTCAGTCTGGAGCTCCTGGTCAGTCCGGTCCTGTGGCTCCTTGTGAAAGTCCTGCACCTCCTCCTGGGTGTTGTCTTCTACTCACCCAGCTCACTTCTGGTGGGCTGTGACCTCCACTCACCATGCCTAGGCATTCTGCTCCCACTCTTCTGCCACTGCCACCCGCCACTGGAGGAGGAAGGTCTGATTCATGGTACATCTCTGGCACAGCCAATGCATCTGGAGGGCTCTGGTGGTGGTGGTGGTGGTGGTGACCCTGAGCCAGCATCCCTGCTGGCCACTGTGGCCTTTCCCTTGTGTCCATGTGCTGGACCTGCAGAGCCATCAGATAAAACACTTTTGTGAGAGTTTGCAATATTTCAGAGATAAGGTGCTCTGCACCAGGGCTGTGCACTGTCCAGACTCAGATCAGGAGCTGGCCATGTTCAGGTGCCCAGGGACCATGGTAAGTTGGGCCATGCAGGCCCAGGTCCAGGCCCAGTCCCAAGGAAGCACCTGCTGATCCCCACATCCCCTCAGACTCTACCTGGGGCTGGCAGGCCACTGGGTGTTGGCTGCAGGCAGTCTGCCTCCCACAGCCTGTTCCCAGGGTGGGACAGGCCAGGCTTCTGGCAATACCAGCTGCAATGGCTCCAGACCCCGCTTCCCCCCATCCCCTTGCAGGCCATCCACTTGACTGTGCTACCACCTAGCCCATGGCACCTGGTCTGGGGGATGGGGTGCAGGGCTCCTGGACAACTGGGATGAGGAGCTGCCTATGCCCCCACCTTCTCTGTAGGAGGCCTCTCCAGGGAGGCACCCTGGGTCCAGTCACCTGCCATGCTGTTGCTGTGCTTTGAGTGTGCCTCAGTTGTGCATGTCATAAGCAGTCCATGAGGAGCTGTTTGCATGGCCTGAGGGGCTGCCCCACACCCTGTGCCCTGTTGCTACTTATCCTCATGGTGCCTTGGGCACACCTGCATTCCTGGTTTGGGACCCTGAGCTATGATTGCATAGGGGGCTATCCTGGGCTGCCCTGCAACCTCTGGCACCACCTGGAGAGCTACCTGTGGCAGTGCTACATGTTTCTGCCCCACACTGCTGAGGAAGACATTACCATTAGCACTGATGCATTTCTTGAGGTGTTTGAGGCCTGTGCCCACCCAGCTGTGGGAGCACAGGGCTGCTTAATAAAGTGTTTCACTGTGTCCCACCTCCCTGCATGCTGGGGTGGAGGGACTAAGGGCCAGGCAGGAAGGGAGTGGGGGCCAAAGTGTGGAGGGCTGTGTCCCTAGTGTGGGGCTTACTACGTGTCTGGGGCTGGTGTGGCTGGCGGCTTATCACAGTCTTCCCAGCTGGTGCAGGAATGCGGCTGCACCTCATGTCCTCAGCCCATAGAGTGTGGCATTCAGGCACCTGGCTGTGGGTCTGCCCTGGGGAGGAGCTGAGGCTGCTGGTGTTTGGCAGTGTCATGGCCAGCTGTTCCTTGTGATGGAGCTTAGAACTGCACAACTGGTGAGGCAGGCATTGGCAAGGGCTCCCTGAACTGCTGATGGAGGCTGCATCTGGGGAGTTGGGCAGTATGGGGTGCTGCACACCCAAGAGTCCCTCTGGTAACATGTCACTGGAGGTGCCAGGGTGGGGCATGGGCTTGGGAAGGACTCCTATGATTGTATAAAACACATGGTTTTGTCCCGGGTCCTGGGGTGCCAAAATATTGTTCAGTTGTTGCGTATACAGCATGGTTACGTGGACATGGCCAGAACAATGATTATGGTTGGTCACAGTGACCCAATGTGCCTGTTAGGCTTTGACTCCTGTGCCAGCTGGTCATACCCTTTCTCCTGCACCCTCCCAATGGGACCTCATAAATGTAGGCATTGGGGTGTCCACCCCACTCAAACTGGTGCAGCACCTCCACCTCACCCCAAGGCATCACAAGGTTACCAGTCTCCTCCTGGCTTCTGTTGGGGCCCCAGGTTGTGGGCATGGATGTGCACATGCATGTGCTTCCAGACCTGGACAGGGAGGACAAGGCCATGCTGAGTCCTGCACTAGCTCTCTGGGCACCCATGCAGCTGTCCTCGTGTTGCCAGCCGTGGGCAGATGGTAGCAGCATCCAACACAGGGGTATGGCGTGGGACAGTCAGCTGTGCAGGAGACACTATACCCTGCAGAACCTGCAAGTGCAGGGCAGAAGTGACATGCTGCAGGCAGGTGGCACTGCTGCCAGAAGTTGCCTGCATGCAGCCCCAGGGAGCTGACAAGGCTGGGAAGGAGCTGCAACATCCTGCAACACCCTTCAGCATGCAGTTGGCCCCGATGGCAGTGCCTTGGCAGCTGCAAAGCAGTGCAGTGCCTGACAGCAGTGTTGGGGTGCTGGCAGGCATGCACAGCAGGGCTGTCACCTTCCCGGGGTATACACAGAGCATTCAGGCTACCTGTGTTGTGTGAAGGTACAAAAATTTCTGCAGGCTTTTATAGTCTGCCATAGAGGCAGCTCAGCCCTAAAGCAAGAGTGGCTCGTTGCCTGAAGCCCTGGGACTGCCTCAAGCTGGTCCTCTAGTGGCTGAGCAGACCTGAGAGCAAACTTGCTCCCGGGTTATGTCTACATGTGCATTATTGTGCAGTAAGTAATTACCATTAAAGGTTTTTACTGAGCAGTAACCATGCACATATGTAGATGCATGCACTTACTGTGTAATAAACTAGTCAACTGCACAGTAATGTGTCTCATGTAAATGCACCCACTTACTTCAACCCAGAAAAAGGGAGGAACAAATGTCACTGGACTCAGTCATTGCCTGATACTTTGTATCCATCACATCTGCTTTGCATTTAGTTAATGTCAGTATTTTGTTTCCTAAAACTGACAATGTATGCATTTGAGAAAAGAAAGACAATTCTTGTCACCATGGGCAATACTTGCAATGTGCCTGTAGCAGACAGAAGACTGAAGTGAATGATGGAATATACTTCCCTATTTCAAACACTATATCAAATGCTCTACGTGATTCGCCTCCATGACCTGCTAGAGCTTCGTTTACTGGGGAAGCAAGAAACTTAAAACTGACCCCCTTCCCCCCAACACTTGTACACTACATTGCTGCAATCCAGGTACCAAACTGGCCATAAAATGCTTGAGATTATGACAACCATTTATTTCTCTGGACATTCAAAATTCACAGCAGGAAACATGGAGTTGTTTAACTGTCTTTTCTCAGATTGTTGTCTCTTCCATAAAATACTTGAATTAGAAAGTGACAGCTCACTGCTTCCCCCTCATCAATCATCATTTTAGCTTAAACTGCAGCAGTTTTGGGGGGATTTTGTTTGTTAGAAGCAATGAGGAATTCAGAACTCATCTAATAAAACTGCCTTGTGTGTCTCAATTTCAAGAAAGAAATGTTTTCTCCACACTTAAATTTGTCATATGACTCAGCTGGGATTTCACAATTTCCTCATTTGATCTTTGTTCTACTTTTCTCATTTTTCAGTTTAAAATCAGTAAGGGCTGAGATATGTTTGTTACTATTTACCTTCAATGTTTCCCACTGTTTTTCCAGAGGTCTGTGATGACACATGTCTTTAGCTTTTCATTTCTGGCTTATTTTGTCACTTATCAGAATTAGAATGTGTGTCTGAGCATTTCGGCCCCTTCAATGTGACAGTGACCTTAGGGGCTATGAAGGGTAATGAGATGTCAGAGAAAGGGACTGGCTGCTCTACTTCCTGAGTCTTTGATTTGTGGTGCAGCAGGGAGAGTTTTGGTAAAAATTGATTGTTTTAGAATACAAAAAAGTTTTCTGAGTCTGCCAAGAAATGTTTAATTAAAACCAAGAGAAAACAGCATTCAATGGGTCACATTTTGCCCTAAATTATCCCCTGTGTAGCTTTCTGGAAGCAGTTGGTATAAGAATAGAATTTTTCCTTTAGGGTATAGTCAACATCTCTTCTATTTAGAAAATAAATATTATTTTTCCTTTAAAATACTGTATGAAACTATTTATTTTAGTAAGACTAATTAACACAAAAATATACCACATTTTGTCTCCATAGTGCCTTACAGGTATGAATTAATCCAAACAATTCCTTGTGAATTAGGTATGTCCTTGTCCCTGGTTTACAAAAGTTGAAGGGGAAGCAGAAAGATTGCCACTTGCTCAAAGCCATTGAGGGTGTGTTTAGGATAAAACAAGGATTAAAATTACATGTGATTAAAATTCAACAATTCTAGTCCTGTGCTGAAAATGTCAGACCTCCCACCCACCTTTAAAGAGAGAAACTAATACTATAGTCTAAAAAAGGGTCTCTTTTGACAAGTGCAGTTAAAGTTTCACATGCAATTTTGCAATTTCTTTCAATTTTTACCCTGCATCCTTTATATCATGATGTTATTTTACAGGCACGATGAAGTTGGAGGGGAATAATTACTATTCTTGATTTTGTTCATTTGTGCTGTGGGAAAGCCCTGAGGCTCTAGTCAAGAACAGAGACTTGCATTAACTGTAGAATAAACATGCAGGTAGACATGACACTTATCTTAGAAAGCAGACAGTCTAGCCTGGCATAAGATACCTGAAGGGAGTAGAACAGGGGAAAGCAGGGCAAAGTAAAGGACAAATCATAATTGTTAATGATATGTATTCCTCACTATACCATAGTTTTTTATTCCCTCAAGAAAAAGCGGTTAGGACAAGGTCTTAAGATTATTACCTATAGGAAGAAAAACTGAAAGTGATATCAACTATTTGTTCAATTAAATCCTACGTATTTACAAAATGTATACGCAAAGCACTGTTTCCCTGAACTAAAACAACAGGAGACGATATATTTGCTCACAATTCTAAGTCTCTTCTCAGATGGTACCGTGTCCAAAAAGCTGTCTTTCTCTTTTTTTTTTTTTTTTCAGTGCTTCTCTTGGTGTCTGCTTCTGGACCTGTTTTTTCCTAGACATGTGTAACTTCATCAAATTATACCCAGCTTTCTAAATTTTCATCCAGCCCCTGATAAAGTCTCTCCTTCCACATAACTGTGCTTGTAACTGGTCTTGTATGTTGCTATGTTATTCATATTATTTAACCTATCTTATTCTATAATGGACCTTGCATACTCTATTTACTTTCAGTGAATTATAGTTGTCTTACCTCTGAACATTAATAACCCTTCACTTAAGCAGGGTCATAACATGATTATAATTAAATATGAAAATCAGTTGTGCCTAACTTCCATCTTTAATTCAGTGGTTTTGTGTATTCTTAAGTCCCCCTTTACATATCCCATTGCTTGCACAATTAACTGTGTAACACAGTTTATTTATTATTAACACAATTTATTTAAACTAGTTACATGTGCAAAGGAACTATCACGCCATAAAAAAGGTCCATCCAACAATCCAGTTACAGCTGAAAATCCAGCTAGAACTGGTTTTGGTGCAGCTTTAATTTGCACGTGCAGCGAGGTAGCTATGCTCCTCCTGCTGGGAGACTCATCAGCTAATAGGGCTCCCAGACAAGATGTGCACCATGTGCTGCTGTGGCTGACAGGACTCTCAGCTGCCTCATCATTCCCAGCTAAGAGTCCTGCCTCTGATGGGACTCTCAGCTATGTCAGCACCCCACAGCTGCTGTGGCTGGAAGTCTTATAGGTGACAGGACTCTCAGCTGCTGTCTAGGCTCCCTCTGCATTGTCAAGTAGCAAGCTCCCATAGCTGTGAGTCCTGCAGCTGCTGGGACTGTCAGCCACCACAGTGCCCCATGGCTGTCATGGCTGAGAGTCCTACATCTGATGGGACTCTCAGCCATTGCAGTGACCCACATGTTGCTGTGGCTGGGAGCCCTATGAACTGTTGGGACTCTAAGCTGCAGGGAAGCACCACATGCAGCTGCAGCTGAGAGTCTGAGGGAACACGCAACCATGTTGAGACTATTGCAGCTGATGGGACTCGCAGCTGTGGGTCTCTTCTGTGACTAGGAGTCCTGTCAGATGTTGGAATGTCAGCTGTGGCACCCATGGGGCACTGCTATGGCTTCAAGTCCCATCAGTTGTGGGAGTCACAGCTGAGGGAGCTTGTACTTGCTGGTGCAGGGGGAAACCAGGATGGTGATTCCAGGCTCCTCCTGCACTGCCAACAAGCTGTAATTGGATCTGATGCTGGGTCCCACAGTCATGCCTTCCTCCATGCACTTGCAACATAGCAGAAGCCATGATTATATGGATCATGCATTAGATCGTATCATGCCTTTATCTGAATGTCTAGAAGGGCTCTAAGTAATGTAGCAAGTCAGCTGAAAAAATACTGCACACCTTGGCTAGCTGTGATTCTGCTGCATTATTTTAATTTACTTGATTGATATGTCCAACAAGGAGTCGTTAAATAGTATCCAGTCTAGGAAATGTCTAAAAGTGGCATATAAGTCAAAATAAGTATATAGCAGACAACAGGCAATATTAAAATCATGAGTATTTGATGAAAAGAAGAAAGGCTAAGGAGAGATTTACTTTTTCCTTTGGTGCAATGGGGAAATTGTCCATTTATAACCAGAGATGGTGAGGGTAACTTCCCATCAAAGGACTCTTGTAGAGACTGCCTGTCAATAAGTGGGGTGAAGGATGTGATAATGTGAAGGACCTGTCAGTCATCTGTCACCTGAGAGGTATTTTTTCTATCTGTTTTTCTAGCATAGATTCTGGAGGTTAACAGAAGTTAGTAGGCTTTCCCTTCAGAGGGCAAGAGGCAAGGGAAGGTCTTCAGGTTCCCTTTTTCAGAGTCGGGCAGCAACATTTAATCAGTTTATAATAAATCTTTGGGGTTCATGTGGTTTCATTGTGAAATTTAAGGTATGAATGAACTTGAAAATTTCAACAAGGCTTAATATTCCCCACATGCTATGAGAGGCTCACCAGTAAGTTATACCAAAACTCATGCAAACTACAGCAAGCCTTTTTTTTAGTAGCCTTAGTAGTAATGAAGTTCTAACGGGGATTGAAAAGATATCTCGTTGTCATGAAGACTGTAGTATAAAGGCCTTATTACACATTGCACTTGTGGTCAAATGTTGATCTATGTTAGTGGTAGCTTGAGTTTGGAACAGTCACACCTTAAGGCTAAAAACCTTCCCCAACTGTCCTGCACCAGCACTGGCACCTTCACAGCTGTGACTTACCACTAGAAGGCTGGCAAGCAGAGGCCTGACTAGGCTTGACTGGATACTTTGTTACTTTGTCACATCTATGAGTTACCACTACAGAGCTGGTGAGCAAGGACAGGATTCTATCTATCTATCTATGCTCTAGGTGAGGGTGTGTAAGAGATGGGTTGGCAGGAGTCGGAGAGGGAGGGGAGGAACATGAAGCTGGGGAGAGTTAATGGGATTGGGGGTAATGAAAAGGGAGGTGGAAAGGAAATAGGGGTAGGGAAGGATGGTGAAGTGAAGGAAGTCAGCCACTAAAAGGTAAAATAAAAAATAGTAAAAAATGTATTTAAAAAGAAATAAAGAGGAAGCAAATGAAAAAAAGTTTTGTGTTTTAACAAATTGCAAGTTGGGATTGGGGTGTGGCAGGTGCTGCGCATGCTTCCTGGAGTGAATGGAGGTGAGAGTAATAAGAGAAAAAACTCTGGGGGGAGCTACTGTTTCTACCATGGGAAGGAAGCCCCAGTTCTTAGGGACTTGATCCAGCCCCCTATCTTGTCCCTCACCACCTGCTAGACCCCAGTGCTGGACTTGCCCTTGTCCTGTGACCTGGATAGCTGGCATGTGCTTTGCAGGCTGTTTCCATGAGGTTACACCTCTGGGGATGAGAAGTTCGCACCTGTGGGGATGGAAAGTTCAAACCTTTGGGGGCAGAGACCTGGGTAACATGGATCAGAGATAAGCTTGCCCTGAAGTGGCGTAACTTTAAGCTGCCTAATGAGTGCTGAAAATTAGTGCCAGGTGTTAATGTGAGAACAATCCAGGGGTTAAGAGCTCCAGGAGCCACCTAAATTTAATGTGTAACAAGGTCCTAAGAATACAGATATGTAATCTGTTAGAAAATAGTACTATCAGGTAGACACTCTACTGAAGTGCACAGCTCGGGGTATGAGACTCCCTGGGTGACAGCGACCATCACCTGATTGCATTTGCTGTCCGGCGCAGTGTAGCTAGGGCCCACACTATGACTAGTGTCCCTGACTTCAAAAGGGCCAATTTCAGGGAGCTCAGGAGGCTAGTCGACGAGGCGCTGAGGGA
>JAGPOW010003316.1:138612303-138650567 GCA_030014935.1 Caiman crocodilus
TTGCTCCTACCTTGGGTGTCTTCAAGAGTAGACTAGATAGGTACTTGGCTGGGGTCCTGTGACCCTGGCACTTGTTTCCTGCCATTGGCAGGGGGTCAGGCTAGATGGCCTGCTCTAGGCCCCTTCTGACCCTAATTACTATGAAACTATGAAACTATGAAGCTTTACATTCATCACTCCTACCTTCTGAAACATTCAGAAGCCAAGAATGCTTGAAAATTTTCAAGATTCTAAATATACATGGTTTTGACCACATTAGAGATGTTGTAGGAGTCTTTTATTTTTGTCAACTAATATGACTATTGCTCATTTCGGCCTTGAGTTAAACAGATAACTTATGCATGTGCTGCTGACCTTTAAGCAGTATGTTTATAAATGCTTTGTAGAATCTGGACCTTAATCTTTCCTTGGTTTAGTTAATATTTTATTGGGAGAATTTAATTGAATACTTTATTACTCTTCAGTGTATAGCAGACTTTAAACACCATTTTAATAAAAAAAATGTAGACTCTTCCTCCATCTCTGGCTTCCTCTCACTTCTCTTTCATGGGACTAGCTGTCTGTGTACTGTTTATATAAAGCAAACTGTAAGCTCCTTAGACCACAAACTGTGTCTTTCATAGGTTCAGTATAATGCCAAAGCACACTGTTGGTATTCAACTAATAACTAATGGTAATAATAGCCTGTATACCCCTAAAATTATTTTTGAAGAACAAAATAGACACCCTGGGAATACAAATCACAGCAAAAGATATACTTGTGTATCATTCATGGGCCGGCATTATAGCCTTTTCAGAAGCCTTGATTCCCAAGATGATGATGTTAGTCATCAGAGAAGATTTCTTCCATAGAATGGCTCTTTCACTGAATAGGCTTGATGCTTGGTCAGAAGATTTCTTGCTGAAGAGTACAGAACAGGATTCCTGAAAAAAAATTACAGGCTTAAACTGCTGTTGGGTTGGAACTTTTTATACTGGTGTAAAGAGTCTGTGAAACAACTGTAAGACTTCATGAAGAAAATATACCACTGGCATTTAACCCTCTGGTTGGTACACCATCATCCTGGCAATACAGGAGGTATATTTGAGCACTCTCCTGTATCCCTGATATTTCTTAACTTCTATGTAGATCTATAAGGGTTGTTGTTGCAATGGAACAAGTTAAAATAGCTAACCTAAACTGGTGGTTTATTTGACCCTGAAGCTCCACCTTAATAGAGTTCCTAATTTCTGTAGGCTTAAAATGACATTTATATTGGTGTAAATGCAAAAGGAATCAAGTCTGGTGTTTCTAAAATTCATGCATTAAAAAATTATTTTTCTACTTTAGCTTGGGTTAGGTACTCCTGGCAGAAAAGCATGGTGAAGAACCATTCTTGTTCTAAAGAAAAAAATCATGATCTTTTCTCTTGCAAAACCACAAATGAGACAGATGGAGAAGGAAAACTGTTTTGAGGGAACATTAAATCGGCTAAGAACAAATTGCTACGGAAAATGACATTCCTTTTTTGAACAGCCATTAGTTTCTGATAATCAGGAATTCTCAGATGCTTGAACATTCCATTAGCAAGACGCAGTGAGTTAATTGTAATAATTATCAGAGGTTTTAATTGTTTTGTTATAATGTATTTTGCAGTTTGTTTGACAGTGTGAAACCAATAGGCACCTCTAGGAAGAGTATCTAGAATAATAAAATCAGGCTTCCCTATGACTTCTAATCTTCGATTAGATCATATAGTTTTTCAGTGTATGTGCTTAGAGAGACTAAACCAAATGGCTAGAGGATCATTCTAGAGTATTATCCACCTTGGTATTTTGGCTAAAAGGGAAATTATTCTTTCTTTAAAAAATATTTCCAAACTATCAGCTCTACTTTCCATGGCTGAAGACAGAACTTTTACCTCTGGTCAGTTTTCTTTAACTTGCTTATTTAAGCTACTTGAATGTACCTGTGCTTTCTATAGTAACTTTATAAATAAACAAAAATATGGTGGAATATACATTAATATTTAAATCATAATGATTTTCATCCAGAGATCTCAATGCATTTTAAATACTCTATTAAAGTTCTCATAGAACTTTGGTGGCCAAGGAAGAGAAATGTGGAAATGAACTACCCTGTTATGCAGCAAGTCCGTGGTGGAGGCACTTATGGAACTCAGGAGCTCTGATTCCCATCTCTTGGCCTAACTGTAAAAATATGCTACTCCTCCTTATTCACTGTGATGCAATTAGCTGTGCTTTGCTGGTTCCATATGTAATTATTTTTTTTCTTAGCAATTACTTATCTGATTATAATCTTTACAGTTTTCCTTTATGTGACATTGGTGAAACTGCTGTCGGAATAAAATACATTTCGTATGTTCAGATTATAGACAGGATGTTGAACATTGGAGGGTGCAGAAAAGAATCACACAATTGATTCAAGGACTGGAGAAAATGGCATAAGGGGGAAGACTTCAGGGGCTCAAGCTGCTAAATATCTCAGAAAGATGTGAAAGATAACGTGACTACTCTATGTAAGTACTGTAATCGAAGGAAAAAATGAGTGTTAAAGAGGTCTTTAAAAAGCTCTTACGGAGTACAGAAAAACATAATGAGCAGACACTGACGCCAAACCAATTCTAACAGGAAATACAGCACAACTTTTTAACAGTGAAGATGCAAAATCATGGGAATAAATTACTAATGGTAGTGATTTGTTCTCCATCACTTGATATCTTCAAGACTGGATGTCTTTCTAGAAAATATGTTTTAGCCAGCACTATTTACTGGAGTTGACAGAAGGCTAACTGGGTGAAATTTAAGGGCCTGTGATTTGTACAAGGTCAGACTAGATGTCCAAATGATCTCTTCTTGCATTAAATTAGGATTTTATGAAAAAATATTATAAACATAATACAACCTTCACTTAAATTCTTTCAGCAAGAGGTGGAAGTCTCTGTAGCTGCCACAGAAGCTTTCAAAAATATTGTTTCTTTTCTTGAGAAAATTCTATTATGTGCTGATTATGTTTGAAGAACCATTTGCATACACAGAACTTTAAAGAGATTTTGTCGGCTTCCTTTTTCAGAAAAAGGACTGTTTGTGGGAACAAGTCCCCAGAGACATTATTGTCTCCTGTACATTGTACCACACTTCTGGAACATATGTCAGGAAATATTACATTACATTTCAGGATCTGTTATGTACAAAATGACAGTTGTACCAAAATGTGAGGTCATTTTTCTTTCAGGGCCTGACCTAAAATCACTGAGGTCAATGGGAGTCTGTCATATGATTTCAGTGGGCTTTTGGTCAGGTCCGAGGTGAATATGTAGAAGGGAGTACATGAGACTTTTGAGCTAATTTCCTGCTGTCTACCTTGGTGTCAGATTTGAACTGAGGTGAAAAGCCAGTGAACTTGCCAAGCAGTTTCATGAAAATGATCACTGCTAATGTAATACCAGTCCCAATCATCCTTCAAAGATCACCTTTAGAGCAAGATAATCCTGCATACACTTTATTCTAAATAATATATGTTTTTACCAATTCCAGGGGTTTGTGCAGCATACAATATCTTATATTTTGCAAAGGAACATAAGCGGAAATATTTAAGCCATTACTTCAGTTTGTATAAATGAGTGGAGCTCCATTGACATCATCAGAACTGACTGTTTCATTTCAGGTTCGCCATTATGACTGAACTCTACCAGGCTCTCTGTCCACCAGTCATTTAGGGCCACAGTTTCAAAAAAAAATCCTGGGTGACCTGTACAATGTTTTCTTACTACCTTGTTTTTGCAGTCTATAAAAAAGCAGAGCTTAAACCTTTTTCAAGTTAAGTGATAAGTTATTTGTTGGAAAAGTTGATGTGTCAGACCCTAGCTGATTCAGAAATGACAGTGTAAAGAGCAAGCACTCTGTGCTTCATGTAAAATCAAATTGTAGCACCGTCATTATAAAGGAGGTTGGAGAGCTCTGTTGTCTTTTCAATTGCTGTCATTCCCTCTGTCAAGGGCTTCAACTGTATTCAGAATTTATTCCTTTATTTCCTTATAATGACTAATGATGACTCATAATCTTCCTTTCTCCTGCCTTAGTTCTATCAACACGTGTTTTTAGACCCACTGTCTTAAATCCATCTCTTCACTGTTAAGGCAAGTTCTTGAAAAGCAAGCCGACTCTGGTCTCTCACCCTCTCTCAGCTTTTCAGAATCCTTAGTTGCTCCTAAGGTTCTTTCCTTTTTTTAATACTGCCCCTTGCTGCTTCAGCTATTCTACCATTTTCAAGACTGTAATTACTGTTGTCACCACCATAGTTAGATATCTACTTGGAGGCTGCTCGGAAGTATGCTAGGGAGACATGAGCTGTACCTTGCCCTTCTCTGAGCCCAAAGGTCAGCAACACTTTCATGCCGTGCTTAGTCCTAAAGGCAACAGTCTTGTGGCTTTCTTTAATCATGACCTTTTGCATAGCAGTAGATAGAGCTAATGCCAAGTCACTGAGCTAACAGAATATATATATATATATATATATATAAAATTACTTACTTTCTAGTACTTACACATTTCTAGTGCCCTGGAGCAACTTTTTGATTTTTAACAGTGTTATTATTTTTTGATGGTACTTGACTATTTTTTGGAACTGTAACTACTGATGGTGACTATATGTGACTTAGCACATTTCTTTTTATAAAGGCAACTGGTGCTGCCTGTCTGCTTTTTTTACCTGTTTCAGAGACTGGAATTAGTGCTTGCTTTCAGCTCAATTATGTCTTGCTGAAGTTAGTTAAGATCTTTTTATTATTGGGAGGAGTCTTCCACTTTACTTGCTTTATTTTTTTGAACATTGATTCTTCTTTAAATATTATTTTATTCTTCACTTCTAGCTTTTATTTGCTGTTGAAATGCCTTTTACTTTCCTTGGATCAGGAAGATCAAGATGCCACAAACTGCAGAAATGCCTATGGAAGGCTATTCAGAAAGAGAAAAGCCATTTAAATGACAGTGACTGTGTTCAGAAGCTGGGTAACATGCATGTACAAAACCTGTAAAGCAGTAGCTCTGAAGGAAACAAAATGGAAGGAGGATCTTTTGGGACAAAGGTTTCTATTGAATGATTTTTCCTCATGCCATATGTAAAATACTGATTGGCTATACATCTCTATATACACCTTTTAGAATCCAGGTCACTGTAGCAACAGCTTGTCCTGGTACCATTTTATGTCAAAATTGCCACAGACTTGAAACGATTTTCAATGCATTTTGTTATGTGCTAAACAAGAACAGATATGCATCTTCCTGATTGCCAAGAAAGAGGCCATTATTTCAAGCTTTTCTCTGTATATCTCCCAGAGCAGGGTGGAATTTACCTTGGACTAGACCTGCTGAACTAGCATAACTCACTGAGGAGCAAGAATCAACACCACAGGGGTGTAACAGTCTCACCAGGCTGCAGTATCTCCATTTATTTTTAGACTTGTGTGCCACAGCTGGAGCCGACAACTCCAGGAATAGTAGTTCTGCCTGTGGAAAGTAAAGAGCGCTGTGTTCACAACCTATCCTCTGAAAGGCATTAATAATGAAAAATAGGGCAATGTATGAATGATACTATTTAAGGAATGCTTTCAAGATGGTCTGTCTAATGGCAGACTGCATGCAGAGGAGCAAAAACCAAGACAAATTTCACTAATAAGATGTTAGGCATTCAGAATGTCACAGAGTTGTATCCAGGCTACCACTTCTAAAGGTGGCCTAAACAAAAGGAAAACAAAGTATGGATATGCCCTTTAAATATTTTTGTAATTTACAAAACATTTCCAGACTATATTTCTATTCTGCATGTTTTTTGCTTTAGAAATTTTAAGATGACACTTCTATGTATGCTGGAAACAGAGAAATAAGTAGAATTATAACAGACTTAGGGATAAATCCTGCCCTTTTTTCGCTTTTGTAACCACTTATTCATCTTGACAAATATTTGGGACAATGCTTTCCTTGTGAAGGAAATGCCTTGTGCTTTCTCAGAAGACTAAGGAAATTTCCAGTTATCTAATCCTCTTATGAATATTTAAATAAATAAAAACAGACAGATTAGTATTATTTTTCCTCAGTTTCTTTAAGGCAAAAATATAACTTAATTTTATTTGGGGAAAAAAGCTTAGGGTTTATCTATAGATCACAAAAAAGGAAAACAGGTTGCAAACACAATATTTTCCCACAGATCTTTAATATTTAAAACTCACCATAACTTAAATATGGGTGGCCAGTTTATAGCCACACCACTAATTGTAGGAACTAAAAGGAATGAAAAAAACACACCATCTTCTTGTCCAGATTCTAGCTTCTTCAACTTAACTTACCTGCAAGGAAACTCAAAACCTATTAGCATTTCTAGGACACACAGACATAAAATCTAATATACTGTATTCACAACATGAAGGGTGTCTGTTGGGGAGTCACCTTCCATGAGTTCTAACTCTGAAAAATATTAAGCCATTGTGGTGATGGGCATGGTATACAAACCTAAATAAAAAGGGTTGGAAATATTTTTGATCAGAAGAGCGCAATGTAATGAAAAGGGAAATTAGTTTTATTGTGATGTTGGATGGATGCATGAGTGGCACAGTCAAAAGTAGGTTCATGTAGGTCAGTTCAAACATAGGAAAATGAAAAATATTCTTGCATTCCTAAGGTTTTTGTCTAATATATGTAGACGTGTATATTTTCACATGAAATAAATGCATTCATTCTTTTCCAGGGCTTATCTCTTATCTAATCTCTTTCCCTCTATCACCTTCCTTCACCTCTGGATGTACCCATGAACACTGGAACTGGAGCAATGTATCCATAACTTTGCCAAAATAACCTCTGGTATAAGAAGGTATAAACATACAGTTTTACCCATGTACACCAGCATTAATAGCTAGGTCTTACTGGGACTTAATTCCACCATTTAACTAGCTTTTTAACATTTTATATATATATATATATATATATATATATGTGTGTGTGTGTGTGTGTGTGTGTGTGTGTAAAATATACGCACTAAATTATTATTTTTCTCCCTTGACTTCCATGCAGATACCAAGACTATCTGCCTCATGGATCATTCTGCTGTATGCGGTAGAGAGGACAGTCTCAGTAGGCTTGAGATTTTGGAATAACCCCACTGGGGTGCCCCAGCTATGCCTTTGCTGAACAAGTCCTGCCACTTGGTGTCTGGGCAGGACACGAGGGTGGCCTGGTGATTGTGTGGTGCATAAGCATATAGAGGTGGTGGCGATAGATAGTAAAGAAGCACCGGTTTAGTGTCCTCCAGCTGGCTCAGGTGGTGGAGTCAGGAATGACACAAGGCCATGTGAGGCATTAGCCCTATGACAAACTCTGGTGGGCTGGAGGACACAGGGGGACAGGGGCTGCCATTGTGCAGGACCTGGTTGACAAAAGCAAACGCATCAGGAGGTAAGGCAGAATTCACCTCCTGGTTTAGGCGGCAGGTCACAAGCATTGTGGGTAAACCCATGTGTTGAGCCAATGCACCAGGGTCTACCCACACCTGCCTATCATAGTCCAGGAGGTCCTTGATATGGGTAACAACACCTAGGACCAGCCTCTGCTCCAGAAGCTCCCAAGAGCAAACAGTCCTGAGCTGTTTTCCAGGGCAGCTATTTATACTGCTGGAGCCAGCAAAGGTGGTGGCCTGAGGATCTAGCTCCTTCTAGCTGTAGATCTGGGAGGATCTAGGAAGGATTATTTTGTCCCAAGTGGCAGAACTTCCCCCACACCAAAGTGCATGTCCAGGCACATGCACTCAGGCCAAAATCCCTGGCTCAAAATTGTGCTGCTCCTATTTGAGCTGCTTCAAGCTCATGCTTACATGCTTGCATGTGTGGACACACTCCATGAATGCAAATAACTTTTATGAGTCAGAGGAAAATTAGGTTATTTTGAATTCCTCTGAACAGAGTGTGAGAGAGGAACTGTTTGAGGAACCTATTGAGAAATCCATCAAGTAGAGCAGGATAAATAAATGAAGTTTGATGGGTGTTTTTTATGGAATTTAACAAACATATGCATTTATTTTTTGTGCAAGACACTTCTGCAAATTGTACTACCATGCACTAAAGAAGCAACGATTAAGGCCCGGGCATTTTTTCTGCCTAATTTTCCACTATGTCCTGTCTTCAGTTCCTTTACTGGTGCAATCATTTTTTTTTTTTATTGTTAACAGTATTACGATGACAAGAAGGGAAAAGAGTAGTTCGGAGTTTTATTGGTGGACTGAACCTGTGCTTAGGAACTGAGCAAGGGATGCCCTGGATAAAACCTGTCTGATACACCACTGTGATGGAGCAAGTTCTTTGCTCTGCCACTTTAAGGGCTGGAACAGGCAGCTGGAAGGTGGCTGATTTGGGTGGCCATTTTAGAGCTCATCTCTCAGGGCTGAGAGGGCAGTTTGCTGCCGGCCAGCAAAGGAGTGACATCATCTGACTGAGCGACTGCTCCAAGAAGAACACCTTGGAGGTAAGGGTGGGGCAACAGGGAAGGAGGAGGTCCTGTGGTCCTGGGCATGACCTGAAACTGCACCCTGCTGGGCTAGGGAGGTCTGGTGGGACTGCCTATGACAGGGCAGTGTCATTTAAATGCCAGGACTGCTAACCTCCCCAGTGCAAGCTGGGTGGTGATGCCTTAACCCCAGCCCACACCATCTGGTGGGTCTTTGAGAGCAGTGGGCCAGGCATGCTCAGAGAGCACCTGAGCCTGAGGGGGGTGTACAACCTTGAGGCCCCAGAGTAGGGGTGGAGTGGAAGGGGCCTCAAGGTTGGGCGATCTGGCCTGGCGAGAGGCTAAGGGCAGAGTTAACCCACAGTTGGTTAATTGACTAGCAACTACTCAGATGAGGGTTGTGTGAGAGACCCAAGAGGATGATCCAGAGCCACTTGAGGAATAAAGTCAAGCCTGATGGCCCTCCAGGGTTGCTTAAGGGAGCAGGGCAGTGTGTGTGTGGCCCAGGGACAGGCTGTATGCAAGAGGCACCTGTGAGAGAGGGGCAGAGTGAATGTGACCCAGAAGAGGGCGGTGCGTAAGAGGCTAAACTATGCACTGAGTTTGGCCCAGCCTTAAGCTGGAGATAGAACAAATGATATGTTATCTACGAGGCATGGGACACATAAAAGGGAAGGTCAGAGGGTGTATTTATTGCCCTTGTACATCAGGATGCTCAGAGGGCAGCCTCATGTCTAATTAGTATCAGGATCAACTAAGAACAAGGTATGGCAGATGAATAAGGTGGGTGGTTTGCTTGTAGACAGGTGGTGGGCTGATATTGAGATAAGGCCTGGGAGTTTGCTCCTGTAATACCCACTGAAATCAAACAAGAACTCCCTTTGTTAGCTGCTAACAATGAAGTATTTACATTTGGTAATGATAGTTTTTAATTAAAAAGATCCTAAAGACTGATTTCCTCCTCTCCCTTGAAATGTCTTCTTGCATCCAAAATTTTGGGCATGAAAATTTGATGCAAGGAAGATATAGAAAACTATTCTTTAAGAAAACTATTCTTTATGGCTAAGTCCACACAGTAAAAAGCCTGAAGCTGAAACAATTCAATCTTTGCAGGTTAGTCTAAGCTGCATAAATTGAAACAATAAACAAGTGAACTGACATTTACTTTTGATTCTAGAAATGCAGCCACACGCCTGCAGTGGCTCAGGCCAGGAGCTGGGGGCGGGGAGGGGGGGAAGTGGGGAGGCATTAGACCATAACTCCCTAATTGGCTGGAACAGACTGCTTGGGTCAAGGCTAGCCCACCCACTCTGTGAAGTGGGGGTAATGGGGTAGTGCAAAGCATCCTCGGATGTTGGGGGACAATGAGTTAACTAGAATCTGGAGGGTATCTAGGACAGAAATTTAATACATTTGCTTTGAGCTATATCATTTAAGTCTGATACAACATTCATCTAGATTTATTTCAAACAGGTTTTGGCCATTTTGAAAGCTGTTTATGTGTGCTGAACTTCTGATGTGTTACAGATTTGAACCAGTTTCTGATCACTTATACTGGTTTATGTGTATTTTGTCCATAACCTATTAGTTTTTAGAGCATGGATATGTTCTCTTTATCTTACTACACCAATATTCTGCTCTGGTAGCATGGACACTGGAGTGAATGTCTAGAAGCCAAGAGTTTGACACCGTAGCAGAAGTAAATCATGGCACAGCCATGTCAGATTCCAATAAGTATGTGAATTTTGCTGCTAAATACCTTATCATAATGACATGAGAAAGAAAAGACTGGCACCAGTACAGTGAGATGAAATTAGGACTGCATTGTAAGTAAAATGTACATAATTAGTTTATTTATTTTTAATTTCATTTTCAAGATTGCAAGTATGTACATGCAAGAATAATGGAAAAAACAGGGCTCATTGCTCCAGCTCTCAGAAACTTAGTCTGTTGGATAGGCTGCTGGTGTGCAGTCCAGGAAACCAGGGTTGTTGCTCCCATTCTGGCATGGATAATATATGAGAAGACAAGCAAGTCAGTTTAGAGATCAATTTCTTTTTGCT
Source organism: Caiman crocodilus (assembly GCA_030014935.1). Taxonomy (NCBI): domain Eukaryota; kingdom Metazoa; phylum Chordata; order Crocodylia; family Alligatoridae; genus Caiman; species Caiman crocodilus. The sequence continues at coordinate 138,622,857 of JAGPOW010003316.1, forward strand.
GTCTTATCTAGTTAGATTGTGACCTTTTCAGGGCAAGGGCCGTCTCTGTGCATTTGTAGAGTTCCTTGCACAATGAGGACGTGGTTTAAGTGCTACTGTAATAATAATGATTTTAATAACAATTGAATTATTTATTCACTAATAAATCTTAATAATAATAATTTGATATTAACCATTAAATAATTTAATGACAACCTTAACTTTCCAGGTTTGCTCAGGTCCTTCAAACCCTGCTCAGCAAAGAGAAAAATATTAGGAATGTAGCAAAATCCCCAGTTTTTCTTTTTCTTAATTTTAAAATACATTCCTTCCCTTTCCTAACTATTTCTGACCTTTTCTCTCCCTCTCTGTTCCCTATAGATAAGTATGAGTAAGTCAAGACATAGGATAAGCTTTAGCGTTTTTATAGCAAGTTTTTTTTCTTCTCTCTTTTTCTTTGATCCACTATTTTACATTGTATAATTATTATGTTTACATTGATTTTTACTGTGTGATTAATGTTTTACAGATGTTTACTATTTTTTTAAAATTAAGACTATATGATATAGGCCTACAGGTATAAATTAGCATAAGTAATGTCAATTTTCCACTTTGTATGTCAAGCGTCCATCTTGTGTCCTCTGCCGGGGTGTAAGCTATGACTCATATAACCAGTCTTATGTAAATTGGTTCCTGAATGAATGAGGATGAGTGAGGGTACTTGAGATGCAATGGTAGCAGGTCTCTACTGAATAATCAACTCATTGACTGGACCATTAGCTGAACAACTGGACTATTGCCTTGCATTAACTCACCCAGGAACAGAACACAAACCCAGCATTTGAAAGACAAAGTTCCTACAGAAACCAGCAACACCACCATTGTGTCCTACCAGACAGTGACAACACCTGGATTTGCATGTAGACATCTGAGCAGGACTGTCTTTGCCTGGACATGTCTCTCCCATAGGAGACACAGATAGCCCACCTCTATAAAAGGGTGGTAGAATGTGACCTCCTTGGGACACCCTCTCCATCTGGACCAGCACTGTGCCACTCCACCTATACACCCAGAGGCCCTGCTGGTGACCCACTCTGGACAACTCCTTGCTGGAGAAGATCCCAACTGACCATCGAGGATCAAGTCACAGCCCAGGATAGGTAGCTATCACCCATCTTCTTCTGCCCAAGCAGAGGACCTGGACTCTGCCCCTAACATACTTTAACTTCGATCTCTCCACCAAGCCTTTTTCTCTCCTGCTACCATTGTGTGGGTGCATGTGTGAGTGCTTGTGTTTGTGTATGTAGGAACCAATAACTTCATGAGCTGTATAGTATCCTGCCTGTTTAATAAAACTGATATTCTTGACCCCAAGTTGGTTTCTATCTTGCTCCAGGCTCCCAACTAAATCCCAATCTGTCTGAATCTGACCTCCCTCTGGGCCTCATTCCTCATTGCTGCCTCTATCTTCCCCAGCTCTGGCTTTCTCTCCCTGTCCACTGACCTCCTAGGCCTACTTTTTGGTTTCCCAGCTCTAGCCCTCTGTCCTCCACCTTTGCCTTCCCCCTGATCTCTCTCTCCATTTCTGCTTTTCTCTCTCTCTCTCTCTGCCTCTGCCTTCTCCCCGATCCTTGTCTCTCTCTGTCTTCTCTCCCTGATTTTTCCTGCCTCCCTCTCTGTTCTCTTGCTTCCCGGGCCCCAGCTCCACCCAGAGCCTCACCCCCAAAACCCCTCTCCAGCCCCCCTTGCCACATCCATGACTCTGCTGCAGCCTCTCCAGCTCTCCTGCAGTCTCTCCCTGCAGTCTCTCCAGCTCCCCTCGCCACATCTGCAGCTCCCCTGCAGCCTCTCCAGCCTTCAGGTTCCCCCCTGCACCATCTCCAGTTCCTCTACACCATCTCCAGCTCCCCCACAGCCTCCTGGTTCCCCTTCACAGCTCCTCCAGCTCTCCTGCAGCCCCTCAAGCTCTCCTGTAGCCCCTCCAGTTCCCCTGTAGACTCCTGGTTCCCCCTGCAACATCTCCGGTTCCCCCTAGTCCCAGTTTGCCGCTCCCCATGTACCTTTCAGTCCCCTGCACCTCTGGTTCCAGTCCTTGCCTCTGTGCCAGCTTGTCCCCGGCATTGCTTCTCTGCACTGCCAGGTTTGGGTGTTTTCTTTTAATTAATTAGTGCCAATTAACCTCAAATAAGCCCAGCTCCCCTCCAGTCTGCTGCTTTTAGTCCCAGCTCCAGCAAATTTCACTTCTGGCACTTTCACTTTCTAATTTTTCCTTTTCTTACCTTAACCCCCATCCATCTCCCTCCTTCCCCTCTGTCTGGAAATCTTTGACCCTTGACTTCCCCCACTCTAGTCAACAAACACCCTAGGTATCCCAGGTGCCCTAAGCATGCACGTACCACACCACACCACCCAAGTTAGGACCTCACCTATGTGTGTGTGAACTGGCAAATATATATATCATTGTGTGCATGATATACAAATTAGTGATCTGTGTATGTGTATTGGGTGTATGGGTATTGACAATTGATTTTTGTCTAATTTTCGGTGTGTATAATATGTATGTGCTTGAATTGATGATAGGTGTGCATGTGCTTAGACTGGTAAGCTTGGATGTGTATGTGCCTGAGTTGGTAGTTTGTGTATGTATGTGCCTAGTGTATGTGTATATACCTAATTGATTTGTGTATGTATAATCGTGTCACATCCTCCCATCTAAAAGCACAATTTTGAGATCCTGAGAGTTGTCCTGGCCCCACAGGACAACAGGAAAATGTAAAGAAGTAAAAAATGTCTTGTTCCCCTTATGTTTTGAAAAACAATTACACTTTTTTTCACTGACTTACCACCAACCATACCTGAGATTGAGTTTTTATTGGTTTCTGTCTATGCCAGAATAGCTGTTTACAGACTTGGTTTAAAGCCAGTTTTTCCATACCTTACTATTCTGGCAGACTACTTAGTAGTAAGGCAAGCAAGCTAAAAGTTGAATAGTACGAGTCAATGTATACAATTTTTCTACAAGATTCTTCTCAATATGAAATAACTATGGGATCAGAGATGACTATTTAACTAACAAATAGATGTCTCATGTTTTTCTCTGGTTTTCTATAAACAGTGGGGTCATCACCAGGGATCCTGATTTTCTCTGATTAAAACAATTCCCAATTTTCAGATTTAAAAAAGTAACCCAAAATCTAGACTTTTTTCCATGATTACAATGAAACACCATTATATCTGGGATATACATACATACATTTAAAGAGAGAGAGAGGTTCATTTTGATCACAGATTTTGGGTTACTTTTTTAAATCTGAAAACTGGAGATTTTGTTTTTTATCAGAGAAAACCAGGATCCTTGGTCATGACATTGTGAGAAGGACAGGGATTCCTTAGTAATTTCTGGAAGGAAGAAACTTTAGGAATTGCAGTAAGAGAGTTTCTTTCAAGCTCAGAGACACTAGTTCAATTAGGATTCCCAATTTTATTTAAAGGTCTCGCTTTCCAAACTTGAAGAAAATGTTAAGGTGCAATCTAACAACTTCTGGTTCTTTGGGATCAGTTAGCCCAGCTGGAAAAGTTACACAGTTATAACACTTAGGAATGCTTTGAAGCAAATAATCAAGATTAGCAAAGAAGTAAAATTAATAGCAATTAGAAAAATATTGTGTGTAATTAGAGTTACTGAAAGTTTTTATTTTAAGAGAGCAAGCAGGTCTGACTAACAGGTATCCCTGCTTCTTTTAAGATATTACCTGACTATCAAATATACTTTTTTTAAAAACAATATTTTCAGTTAGGCACTTTGCCTATGCCCCTGCCGATCAGAGAGAAGTAATCAGACTTCAGAATTAAGCACAAGGGTCTTTGGTAATGGCCACTGTTGGAGTCAGGATACTAGACTTAATATATCATTGTCTTGCTCAGCTTGGCGGTTCCTACCTTCCTTTGTTCCCTGCTGTTGTGTTAGGGATTTGTATTGGGAATATATTCTGATCTATGCACACTACTTTTAACTCTAGTCTAAAGTATAAGTATGGGAAGTACACATGAAGAGGCAGTTTATTCTCTGAACAAATAAAAAATTGTCTAGAGCTCTTGATGGACCCGTGTCATTCTGATTAACTAGAGTCAAATAATAACTGGAATGTATTTAACCCATTCGAGGTTCAGTGCAATAAATGTCAACTATTCTCCAGTGTGTTGTGTGTGTTGTAAAAGCTGTGATCTGTGGCCATGATTCGTTGGTGCCTGTGCCCTCAATTCATTCTGCATTTGGAGGCTGAAAATTAATAGATCTTTAAAATAACAATTGTTGGCTTCCCCATAGAAGAAGACAGACACTTGAATGTATTTCCTTGGGCACTACAGGTAACAATGCATGGGAGGCTATGCTCCAGATTTAAAACCAAAGCCTAGCTTCACCACTTGTAAACTTTCTGAAGTTTTTTAAGGATTGTGGAGCCTCTAGCTCTATCTACTCTTTCATAACTCTGAAAATAATGTTAATACACATAGAAAGCATCTGGCTTGTTATCATCTTGCTCACTTGAGCTAGGAGGATGTATATACCAAATTCCAAAAGGCATTAATGTTCTCAGTATATTTGAGACATTGAAGATTGAATCAGTAATGTGTGACTAGAATGGTAGGCATTGGCCAATTTAGTATTATATTTGTGAATTATTATTAATTTTCAAAGGCCCCCAAAAAGTTAAAATACTTCCCTTAAAAGGGAAATTAAAAAACCTCCCTTAAAAGTCAGCGGGAATTAGGTTCCTGCCTACCCTTTGTGCCTTTTAAAATCTTGTTATAATTTTATAAATTTGATCACAATAATTCCTTCTAGTATTATAATCAGATATGTTGGTTTTCCCTGATAAAAAACAAAATCCCCAATTTTTGGTTTTACAATCTGACCTAAAATCCACATTTTTCCATGATTAAAATGAAACACCACTAACATACAGATATCTTCAGTTAGGAACTTTGCCTACGCTCCTGCTAATAAATAGATAGATAGATCTAGTGGTGTTTTATTTTAATCATGTAAAAATGTGGATTTTGGGTTACTTTTTTAAAACTGAAAATTGGGGATTTTTTTTTACCTGAGAAAGTCAGGATCCCTGCTTATAATTCAGGAAACTCTAACCTTCATACCATGAGAATTAAATTAATCTTAAATTTTCAGATTGGTTATGCTGAGATCCATTTCATTTACTTACTGATTAAATTTATTTTCCCTGTTTCATATTGAAGGAAATTTTAAAACACTGTTACATCATGATTTGTTTGTTTTTTCTTACAGGGAATGTTTTCTGAGTATATTATTTATTACAAGTCATATAGTTTGTGAAGTTGAGTTGTTTTACTATTGTATTAGAAGGAAAGAGCTCACTCAGCAAAGAGAAGAGAGAAAAAAATGTGTATGCTGAAAGGCTTTCAAAAGAAAGCTCTCTTAGACTTTTGATTTCATTTTAACACACCCATGGAAAACATCATGAAAAGATTGCATGGATCAGAATATAATTTGCATACCCAAGAAAGCTTACAAAGTCATTTTTTCCCCTCCTTGTTAAATGGGAACCTGAAACAAAGCAAGAACACTTGAATGCTTTCTGTATATCTTTTTTATTTCCTTAGGATTGTGTTGCAGGATCCTTGTAAAATTCAGTCCTGTGGAGTTACAGTTGTATCTACTTGTATTCTATATGGTAACATATCAATTCCAAGCAACATAATGGAGAAAATCTGTAATAAAAGTCTTCTTCGAAATAAAATTAGTTATTTAAAGATTTAAAACAAAAATTCATAGAGAAACAGATTTGTAAATTTGGGATTATTTTATGAACCACATGTTTCAAAATTTTTATTTGAGAGGCTTCTAAATGAAGAAATTTCATAAGATTTAACTTTCTAACTTGTACTTCCTTAAAATCTTGAATTTCTATCAAGGAAGGAATCTATTGCTTTTGTTGAAGTAAGATAAAATATTACCCTTACATATATAGCTCAGGGTATTTGTATACATTATAGGCTGACTGTTCTTTTGAAATCAGCTGAGTTGCATTATGATGTAAAACTAAAGAGACTAGTGCATCCTTATTGGTCTATATTATTAGGAAGTTAAGTTTAGGGCCAATTTCCTACTAAGAAAGAGTGGATCAATGAGATTTTAGGAGAACATAGTAAGATAAAATGAATGAGATAAGTGATAGGTAAATCCAAGTGACAAATGTTGCTATAACACCGATGTCTGTGAGAATGGTTAGAAAATGTCAGGCACTATAGTTTGAGCCAATTCTGATGAATAGGGAAAAAAAATCTATCTAAAGCCAAAATGTAGTGCTATTAACTTCTCCACTGTCAGATTCCTCCTTAGGATTCCTTCCTTGTTTTCTCCACAACCCTTTTAAAACATCAGCTATGTAAAGAAGGTTGTGAATACGTAATATTTACTTTATAATTAAAACATCAAAATGCATATGAAAACTACATTTATTTTTTCCTGTTTCCCCTGTCTTTTCTAACTCCCTCATTATTAAGCACCTCAAGACTGGGATAATTGGTGATATTAATGGCAAAATTTCTATTTAACTTCCATCTTTAGAATATTTGTAGAGCACTGAATACAGTATACTATTTGAGGCCTCTGGGAAGGGAGCTAAGGAAATACTCTGTCAGCTCCCAAGACTGTCAATTGAAGTCATCCCATTGACTTGAATGGTAGTTGTATGAGGACCATAATCATTTAATAACAAGACATAAGGATAACTAATCTTACAATAATTTTGAAAACAATTTTAGTTTCTGATATTTATTAACATTCTTACTGTCTCAAGGAAAGTGCTGTTAACACAATTGGCTTGATTTCTCTTTTCATATAAATATTATACAGCAGGCATTTTAATGAACACTCTACATAGACTAGGGATTGTCTAGATGACTTAGAAGATTTCTAGCTTTCTGATTTCTAGGTGTCCAGTAGCAATGTTGTGTGTATATATAATTTTCTGGCCAAAGTGAAGTAATGATTTAAGAACACCTGTCCTTTTGATAATAAAAATGCTAATTAAAGTAATGCTAAAATGATTTATAAAACCTTTAATGAAAAATATACTGATGAGTGACTGTTCATGAAATTATTGCCTTTTCAACGGTGTAAGTTTAGTGCCTTGGAAGCTCTTGGTAAAAGGAAATTGCATAATTTTGTCATAGTGTATTTTGCTGTAATGTAGCACAGACTTGAGAATGGTCTTTACTGGTATAAAGTAACATCTGTTAAAATCTGTGCTAGCTTGTTTCAGAAGTGTTCTAGTCATAAGGATTACATTTGTCATAATTTTTCATAGAATTAATATTTCCTGCCTACTGCAAACTGCTGTGAAACTGGTGTAAATGCATATGATTTTCTGGAAGCAAAGGTGGCACAATGTCACCAGTCTAAATGTAGACTGCAGAATAATGTGACAGACTTGCTGGCTAGCCATCAGTAGATTACTATTAAAGTATATGTTTTATATACTAATAAAAATAGCAAGCTGTTCTGGGAATTATTTTTGGCATAGTTCTTTATATTTTCATCAGACAGCATTATGACAAATAATATCAGGAATAGTAAGCTAGCATAGGCAGGATAGCATCAAAATAAAGGGAAGGCTGGAAGAAGGGAAAAAAAAACTCAGAACACTCATTTAGCACAATATCATGATGTTGAGAAAAAATTAATCAAGACACCAAAGGACAAGAAGAGAAGAAAGTCTTTAATCTTTAATTGCCTATACAACCATGCTAGGAGCTTGGTTAATAAACAAGAGGAATTGGAATTGCTTATTTATGAGTATAAATGTGACCTAGTTGGTATTACTGAAACCTGAGGGGATGATTTGCATGATTGGAATTTGAAATCAATTATCATATCCTATTTGGGAAGGATCAAGAAGGCAAAAGGGAAGAGGAGTGGCAATCTATGTTAAAAGTGGTATTATCAGTTTTCAAATTACTGGCATCTCAGAAGTAAATGGTCCTGAATGCTTATGAATCATTGTCATACAAGATAAAGCACATGATAGGTTAGTAGTGGGTGTTTGCTATGGACTACTAAGTTACACAGAAAACAGCTTGGTTCAGACCTTAATCATCTATAAGGCATATGTTCTCCACTTGCATTGTCCTGGGAGACTTCAATCTAGTTGATGTATGCTGGAAGTTTTACATGGACAAGTCTAAAGTCTCCTTGAAATTTCTACACACTTTTTTGAGCAAATTTTGGATCCTACACAGGGGAAAACCAAGTTTTTGACAGAATTCTTTTTTAAGAAAGACTTAAGTAAAGAACTAAAACTAGAAGTAACTGAGGTACATATGAGCCTGGTTTGGATCTCATTTGCTCTATACAAACAGAATGAAGTACAAGCCATAGAATTATAGGAAGTTAGGGTTGGAAGAAACCTCAGGAGGTCATCTAGTCCAACTCCCTGCTCAAAGCAGGACCATCCCCAACTAGATCATCCCAGCCAAAGCTTTGTCTAGCCAGGTTTTAAAAACTTCCAAGAATGAAGCTTCCACCACTTCTCTGGGTAACCTGTTCCAGTGTTTTGCTACCCTCCTAGTGAGAAAATTCTTCCTAGTATCTAACTTAAACTTCCTTTGCTGCCACTTGAAACCATTGCTCCTTGTTCTGAAATCTGCCACCACTGAGAACAGTCTAGCTCCATCCTCTTCAGAACCTCCCTTCAGGTAGTTGAAGGCTGCTATTAAGTCCCCTCTCAGTCTCCTCTTGTCTAGACTAAATAAGTCCAGTTCCCTCAGTCTTTCCTCATAAGTCATGTCCCCTAGCCTCCTCACCATTTTTGTTGTGTTCCTCGGGACTCTCTCCAGTTGGTCCACATCCTTTCTGTAGGGGCGGGGAGGGGAACTGAACACAGTACTCTAGATGTGGCCTCATCAGTGCTGAATAGAGAGGAAAATCACTCCCCTTGACTGGCTGGCAACATGCCTACCAATGCAGCCTAGTATGCTGTTAGTCTTCTTTGCAACAAGGGCAAACTGCTGGCTTATATTGAGCATATTGTACAATGTAACCCCCAGGTCCTTTTCTGCAGAGCTGCTGCCCAGCCAGTCAGCCCCCAGCCTGTACTATGCATGGGATTATTCCATCCTAAGTGAAGGACTTTGCAATTGTCCTTGTTGACCCTCATGAGGTTTCTTTTGGCTGAATTTATTATTATTAGGACAATAAGGTGTGCCTGCGTTTTTAAGGGCAGAAGCAGCTTAGAAAATGGGCCCTGCAGGCTCAACAGCTGTAGGTTGCCTGAGTAACAGGCTAATGAGGTAATTAGCTGGCCACAGAAGGCAGTCAGTTGACCAAAAGGAGGCAGGGACCTGAGATCATGTAAGCTCAGGGCTGGGGGTGGCAGGGTTCAATTTCTCTGGCAATTACTAGGGGAAGGAGATCCTGCACAAGAGCTACCCCGTGACATTTGGCTACCTGTTTTGCTACCTCTGAGTGCATTAAGACTCCAGGAGCTCATAAGGCACCCAGGGCTAGGGAGCACGCTATCCTAGGAGTGGAAGTTTGCCCTTTGAAAGAGGCAGAGTGCTACCTTCATTGTTAATGTTTCATTATAGTCCAGGGGTTTATGTTTGTGTTATTGTTTGTACTGGTAGTTTGGGATAAGACTAGAAGGGGACGTATGGAGGCCTCATTAGTGGCCAGGGGATACTTGATAGCCTTGAGTCCTGCCAGGGGCAGGTTCAAGGCTGAAGCAGTTACTGAGCCCAGAGTGGGCAGAGCGAGAAGGGCACAGTGGAGCTAGGGGCTGGAGAGCCTGGTGCCAGAGGGGTGCAGCAGAGACAAAAGCCAGAGATTCTGGGGACAGAAGCAGATCAATTAGAGTTAGTACCTTAGAGCCAGGACCAACACAGTGGGCTTAGGCTGGAAGGCCTAGCCAGCTTAATGGGGCGGAGGCCGAGTAGGCGGAGGCCCCAACATAGGGATTAACATCTGTGTAACACCTGTGAGGCATGGTAAAGGGGAGGTTTTGGAGCCACACACTTAAGGCTTGAGGTGCCCTGTGTGACCCAGTACAGGGAGTGAGGTCTCTGGGTGGCTTCCCAATTTATTATTTTACCAGCAAGACATGGCAGAGGGCGCCCTTGGGATGGAGCTGGCATGGTTGCCGAGCTGCCAGGGGCATCATGGCCACCCCTGGAGATCCTGCCCCACAGCACAATCCTCCAGTTTGTCTAGGTCACTGTGAATCCTAGCCCTACCCCTCCCAGAATATCTACTACTCCCCCTAACTTGGTGTCATCTGCAAACTTGCCGAGTGCTCACTTTATGCCATCTTCCAGGTCTTTGATAAAGACATTGAACAAAACCAGCCCCAGGACCAACCCTTGGAGCACTCCACTTGATACTGGCTGCCAACTAGACATTGAGCCATTGATGACTACTCCCTGAGCCTCCTGCTCCAGCCAGTTTTCTATCCCCCTTAAAGTCCATTCATCTAGCCCATACTTCCTTAGCTTGTGTGGGAGACTATTGTGGGAGATTGTATCAGAACCCTTGCTGAAATCAAGGTACACCGCAGTCACTGGTCTTCCCACATCCACAGTCAGTCATCTCATCATAGAAGGAAATCAGATTGTAGTCTGTAATATAGGTACCTGAAATTTTAATGAAAACAAAAATATCAATGATCCAGATCAGTTGGGAGGGAATTTAATCAGAAAAAAATGTGAATTTCCTTAGCAAGGAAAGTTGAGAACAATACAAAGGAATTTTTAAAATGATATTTAGGGGGAAAGGAATTCTAGCAATGGTATTAATCTCTGCTGACTGAAAACAGTAGAATTGTGAATAATAATAAAGAAACAAACAGATGTATTCAATTCATGTTTTTGTTTGGTATTTCAGAAAAGGCTACATGATATAGTCATATTCCAAGATGTTGTTGAAAGGCAATATCCAGATTGGTAAACAAAGTGCTAAAATGAGGCTAAGGTGGAATTCACACACCTACACTCTAAAAACAGTTTTGTTGCCCCCTGCTTAAGATGCCATAAAATGTAATAGGTACTCAGATTTTGGATTGCAAAGATTCCTAACCAGGAAAACATAGGCATCTACATATGGTTGGAAGCAATCTAATCTTAGCAGCTGGGTGCTTAAGAATGTAGAAAACCCCTCTTTCTCTCCTGTTGAAGCTTGGTCGCGGTGTTGTTGCAAAACGGTTTTACAGTTTTGGTCACAGTGTTGCCGCAAAACTAGTCATACTGCCACAAGAAGGTAAAGCAAGACAGAACTACACTTTAGCTTAATAATGACAGCATTGAGATGGATGATGGGGTCTTAGGTTCCACTTCCTTATCCATAGGCTTTTCATGCATTAGACAGTCATTGGATAAGAAAAAGAAGTTTAAAGTAGGTTGCTCCCTACTCACCATACTATCTGTTGTGATTTTGAGACTTCTTTGTATCACCAGGCATTGTATTGGGAATTCAGGAGCTTAACTTGGGGCTTGGTGCTATCTATAGCTTTGGGCTATAGATTCCATTCCAGGATCTAGGAGCCTAAAATTTAGGAATGGTGATGCTAAGATCACCATGCCTAAATTCTCATAGAGATTCACACCCTAAATTGAGAACAATATATTGATAATAATGATAATAAATTCTTCAGTACAGCAGATAAAAGCATTAAAAGGGACAAGGGCTGTAAATTGAAAGTAGAGAGATTCAGATTAGAAATAAGATGAGATTTTTTACTACCTATAGGTTAACTAATACTTGAAGAACTTTGGGGTTGTGGTAGAGTCTCCATTACTGTCAGTTTTTAAAATCAATATTGCATGTTATTTCTATATGTACACAGGATACTTCCTAGTTCAAAAACAAATTAATTTAGGGATATTCCATGGCTTGGGTTATACAGGAGGTCAGACTGGATGAGGGCTGTCAAACTTCAAAGGGGCTAGTAGCTGCACACTGCATTGGTCATGGGATTTGGGGGCTGCATGCCATGTGAGGTTGCAGGACCTTTGCCATATGCAGTCCCTTTTCCACATCAGAAGTGCACACCTTTCTGCTGCTATGTGGGCGGAATAAGCCCCTGCCTGTTCCACTGCTATGCACGCAAGCTCCCGCTGCCTATCACCAGCAGATGAGCAGTGTCTTTTTGCCTCCCACTGATGCTGTCTCATGGGCAGTACAAGCTTCTCCCAGCTACACTGACAGTGAGGTTACTGGATCCATCTGGCTGTGCTGCCCTGACCCAGAGGCTGCAGCTGTCATAGCAGCAGGCATAGTGAGGGAAGGGCAGACAGGCAGGAGTTTTAAGGCCTCATATTAACCCCTTAGGGGCAGTTTAGGCTCGTAAGTCATCAGTGGGACAGCCCTCAACTAATGATCACCATCATCAGGGATCCTGCTTTTCTCTGATTTAAAAAAAAATCCCCATCTTTTGGTTAATATATATTAAATGAAATGATGTGTATATATGTATGTATAAGCGGTGTTTCCTTTAAATCACAGGAAAACTGTGTATTTGGGGTTACTTTTAATTGAAAATTGGTCTTTTTCTTTAAATCAGAGAAAACCAGGATCCTTGATAATCATAATGGTCCCTTTGACCTCTTAGTCTATGAGTTGATGAATCAGTTTGCTTGAGAGAACCTCTATTCCAAAAAAGTTCCTGGGACATAACTCAAGACATGTACGAAGGATTCAGAATGCAAGTTACATAGAACAAAAACTGCTTAAACATATTATTTACTTATCTCATTTGTATCTTGGAACTAGTTATTTATATTTAAACGTTACTTTTTGAACTCTTAAATTTAAATAACTAGTCATAAAACATTGACAGTGATGGTAGTGTTTTATTCAGTTTACAGTTTAGTTTGAAATAAAAAGTGGCATTTTAAGAAATGCTTTAGCCTTCTCCTATGCTCACTTTCTTTCTTTCAATCATTAAAATCTATGTTTAATTGTGAAATTAACTTTTTAATTACAAGTATTAGCTCCAGTTTTAAAAATGTTTGAAAAGAATGTCTTTTAAATATGTTTTGTATTTAGAGATAGAAAATACATATTAGATTAATAAAACCATTTCTCTACTTGACTAAAGCCCTTCTTGTACATAATAAATTCATAAGGACTAAACAGCAGGGATCCTGATTTTATTTGAAAAAAAATCCCCATTTTTCAGATTTAGAAAAGTAAGTCAAAATCCACATCATGAAAAATCATTTTCCATAATTAAAATGAAACACCACTTATATATCTATATATTAATGGCCAGCTATATATGTATATATTAGTGGCATTTCATTTTAATTATGGAAAATATGCATTTTGAGTTACTTTTTTATATCCAAAAATGGGAATTTTTTTTTATCAGAGAAAACAAGCACCCCTGGTGATCATATATTAAATTTATAGTCCAGAATTAAACATGCACTCTCTATAATAAATCCTTAATTAATGACCAAATAACTAATAAGAATCGAGTTCATGTGTTAAAGGACTGTTAGATGTTATTCTGGAGAGAGGGCGTGCATACAGATCTTTGGATAGTTTGGGAGGGAAGTTAGATCACATTAAAAATGGGCAACCCACCTAACTTAGTTTGTCTAGGTGGGGACCTTACACCTAGATCCCTAGTTAGGTTACTCTGGGCACGTCTACAAATGTGTTAAAGTGCCTTTTCTATTAGGTATGCCCAATATAAGCTACTAAAGAAATGTGTATTAAGCTGTCTTAATGTGAAGTAATAAATGTGTATGATTTTTAAGTGGCTTTTAATCCACAATAACCTATTTTGCTAAGTATTAACATAATTGCACAGTTTTTATGTGACACTTTAATGAACAGTAAAATAGGTTACTGCGCATTAAAGCACATACGTAGACATGTGTATATAGCTAAGTGTGAGCTATACACAACTTCCAGGAAGGTTAGATCAGTCTAAAAATGACTGACTTGATCCAGATTAATCCTATCTCAGAGGTAGTCTAACATAGATTATTGCCTATTTTAGACTGATCTAATTGTCCTGAGTGTCTGTACAGTTCTCAGTGCAACCCCAGCCCTGAGAAAGCCTAGCTTCTGGACCCAACCCCACGGGACAGACTCCTCCCTTGCTCCTTCCCCAGGTGGACCATCCCCCTCCATGGTCCACCCCGTGACCCTCCCTAGCCCACCAAACCCCCATCCTACAAGTCGCTCCTGGTGATGGTTTTATCAGTGTTCACCAATACCAGGAGCTGAGGAAGTAATTCCCAGTGGTGTTGGTGGGCTAAAAATATCTCCTGATCCTAGGGGCAGATGAGAAAACCCTCCTATTCCCCCAATAGCCCCTGCAGACCCCATGAATGTCCTTGATACCTCATGCCCCTCTAATCCCTCTGAGGATGCTGCCTGCCCCAATCCTCCTTCAGACCCCAATTGGCCCCCCAATCCTCCTTCAGATCTTACTTGCCTCCCATGCCCCACTAGACTCCCCAGTCCCCCCACGGATGTCTTCCCCACCAATTCCCCTGATCCCTCCCATGGATCCCACTTGCCTCCCCATTCACCCCAGATCCTTCCTGTCCCCTCCAAGCCTCTGTAGACCCTGCAATTCCCCAGTCTTCTGATTCTCCACCCCCCCATTAGCCTCCTCCATCCTGATTTACCTTAGATTGGGTGACCATTTTTAACTCAATCTAACTTTTCCCTGACCTCCCTGATTGTCTGTACCCAGGCAGGAAGAATTAATTACTTGTCTGGGCTTCAGCTGTAGCATACCCAATAGAATACATTCTGTCAGAATTTTTTTGCCCTACCTGAAGTAGATCAGTTCTTGGTCTTGTCCTGAAAATATCTGTGTCCTCCAGTTTGTTTGTCCTTTAGTCCATCTGCTATCTTTCCCTACTTCTTCCACTTCCCTGAACTATGATGCCAAATGGACTTCATATGTTTAAATAAGCCATTTGTATTGCTATGCCATTGCTGTTGTCCATTTATTTATTTCTATTACTACAGCATATAGAAATCATAATTATTTAGGGACCGGCCAGTCATCCAGCCAAACAGAAGTGAGAATGTAACTAGGATTTTATGTCTAATGTCAGCAGGAATCCTGGTTTTCTCAAATTTAAAAAAAAATCCTAAAGTTTTGGTTAAAAAAATGTAACCCTTAATCCACATTTTTCCATGATTAAAATGAAATACCACTGATATATAGATATATATATAGTGGCATGTCATTTTAACCATGGAAAAATGTGGATCTGGAGTAACTTTTTTTTAAACCAAAAATTGGGAATGTTTTTAGTCAGAGAAAGCCAGGATTCCACCTCATGTGTATCCAGCAGCAATCCCTAAGTTGAAAGTTACTGAAGGAGGGAGCAGGAAGAATTAAAGGGAAAAATCAAAACAGAAAAAAAACCAACTTGTAGCATTGATGGTACAGTAACTTTGAACAGCAACAGCAATGATAACAGCTTGGAAGCAGAGCATAATGATAAGTGCGGGTTACAGATTGGTCTTCCCCACAATTCGCGCAGGGGCTATGAGTTTTTACTGGCCTCACACAGAATCTCTATAGCAGCTCATGCTTTTAGCTTTTGAGGTGCTAACATCAGTCACTAGGATGCCAACCCAGAGGACAGCTGTCACAGTAATGCTCTGAAGAATCATACCACTTGGTTTCCCTTGCCATAACTTTATTGATTCTTGACACCTATTTGCCTTTTGCTGGATAAGAAAATGCAGTGAATTAGCAAATTACAGTTTATTTGAATTATATACTAGTCTGGAAAGCATAAGAGATGAGTCATAGTCACTTTAGGCAAGTCTCAATTAATTTTCCTTATCTGTTAAATTAAGATAACTTTATTTTCCTATCTTTTTAAAAGATATTTTACAAATATGTGCAACATATAAGATGAAAATACTGTGAAAATACTACTATTAATATATAGATATATACTTTGATACAATTATATATAATGTGTGTGTGTATGTGTGTACACAAACAGACACATTATTTTATTATTAAGGCTTGATACAAAAGCTGGCTGACATTTACACTTTGAAAGGCAATGTTGTTTATTTCACTCTTTCCTGTTGGCAACTTTGCCTATCTTTGTCAGAAGCATACCTATTAACTAAGTGGGCAGGTCACTTTAAATACTATGGAAACTATGGCCCGGATCTTATCCGGCTTGTAAGACCTCTTAATAAAACTTATGCAGCTTTTAGGCATGCAATTCATTAAGTGCAATCTTATTCCATCTTGTTCAGCACATAGAAATCCCCTTAGAGGCTTAGATTTTCCATGCACCTCTATTTTGGTCTGAAGGATCCTTAAAAGGTTAGACTCAGGTTTCTAAATATCCTAAGTGGCTATGCAGCATGTATGATGCCTTTCTCAGCTGTGTAGCAATCCAGTTTTGTCAGGAAAGTGAGTAAAGCCCACAGTTCCTCAGCCGGTGAAAAACCATGTTGTAAATATATGACGCTGAGAATATGCATGAAGGTCAGGAGAGGAAATCTCTGACTTCCTAAACAATTGCAATTACCACTAGGTTCCAGGGTAAATAGTTTATGGATATACAACTGACTTGCCCACTATTGTCAATTAAACATAGTTAAGGTGAATGCCCTGCACTGGGTTACCCATTGAAAGAATGAAAGAACTATGAACTTCCATGAGTGGAATAGGACTCATTTCTTAAAATGAGATGCTAATCTGAGATAGTAGGCAGAATAGAATTAGGTCCTGGGCTTTTCTTGAGTAATATGACTGGGCAATTAGAAAAACGATGCAAATGTAGTGGCTCTGTGTCTATTCTGTACTGTCGAAAACATGGAAAATCCTTGTCTGATCACTTTAGTGTTGGTTTATTATAGCACTTTACCCAGCCATTGTTAAGCACACTATATAAATTTCACACTTCCATTATATTAGGTAACTTGTTTGTCAACTCTAGTAGATTTCATTGTGATGGAAAACTAATGAGACAAGTGCCAAACTATATGAAAATCAAACTGCCGTACCTTGAGTCAAGGCCTGTAAGCCACAAGTACTCACAGGCCTTTCATGAATTTAATCCAACTGTGTCCTTAAACTGTGGAATTTAAATGCCAGAGGCTCAAGTCAGGGTGAGAGAACCTGTCTGGACTTTATTTCCATTAACACACAGAAAACCACTTTTAAGTAATAGTGAGGCTATGACAGATGCTTTCACAATCCTTTCTGAAAAGACAACAGTCAAGGTATTTCTCCTGATTTTTAAATCAGTTTATTTTTATTTTTTCATCAGTGCTTATAAAAGCCTACCAAATGTTTTAAACTTTTCCTTTGAAAGAAAATTAGCTCTATAATAAAAGTTATCCTCTTTCTGTAAGTCTTTTTCATATATTTAAAGTTATCTTAAATAAACAATAATTAAGAACTAGATGTGAAAATAATGTCTGGGCCATCTGATGACCTTAAATAAAGAATAATTAAGAACTAGATGTGAAGATGATGTCTGGGCCATCTGATGACCTAGGGTGCCTGTAGACATATGGGACACTTGCTTTATTTACAGTGTGTCAGAGCAGACTTGATTAATTGATTAATTGAGTCTGCTTGAGTGGGCTAATTAGCAGGAACCAGCAGCCTCAGTGTCTCATATATTCATTGTCCCTCTGCTTCAAAATGGTGGTAGGGGTACTAGAAAGCTTGTTGAATGAGCTTTAGTTAAAGCGTGCCTGCCACTATTTTGAAGTGTGGAACACTGAATACATGAGCAGCTGCGGGCACTTTAATTAGAGCAGCTCCTGGCAACTCCTGGGAGCTGCTCTAATTAAAGCAGTCCTCCACCTCCAGAGCACATGTAAAGATGCCCCTAGTTTGGACACCAAGATTGCAACTCATCATCTGATGTAAGAGGAAACTTTCAAAACTTTGGGAATGTGAAATTCTACAGTTTTGACCAGTTTGGTATTTCCTACAGCAGTTTAACAACTCTTAACCTCGTGACGTGCAGTTTGTCAGTATCCTGCACAGCACAGCCACTGATAACTTCAGTCTTGGGATCCTGTGCTTAGAAAGCAGAAGACTGAATTGTCTCTCTGATTTCATTGCAAATTCCAAGTGGCCATGGTTAGTGGCATTGCAACAAACCTTCTTGTTGTAGGTGGCTATCTGTTACAGATCTAGCTTTATGTGTATTTTGTGAGATAGGAGCTATTTTGTTTGTAAGAACCAAAATAAAAAAGAATAACAGTCTCCAGCTTCTCTTGTGATGGTCTAATAGGTTTCTTTGGTAACTATCATGTCAGAGCATGGTGTGCAGAAATGCTAGCACAATGTAGTTACAGGAATTTAACTTTGATTTCAAGGTACTTGCGTTGAATAAAAGCAAGGTAAGTTAAATTGCCTAGATGTGGAGTGTTGCCATTACCCTTGCTATTTGGGACATTCAGCACATAAAAGCTGCATTTAGTTACTTAAAAATAAACTGCAGGTCACCTTTTAAATCTCATCTTTGTTTCACTTGTAAGAAATGAGATAATTTTTCTCATTTTGACATGGTTAACATTGAGAGCTGAGAGACAGATACATGCATTATCTCATAGCTTCTAGAAGAGAGAGAATAATAATACAACATATGTCATATAAAATGAATGTGGGGCTTCTAATTGCATCTGTACATCAAAAGGACAAAAACATGGTGACTTGTTCTCCTTGGAATAGTATCTATAAGTACTTGTTGTGCTCCCTGCATCTGTTATATGACAAGTTGTTAATGATGTGTGTGTTCATTAAAGGTAAAGTGCCTCCTGTGTGTTGTATTCCTTAAATCTACTTTCTAAAATTTCCTTCTTGTATATTTGTGACACATTTCTCTACACTGGGCCCTTTGAAAGGTTCAAAGACTGACTGGTTTTCTTAATCAGTTTTCTGCCATTGCTAACCTATAGGTATTCAGGTGTTAACCATACAAAAATGTCTTTTCTTTCCTGGAGCTATGTAAGCACAAGATGGTAGAACCAAGTCAGTGCTGATATTTTATTAAATGTTCCTAAATACAAAGTTTGTCAGTCATGGATTTTTTTTTTGAGTATCCCCACCTACTGATTGCCTAATAATCCTTTGGCATATCAAATATTGTAGACATGTAGTAGTGTAACTATAGCTCAGCTCAATCAATGTGATTTTTTTCTAGACTACTGATGTAAGTGTATCAGGGATGGATTTTGCATCTTTTCTGAACATTTGTTTTGGTGAGAACAGCTACACCAGTTTGGGGGGTCTTTTCTTTGCTGTTTCCAAACCAGCATCAGACTTTGCTATTTCACTGAAACAGCCCTGGCCAAGGTCACAGATCGTTTCTGAGCTGAACTAAATCAAGGGAGCATTTCAATGATTTTATTGTTCTTTTGCATTTATTTTATTCTCCTGTATTTGAACATGGTGATTATTCCTTGCACTTTTCTCTTCTCTTGTACCACCACTCACCTGGCACTTAGTCAAAATTTCCATCAGAAGTTCCTCATTCTCTCTTTTTCCATTATCCTACAAATATCTAGTGACCCATAAATGTATGTCCCTAGCAAAGCAACAGAAGAGATTTAAAGACAAAAAAAGATAATTAAGCATCTAGAGCAACATTCATAATAAGTATTTTGACTTCCAGAATGCATTTTGCTAAAAAGAAATGTATTTGACATAATTGTTCAAATTAACGAAAGATAAATGATAGATACAATATCCTTGGGTTTTAATAAAGCATTTGATACAAATTCTCATGAAATCATACTTGATGAATTAGTTTGGATTTAACATTAAAAATCTGTTGTAGGCTAGTGCTGACTAAAGGACTGTAAACAAAGACGATAGACAGTAATATATCAAACTGGAAGATGCAGAATAAGTGTTGTTTCAATCGTATTTAAAATCTTCATTAACAGCTTGCAGCTGAAACACAAAACCAATCAGGGTGTTATAGAGACTGATTTTATGAGGAAGGCTTAAAAGAGCTAAATAAATTTAGTTTGACTAAGCAAAACCAAAGGGAGATTAACACATTCTCCTAACATTGTCAAGTCCAGGATGAAATCCTGCAGTATTACAATTGACATTTTTGGGGACAGAATGTCAAGCTAAGAGACAGATTTCTTATGTTAATATAAGGGCTATAAGCATTGGCAATGCATAGGGGGTGCACACAGGTGCACGTGCATCCCCCTGAGTATAGCAGTGCACCCCCTGCAAAAAGGCACTGTTGGCACTGCTGGCAGTTCCTGCGGGCGGTTGGTACTTGCCACCTGCTTCCCTCCTTCCCCCCACCGCTGACAGCACTGCAGCCACCTGTGGGAGCTCCCCACTTGCTGCTGTCACGCTCCTGCCACTGACAGCACTGTCGCTGCCTGCGGGAACTCAGTACACCCCACAAGGCTCTGGGAGCATGCGGCGTTCATGGATATAAGTAAGAGTGGTTAAAAAGAAAATGTAGGTTAAATATGAAGAAAAGCTTCCTACTGGCTCATGATATAGTTTCTTGAGGGAGCAGCAGTAACTCCATTCCTAAAAAATACTATGAACAAAACACCAGAAGATGTACCATTTTGGACAATGTTGTCTTGGGAGATTATGAAATGGCTTTGAGGTTATTCAGTAGTGTATTAGTGTCAATACTTCAGGTTCATGTTTTATCCCAGGTATGCAACACTTTGAAAATCCAACAATTATGGCCTATTCAATGTTTTATTACAAGCTGTACTGACTATTTTTATGTCAAAAACCCAAATAATTCATTTTACCTGCATTGCTTAAGCAAATAATATTGCCACT
Source organism: Caiman crocodilus (assembly GCA_030014935.1). Classification (NCBI taxonomy): domain Eukaryota; kingdom Metazoa; phylum Chordata; order Crocodylia; family Alligatoridae; genus Caiman; species Caiman crocodilus. Next base: position 138,643,670 of record JAGPOW010003316.1, read on the forward strand.
CTTGCAAGGTATTAATTGCCTGAACTAGACTTATGTATACAGAGTTGCAGGATTTCCATATCCAATTACAAAATGTCTCTGTTTTCTGTATCTTTTAGGAAGAAAGAATACATTTCCAGTGAGTCCAATCTACTATCCTGTAGGATAAAAGAGACTACTGTTGAAAAAGATTTTTAACACAAAAATCAAATACCTCTTCAAAATGAGTAGTAAGGAAAAAAAAATAAAGTGAGGCAAAGCAAAACCTCCTTTTTCATTACTTTGCTGAAGCTAAATAACACTCACTTGTGAATAATTATTATTCCATACAATTTTTTTAGGATTTAAAAAAGAAAGTGGGATCATTATAGGCAAAAACTGTAATAAATAATTGAAACTTGCTAGAATATTCATTTTAATAACATTTGTTCTGGCTGCCCATGAAAAGCATAATGACTTCCAATGAGCTAGGTCTTTGGAAACTTTCTTTAGATGTGGACTATAATTCAAACAGAATAAGCCTCTAAGTTTCTTTCATATTTTAACCCCTATATAACTAACTGCACCAGCAGTCTGTTTGAAATCAAAAGGAGCAGTGAGAGAGAAACCGATAATGCCTCTTATTTTTCAATCTTTGTTTGCAAACCAGATGTTAGAACAAATTCCTTACACTTATTCAAATATTAGATCGGAAGCAAACAATACATATTGTTTTGATATTGTGAGTTTTGTACTTGGTTCATATTGTGAGTTCTTGTACAATTAGTTCATAGAATCACAGAAATGTGTTAGATCCCATTCATATGATGCATATGCATATAACAAGACAGAAACCCTATCTTGTTCCACTACCTAGATAAAATCTATTTGATTTCAGGCTGTTAAAGATTATTCTGTCCATAAGAGTCATTTGAGGTCTCAACACACCACAGTTAATTATGGCTAGAACCCATTTTTTTATGCATGGACAAATGGAACAGTGTAGTCCACTCCCTCAATTGCTTTTTCTTCATCAAGAAACTGAAAAACTAAAGGGGGACTTGTTCAAGCAAACAAGGAGGTTACTATTCAGTTACCTGAGGAACATATCAGTTACTACATTATTTTTCTTGAAAAGACCTATTTGGGACATTTAAACAATCTAAAATATATATTTTTTAAACCAGATATGAAGCATTAATGCAAAGATTTAGGAATGTGTAGGACTACAAAAAACAGGGTTCTTTCTATATCTTTCTTATGAATAAATAAGATTGTTACATTCATTATCAAATAATATCCAAAGGACTAATTTGAAAATTTTCATCATCAAGGAAGCTTTATTTGAGAGATGTAATTTTGTAGTATTAAATTACTTCTGGAGATTGATTTCATTGTCCAATTGACTGACAGAATTAGAGAACAATAAAGGAGGAGAGAGTGCATGTCTATGAAATTTTTTAATATTCAAGTCTCTAGACCTTGAAGTTCATAAATTAAAACAAAGATGTTCTCAATTATTGACTTAGTTCTGTTGGGCTTGTTTTTCAGCCTAGTAAATAAGGAGTCTATCAGCCTCATTTCTCTCCCATAGCACGTCTGTTTAACTCAATTTAAGTTTTTTTCTTATTTGTTCACAATAAGAAGAGGATTACATTTTCTTCTGGCTGGTGCTAACTTTCTCCAAATACAATTAGATCCAACTCTTTTTGTGAATATTTCTTTCAATTTCATAGCTTAAATGAAAGACTTTGTTCTTTGCAATTCATATCTTTTCATGAGATTAAGTGGCCTCCCATTAGAGCTTTCCATTTAATTTTACATGGGATTTCTGGTGTGTTGTTCCATGTTAAGCAGTATTTGATTTCTTTTGCAATAGCATCTGAATATAGTGGTTGCTTTATTACATTAAGTATTATTTGTTCATCTTACTATTCATGTTTGATTAAATAAGCTAGAAAAAGAACGTAATTTAGCAGCTGATTTTATTAGGTGAGGTGGAAGATGTCTTTTAGAGGAGAAAAAAACATGATGTGTGGGCTACAGAATGAAATACTCATTGGTGTTATCAACAGAATGTTTGCAACTTCAACAGAACTGCTCATAACAGTCTACAGAACTGAACATCTTCCTTAGGGGAGATAATAATATAAAGAGGAGCATTTGTTCTTCAACCTGTCCAGATCATCAGTCAGCATAATAGGGACCCTCTCACAAGAGTATTACCAACTGTTTTTCAACATGTCAATCAAAAACAACAGAAAAGTTGACAGAAGCTTTTAAACTCTTTAGCTACCTATATCAACATACAAATAGGGGTTGGGGTGGTGTCTCCTGTTCAGGAGGGTTTTGGGCATTCTCATGTTGAGTGCTTGATGTCCAGAAATTCCCTTTTTTACCCAGTTATGCAGCTGGCAGCGGCCATCTGCGTTTCCAGATGCACAACTAACTGGGTTTTCCTTGCGGCTGATCCTCAAGGTTGTAAATATTATAAAATGCTGCTGCTGGCTTGTTCCATGGGAGAGAAGAGAAGGAGTCAGCTGTACTTACGCTTCACCCACATCTATCTAGCAGGGAGAGAAACATATAGAGACTTAGATGTCAGTGGATTATTTTGGACCATGATAGGAAAAGATTTTCAAAGTCTAGGGAGCATCATAAGGTTCCCTAAAATGTTCCAGCATTCCCTTTTCTTTTAAACCAGGAAAAGGAAAGGCCAGGCTCTTATACTTACCTTAGAATCATGCAGGAACTGAAGAACCTTTCAAATAGGCAGTTACTAAGTCACCACAAAAAGAAATCATATAATACTTAACTTTTAGGCATTTTGGCACTTAGTGGGATTCTTACCTCTTTATATATTCCATATGCAATGCCTAAAAGAGTTAGGTATCTCAGAGAAGCAAGCAAGTTAACAAGTAGCTATCTCAATTAATTAATAGGAAATGTTGAGAACCGAGTCCTGTTAGTCTATCAATGTTAAGCATCAAACTGTGGTCTGCAGGGAGGTACCTTTCTGTTCGTGATAGTCCCCACCTAATATATGCATTAAAGACAGGTTTGATGGTCTACAGAGTTTATTATAATTTTTCTGTGTTATTGGCATTCATTTTGTAATAACGTTGTATTCCTCAGTTTCCCCCAGCTAACATACACTGAGGGAAGGAATGTATTAAAGAGATGGTATTGGTTGGATTGGGGATAGAGTGGCTGTTTAACCACTGAAGAAAGCAGGGTCTTCTTGCTCTCTTTGCCCTCCAAAGTGTTTACATTGAACAGGAGTTTTTCTTTTTGGAATTTTGGGTTGCATTTTTTTCTCTCCAACAAGTGATAAGGTGCATTTCTCAGGAGGTGAATGGGATCCTAGCTTGTGTCAGGTACAACCAGGGAGAGTCCAGGACCAAAAGGGCAGGGTCTAAGAGTGAGAAGGATCCATGCCCCTTCCCTCTCTCCCCAGGTCTAGAAGTCATGAATGAGGAACACTCTCAGAGATGGGACAAGGCTGCAGTGGTCCTGAGCAAGCCCCCTTCTAGGGGTACTCCATGAAAATCAATACTTACCAAGTCAATACTTCTCAGGAAAACTAGAAAAGTGTGAGCAATCCCCTGTCCGATTATAACTGATATCTAGTAGCTAGCACTTTTGTCAGATTTAGAGCAGGGAATTGAATTTGGGTCTTCCACATCCCAGAAAAATGCACCAACTACCAGGCTATTGGGTATTCTAGGGATGAAGCACTTTCAATCTCTTCTGCCAAAGCTGTTCCATTTTTTATATATAATTAAGTATTCATTGGAGCAGGGACTCTAATCTGACTTTCCCCCTGATCCAGGTGAATGCATGAACCACTAGACCATGGAGTCAATCTCTCACTTTCTCTGGCCCAAGGAATACTTATGAGTATCTGACAGTATTATGAGTATTATGACAGGGTTGTGCCTAGTTTAACAGTTTAAGCTCCAAGTAGCCTAATGAAAGTAGGATTTAGGTGCCTATGAGTATGCCTGTGAGTGGTGCTAAGCTGCCTTGGGCATGTCCCTAGTAGGGCACTTCAGCTGAGTAAGAACTTTGGATAGTTACAAGGTTATGCAAAATGGATTTTGCAGATCCAAGTGTTGGACATAAGTACCTAAAGTGGCAGTTGGGAATACATGAAAATCTCTTAGTGTTTGAGCTCTTAAAGTAAGATATTCAAAATTGCTTAAGTGCAATAAAGTTTCAGAGGTTTTCAGTGGAACTCATGTCCTTAAGTCACAGAGATGCTTTTGGAAATGCCACCTAGTAAAAAATCAGCATATTAAACTGTATCTGGAAACGAAAAGGTAGCCAATGCAACACATGACATGCTGCCAACAACCTGCCAATGGCAAGATTCAGACCTTAACAAATATGCTACTTCACTATGCACCAAAATCAGTTTTCAGGTTATTTAAGGTCTCACTCTAGGTAAACTAAGATGAGCTAATGTGGCACTAACAAAGAGATGGATCATTAGTCACCTGACTAATCCTCTTTCATTACTGATTTGGGAAATGGAAAAGGTGTTACATCTTGTCCACTGAAAGTGGCAGTGCTTTCACACACACACACACACACACACACACACACACACACTTCTTTCAAATTGAAGAGAGTTAAATGGTTATGCAAAATGCAGGGCAGCTCAGAACCAGAGCCTGTGTCCTTAAGCCAGAGCCTACATTAAAGAGAAAGAATGGGAGAAGGGCAGCTAGTAGCAAAGGGATTTCAGAGAGATTCTTTGATGAGTAAGATTGGATTTGATAGACAATGAGATAATCAGTTTACAAATATGAAGAAGCGCACTGCTAGTAGTAAATGTAAGTGTGTATAACTAAAGGCATATTTTGACCCTGATCTTAGTTATTCTATTATTCGGAAGTTTAGGAGGTGGGGATGCTGGCAGGCACTTCCGAGTAACCGGGACACCTGATTGGTAGCCAGACAACCACGGAAAAACCGCAGGGAAACTCAAACCTCGTGATTTAAAAGCACGGTCTGACTCACTGCTCGGCAGTTGGGAGCAGAGCAGGGGGCCAAGGAAGATCCCAATAGGGTTCAGGTGTGGTCTTGGCCACATGTGAGCCCTTTTCACCATAGCAGCAACAGCAACAGCAGAGAAGAGGTAAATGGGATTAGAGCTGGCACAGCTGCAGCTGATCTGGAGGGGAAGCCTCCCAGATCACTCTTAGTTGAGCCAGCAGGGAGCCTCACTCCCAAGCCGCGCTTGTGAACAAAGCGTGCAAACAGGCGCACTCTGTAAGGGCATGCTGGTATTTGCGCTGGCATTTGCACAGGAGGAGAGCAAGGAGGAACTGAAGAAGGAATCGTCAGTGGGAAGATCTCATTGACTAGGAACATGGTGAGTACATGTAGTGCCACTGCCAGAGGCCTGCCCCCTCTGCCTTCCCCAGCGCTGCCCCCCTGGCACTCCTCTGAGACCGCCACCCAGACCGAGCCCCTGGGGGGTTCACTGTCTACTTGCCCTATCCTGGCTGGGTGTGGTGGCTGGGTGGGGCCCCCGGGGGTTGGGGAGAGGCCCAGAGCTTCCCTTGGCTGCCCCTTTTGTGACTGTCTTCAGGCCCTGGAGGGGCGGCTCAGGGAGCTCCAGGCAGAGGTGTGCAGGCTGCGGGGGATCCGGGCAGCAGAGGACAAAATTGATATGTACTTCTGTTCTCTGCAGGGCCAGAAACCTACTGAGGAGCCCCCCAGACCCAGAAGAGCGACTCAACGGTGGCAGCAAGTTTCACTTGGACCCAGGGCAGCCCATGCTGCTGCAGAAACTGTACCTGAGGTGCCACTTGGGAACAGGTATGCGGCCCTTGCCACCTTGGAGGAGTCTGCTGAGGAGCACCCCCCTCGCACTGATGATCATGTACCTTCATCGCGAATGGAGAGGAAGAAGCAGTCCCAAAGGAGGAAAAAGCATCGAGTTCTGGTTATCGGGGACTCCATCCTGAGGGGCACAGAGGGTCCCATCTGCTGTCCTGATCCATTGGCCTGAGAGGTCTGCTGTCTGCCTGGAGCGCAGGTTCAGGATGTAATGGAGAGCGTCCAGAAGATTATTAGGCCCACTGATTACCATCCATTAGTGGTAGTCTACGTGGGAACCAACGACGCTTCTAGAGGCCGGCCGGAGGACATCATAGAAGACTTCAAGGCCCTTGTAAGACAGCTCAAAGCATTAGGGTCGCAGGTGGTGTTTTCCTCCATTCTGCCAGGGAGTCGACGGGGAAGGCGACACGAGGCCTGCATCGCAGCTGTAAACCAGTGCCTTCGGGGTTGGTGTTATGATGTGGGCTTTGGATTCTTTGACCATAGCCCGTCTTTCTCTACACAGAGCATGCTGGCTAAGGATGGACTCCACCTCACACCTAAAGGTAAGCGTTTAATTTCTTTTAGGTTGGCTGATCTTGTGTGGCGGACTTTGAACTAGCTTTTCCAGGGGACGGGCCTGTCAAGAGAGGAGAGGACACTGCCGCTGAGCCAGGTAAATCGGGCGAGGGCTTGTGGTTGTGCTCTATGTCAAAGAGCGTTTCTCTGCATCAAGCGTCAACTTAGGAGCGACTAAGGACCAGGTGGAAGCAATTTGGGTCAGGCTGGAAGGAGGACGAGGGGAAAGGGACTTATTGGTGGGTATCTGCTACAGACCACCCAACCAGAGGGAGAAGCTGGACCTCCAAATTGCTGGTCAGCTTAAGGAGGTGGCTAGGATGAGGAATGTCATTGTCATGGGTGATTTCAATTACCCGGACATCTGCTGGGAGGAGCAGTCGGCCAAGTCCAAGAGATCCCAGAGGTTCTTGGTGGAGCTACAGGACCCCCACTTGGTCCAGGAGGTGCATGGCCCCACCAGGGGGGATGCGCTGCTGGATCTGGTCCTGGCCTCGGGGGACGATCTGGTTGGAGGGCTCCAGGTATG
>JAGPOW010003316.1:138650667-138676779 GCA_030014935.1 Caiman crocodilus
GGAACCAGCTTCCTAGGGAAGTTGTTCTTGCTCCTACCTTGGGCACCTTCAAGAATAGATTGGATAGGTACTTGGCTGGGGTTCTGTGACCCCAGCACTTGTTCCTGCCATTGGCAGGGGGTCAGACTAGATGGCCTGCTCTAGGCCTCTTCTGACCCTATATACTATGATACTTTGAAATGTTGATTTCTTCCAAGTGTAACCTATATTTTAATGTTGTTTCCATGTAAAATTGGAATAAAGAAATACTTATCTGAAAGTTCTTTTTTATTTTCCTAGGTTGCTTTCATACCCCATAGTCCTCTTTAGATCATCACTTTTCTTTCCTTTAAGAAATCTAACTAAATCTAACTAATCTAGCAAATCTCCTTTAACAAAACATAACCCTGATTGTGAGAATCAGAATCAATTGGAAATGAGTATTTTGCAAGTGTTCACAAACTGCCTTTTTATTCTGTAAACAATACATAATATTTAAACAGTGAACTTCCAGTTTACTGGCTGTTGAGACTTCCTGCTGGTAGTTGGGACCAGAAATAGGAAATATTACACATCTCAAGGTGGGGAGAAGGGGAGTGGGGAAGGTGGGGTGGGGAACCCAAACCTATTCTCATGAAATATCTAGACCCGATTTTGCAGATTCAAGAGGTTTGGAGAAAGTTGAGACAGCATCTAGATTTTAAGCATTGCTTTGTATGTGACTGAAGGGGAGCAGACTTTCTACTGTGGGACAACCATGATATTGTAGTATTGGGGCACACTTAGGCTTAAGTACTGATAGTTGAAAAGCCTGAGGCTGAATCCATTCAATTTTCACAGGTTAGTTTACACTGTGTATCCAGGTTTATCTTAAAGCTAGTTTTGGCCATTTTGAAAGCAGTTTATGTGCACTGAACTTTCATGGCATTACAGGTTAACCAGTTTCTGATTATTTATACTACTTTATGTGTAATTTCTGCCCCTAGCCCTAGAAAATCTCTGTGAACTACCTAATAATTTGTAAAACTAATAGCCAAGCAAATGGATTTTATATTGGTGACATGCTGCTCTCAATCTCTGCCTTTGTGGCATTCAGCCCCTGGAGAACTGAAAGCTGGGGAAGCCATTACGGGATGACCTGATGGCTGGAAGTGTAGTACGTAGTAACTGGCATGCAGCATCCATATCTGTCAAAAGTGTATGGAACATGTATGTAACAGCTTTCAGTAAACACTCTGAAAAACCTGGAGAGCCCACTTTTATATATGAATGCCACCTTTTCATCAAAGGAGCCAGCAGTTGCCAGAGTGAGCGAGGAAGATTTTTGAAGGATCTTTCAAAGAGAGTTTATATGCGTCACTGCTAGGAATTTAACTCCATGTCCCTCCCTTGCAAGATGCACAGTTAAAATGGCCAGCCAATGACCTTTTCTGACCTTAGGAACTCTGATTAGGGCTTGACTTGCAAGCTGCTTTGTACAGGCAGACCTAGTGTACAATGCAGAGTCCAACTGTTTTTTTCCCCCCTTTGATTTCCTTGGGTAGCTGCTGCAGCTCACTGGGCTGTTATCCTAATTCAGGCTCCCACTACACTGGGTTGTTATCATAATTCAGGCTTTCCTCAGTAGTAGTATTAGGTATGGCATTTAAATGCACAGGTAACTTAGGTGCCTTTGAATTTCAGTGAAACTGTGCTCTTTGTATCACTTTGGCATTTCTGGCACCCCAGCATTGCAGAAATGTACCAAAGGGTATGAACATATTGAATCAGACTGTTCTTCTGAAGGTCTAAAGCCTCTTTTCCAGTTTGCCTGTGCCCTAGTTGAAATGCATCTCACTCTGGACCCAATGGAAAAGAAGTTTGTTATGTTTTGGGAAAGACGTGCACATTTCATGTGCTCATCTTTTGATGTCTTCCTTAAAACCCTGTAAGACTCATGTGAATGTGTTCATAGCTGAATAGCCTGGAAATGTTATGTCGCTGATGCAGATTGACCTCCATAAATAGCATGTCCTCTATAGCAAGATCCATTTTCTTCACTCTCTACTGCTCGTTTGAGATGATTTTTACTGTTGTTCCTAGCTCTGGGGATTTCTGTTGAGAGCCTGTCTGCAGAACACATACCACACATACCTTTTAAGGCTCTCTGGCTCTTTTTACCAATATTACTTTCAAAGATGATTTACTGAAGGCTACAGATGTGCTAAATGGTTTGGGAAAAAAGCTTGGAATGCCACTGAACAGGGGGCACCCACCTGCTGACTTGTGAGTCAGTTCTTCCTTGGTTTATAATGGTGAACGTAAAATAAATAGCAGCTGATGAGAAATGTTATTCACTTCAATAAAGCAAAGAAAATGCACATTCCTCCCAGAAAATATATATCACAGCTGTACATTTTGCTATGAAATGTTCACTTGCCTCTACCATAGCTCAACTAGATGTAAGTGAAAATGCAGAATCACCATTTCCACAGCATTTTAATTTCAGATCACTACTGCAGTCTTATTGACTGTGTTCTTCTTTCTTCTAGGAATAGCACCTTTTAAAATGCAGAGTCTTGCATGATAATAGTTTGACCTGAAATATATGGATGCTATCAAATGCCTTTAAAAATTAAGGAGAGGAATAGAAAGACTGAAGGATTAAAAATCTTCATTAAGAGCTACTATTTAAAAGGAAAGTAGCTAAAAAAACCCATATACTATAAATGGCAGTGATACAGGTCAGTGCCATAAACTCTACTTTTAATGGAGCAAAATAGCAAAAATAAGGGATTGTTGTAAAATTTTTTCCTAGATTGTAGCTGTGCCCAATAGCGGGTCTCCTAATGTTTCCATTACAGCCCCCTATTTTTAGAAGTTAATAGCCCAGCTATAACAATTTGCTTCAGGCTGAAGCTTGGTGTGCAAGGTCTCAGTCAGGGAGCACATTTAGAGAAATAGAAGATTACCCATTTCAGATCCTTTTTTTCCCCTATCTAAAATCTAAAAGTGTTCTCCATTTTAAAAATTACATTTGGTACCTTATTGATCAGTAATATAATCTAATTTCTCTCGTTACTGCATTTGACCAATAACACCTCTTTTAAAATAGGATATATTTTCCAAATCATCAAATATGACTTTGTTTGTGTTGTCAGCTACCTCACCTATCTGTTTCAAAGCTTAAGACAACATTTAACTATTAATACTTAGGATGAGACTTTCATAGCTGCTTACTGTGAATTTCTGCACCTTCCTTGTGAATATTTGGGGCCGGACACTGCTGGAAAAGGGTATTATATGCCGTGCACTGGTTCAGAAGGCAATTTCTGTGTGTCATAGGCCTTGATGATTAGGTACTTATGCAATATTTGACATAAATTAATGGTTGTTTGAGTGAGGGGTGAAGGACTGAACTAGTTTAGTAACTGTTAATTTTCCCTAAATCTATTTTGAATTGGTAACATTTTATTTTATATGTGGAGATGGAAAGGGAAAAAGATGTGGATGAATGGAGCTATGGGAAGCATAGCCAAGGGGAGTGCAGCAGAAAGATTTTGAAAGGGCATAAAAGCAGAGGAAGATAAAGCTAAGGTAAGGAAAAGGGCAAGGAGGGTGTAGGGTCATCTAAAGACACGTGAATTGTGTCTTTAGCATTGTGAAGTTTAAAAAATAGATTAGTTACAGGAACCAGTTATAATCAGTTTTAAAACATGACTTAGAATAATGTAAATAAAAATAGAAATTCTACATTTGATTAGCAGATATTACTTATTTATGGAGGTGTGTTTAATATAATTTGCTTCAGTAAAAGCAAAACTCCTGAGTCATGGTGATGTGCTGTTTTATAATCCTCAATTATTCTGCTTTAAATATCACTTTGCAGTAAATCTATATTTGTTTCTTAGTTCACCCATTTGGTCTCCCTATGTTTTATAGCTTTAAATTTATTTTTGATTAAGATTTATGCATAATATCACCACACAGTGAAACATAGATCATTTAAGCATGAATAGAAAAAAGGGAAAGAAAAGCTATCTTTATGATAGCCGTTATTTCACAACGTGTCTGCATAGGCAGAGTCGACTGCATTGTCATATGTCTTTTAATATATTTCTGCCCTAACATCCATGTAAGTAATACTGCTATGTTGTAGTATAGTACCAGTACCAACCACTGAAATAACCCATTTGCAAATAGTATCAAGCAACTGTTATAGTTGTTCAATAAATTCTTCTATATTTAAAAAATAATCTTATTATTTTTATAATAAGATTAATATAATAATACATTTTCACATGATCGAACGAGCCATGCTAGTACAGTCCTCTGTATTGACTTGTTCACTTTTGTAGGAGGTTTTATTTCTGCAACTTTATCTTTTTCTTTTTCAATTACTTGTATAATGACTCAGCAATAGAAGCAGTGTTTCTAGGGAGTTACTGTTCTTTTTCAAGGGATAGCAAGAAGGCAAAATGATTAGATAATTAGAAGTTAAGCTGTTTGTGGTCAAACTCAGTCGTGTCATTTCCTCTCTCACCAAGTGCATTCTGCTCCCTCTTCCAAACAGCCACTCTTTAAGGCCCAGTTGACTGAAACATTTCAGTACTATTTAAGTCCACTTTAGTTCCATGGAATTTAAATGAGCCCTGTACAAGGTGAGCCAGAACTAATCCCATGTTCAATAAGGACAAGAAAATGCCCATTTTCTTTCACACAGATTTTTACTTGTAAGTGTCTACTGTTGTCAATATAACAGCACTAAAAAATGTTGTTTCAGTGCTGCCAGGATTTGCAGGCAGATGCTGCAGTTTGCTTAGTGTAGCTACCCAGAGATCAAAGTTGCTGCCAACATGCTTTTGAAAATGACAGTATGGTTACAGGATTTTTTTGGGTGGGGTGTTCTGCCCTTTGACTGTGTCTGGTATATCCCAATATTTTGTTAGGTGAAATTAATGGTACATGAATTAAAAGATAAGAATAAAGGGTTTTAGGGGTATGTGCATTTTTTCTTGTAAGAATTTATGCATTTGAGAAAAATATAGCAGATTTTTCCCCACAATAATTTTAATGATATGGCAAAAGATGACAGAGCCAAGGAGATTCCAAGTTGAGATCTACATTTTATCTGAAATCATATTAACAATATGAATTAATTGTGCTTGCTCTATGGATCTTTTTTCATCTGAACATCTCAAAGCACAAACTCTGGTTAGCTAAACTTATCCACCTGAAAGGTAGAACATATTACCATTTTTGGGGTGGATAAACTAAGGCCATAGAGATTTGGTAACTTGCTTAGGATGCACAGAATGTAAGTTGCAGAGCCAGGATTTGAACCTACAGTTCCTGATGCTTCATTCATTGCATAGAGATTGAGACACCATACATGAATTGTGGCAGGTTTCTGAAGTACGGACATTGTCATCCCTGTAATTTCCAGGTACAATAGGGCTTGTTAAGATATGGATTGTATTCTTCTATTATTTATTTTTACAGTGTTGAAGAATATTTCTATATATAGATAAGAACGCAAGTATAAATTGTTAGCACCAGATTTCTATGTAGAAATATGTATCAATACAGTTTATCATTATAAAGTGAACCTTTGTTCAGAATATTATTTGAGGTTATCAGAATCATTTTCTGTTACTAATACAGGGGAAATAATGTGGTACATTTGGTATCATGGTGTTGTAATTGAAGCAAATTGCTTATTTTTCCTAAGTCCTCAATGAGGAACAGTATGGCTATAACAGAAGGAGCTAGTATGTATCCAAATTCTTCCAAATACTGGTGTTAACTATTTACTTTTTCACTATGGTTAGATCCAGAGAAGGATAGAAAGATTTCCTTCCAGATCACTTTGCTACTTCATCCATACAGAAGGATAGTGTTTGGGTATCAGGACAGCTGAGCTGTGGAAAACTAATGGCTACTCACAACAACTCATCTATGTTGAACCACGTTATGAATATATGATTATCTCTGTCCAGGACCACCGAAAATGCAAACAGTCCTTTTACTGATGCAACAGGTGTAATGAAAGATCAAGTACGTGAACTGGAAGTGGTAGGCTCTATTTTTCCAACTGTTTTTTTTCCTCATAAGTGGGTGTTATTCAGGAACTTCATTCTATGGGCCAATTTCTGCTTTTTAAACTAGGTAGCAGAATGGAATTTAGGCAGAATTTAGGCTCCTAAGGGAAAAATCTAGATTTTTATGTTAGGTACCTCCAACCTGGCACCACAATGCCAAATATTAGAAGCCTAGCCTGAGGAAACAGTGATACTTAGGATCCCTGTGCAGATAATGAGGAGTAGCAGCTACCTCTGAAAGGTGATGAAGAAAGCTCTGATGCAGAGTAGGGACCCATGTGTGGTAGTGGTTCTCAACCTTTTTAAACTCAAAACACCTCTTGTTCGATTCAAGGCTCCCCTCAGGAAATGCCAGCTCTTAGCTTTCACTCCTTCTATAAGTACAGAAACATAATAGAGTCATTCTTCTGTAGTGATGAACTCAGAAAAGACCACAACAGGTCAGAGTGCTTTTGACACTTTGGATTCTTATTTGAAATCTCTGGCTTTATCTTGTGCATCATGTGCAGACATTTGTACCTCAACACTGTTAAAAGAATCTCACAGCACCCTGGTTGAAAATCATTGACCTAGAGCTAGTCAGTAGTAATCATTATGTACAGCAATAACCCTTGCATGGCTTCTGCTCTCTTTTAGATCATTTTATACACTTTTCATTTGTATATTTTATCTTGGATAGTTATGCGATAAAGGACACAAATACTGTGAGAACCCAGAGGCCTTCTCTTAGCTGAGGGACCTTCATTTCTGTGCTATATTGTCATGTTGTCTCTTGTTTGCTTTGGTCTCTAGCCTTATGAATTTTCCATTTTCTGTTCAGTGGCTCAGCTTCAACAGGATGGCTGGAAAATGTTTGCTTCCAGACTCTCCTACTCTGCCTTGTGCTTGAGGCAGTCTCCTGGGAGGTGGGACATTTTGATTAATTTTTTCTAAGACCTTTTCAAATTCTCAGAAAATTAAATATGTTCAAACCAATTTTTCAGAAGCACTCCCAAATTTTTAGTTGTAGATGTACAATTGGAAGCCTATGTTTCTTTAAATTTATAGTTGGTGGTCTGGACTTTTTATTATGCAAAAGCTTTTTTCTGATGAATAGTATTGGAAATGGAAAACTGTTTTTAGGCTCCTATGACCATAACTGGTGTGGAGATTCTCAAAAGTGCTTGTTTCACCCGGGGATAAATGTCCCATTAATTTTGAATCAGGACTTTTTAGAAATCTAACTTTTGCCCTGCACAAGTGGCTTGGTTATAGAAAGCATTGAACATGCAATAGGCTGAGAGAGCTAGGTATGTTTAGTGTGGGGAACAGGTAGTTATGAGGAACAAAATATCAGGCTTTAAATATCTAAAATATCTCCTATGTCAAGGAGGAATACACATCTTTAACGAGTAGTACTGGGTCAGAGGAGGGGCACCCTGAAGTGCTCTGGATTAGAATACAAGGAAGTCGAGGGGAAAGGGACTTAAAGATGGGGGTCTACTACAGACCACCCAACCAAGGGGAAGAGCTAGACTGGGAATTCTTAAGTCAGCTCATGGAGGTAGTTAGGTCAAAGGATGTGGTCATCATGGGTGACCGTCTTGATGATCTCCACCCTAGACTGCTGAGGGAATTATTAGAAGTCATTGCAGGACCCCTGGCATGGCTTTACAAGCAATTGTGGTGCTCTGGTGTGGTGCCAGAGGACTGGAAAAGGGCCAGTGTGGTTCCAATTTTCAAAAAAGGGAGAAAGGAGGACCCAGGAAACTATAGGCCAGTTAGTCTTACCTCGATCCTGGGTAAGCTTTTTGAGAGAATTATCCTAGCGCATGTCCGTGAGGGACCGGCAGGGGAGATTATGCTTAGGGGCAACCAACATGGGTTCATCAGAGGCAGGTCCTGTCAGACCAACCTGGTGGCCTTCTATGACCAGGTCACAAAATCCTTAGACTCAGAGGTAACAGTGGACGTAGTATTTCTGGACTTTAGGAAGGCCTTCGATACTGCCTCTCACCCCATTCTCATTAAAAAAATAGGGAACTGTGGCATCAACCTACACAGTCAAATGGGTCACTAATTGGCTGGAGGGCTGCACCCAGAAAGTGGTGGTGGATGGGTCATTTTAGACCTGGAGGGATGTGGGTAGTGGGGTTCCACACGGGTCAGTCCTCGGGCCCACACTGTTCAACATCTTCATCAGCAACTTGGTAAAAAGCAACTCATTCAAATTTGCAGATGACACTAAGATGTGGGGGGAAGTGGGCACACTAGAAGGGAGGAATAGGCTGCAATCAGACCTAGACAGGTTACAGGGGTGGGTGGATAAGAAAAGGATGGGTTTCAGCTCTGACAAGTGCAAGTTACTGCAGTTGGGGAGGAAAAACCAGCAGCATACCTATAGGCTGGGGAACTCCCTTCTTGTCAGTGCAGAGGCAAAAAGGGATCTTGGAGTCATTATTGATGCCAAAATGAACCTGTGCTGACAGTTCGGGGAAGTGGCCCATACCTTGTCATGCATCCGCAGGTTCATCTCGAGCAGGTCCAAGGTGATCCTCCCCCTCTGTGTAACATTGATCAGGCCTGTTGGAGTACTGCATCCAGTTCTGTGTGCTGCACTTCAGAAGGGACGTGTACAGCATGGAGAGGGTCCAGAGGAGGGCCACCTGCGTGATCAGGGGGCAGCAGGGCAGGCTCTATGAGGAGAGGCTGAGGGACCTGAACCTGCTCAGCCTCTACAAGAGAAGGCTGTGGGGGGATCTAGTGGCCGTTTATAAAACTAGTCAGAGAGGATGAGCAGGCATTGGGGGAATCCCTGTTCCCCTGAGCGCTACCAGGAGTGACAAGAAATAACGGTCACAAGTTGGCAGAAGGTAGATTTAGGCTAGATATAAGAAGGTGCTACTTCACAGCCAGGGAGGCTAGGATCTGAAACCAACTTCCGAGAGAAGTGGTGCCCCTGGGGGTCTTTAAAATGAGGCTGGATGAATGCCTTGCTGGGGTCATTTGATCCCAGCACTCTTTCCTGCCATGGCAGGGGGTTGGACTTGATGATCTGCTCAAGTCCCTTCTGACTCTACAAACTATGAAACTATAAAAGACTGCCATAAAGAAGAAGGAGTACAATTTTTCTCTCTTGCTGAAGAGGGTAGGACATGGAGCAATGGCAAAATAGCTATTTGAAGCAAAGTATATATAGATTGGATATTAGATTAACTATTAGAAAGAACTTCCTTGCTATAAGAACAGTACGGCCGTGGAACAGACTGTCTAGGAAACTGTGGAATCTCCTTGACTGTAGGTTTTCAAGAGAAAGCTGAGCAAGACAAGGATTATTTAGAAGAAGCATTCCTGCATCTATGCCATGGGTTGGCCAGATGACCCTGTAGATACCTTCTAACCCTACCATTCTATGATTCTATTATTTGAATCCTCTCATATTTAGGATGGGCTAGAGCATTGATCTTACTTTTCTTGGTTGAGTGTTTTAATTACTAGGATATGATATAAAAGGTGAACACCACTGCTGGTAGAAGACCACCCTCAGAGAAAGATCTTGAGTTAACAGAGTGACTGTGCTTTGGAAAAGGGTAGGAGTTAAGATAGACCTCTGTGGTCAGAGCCAGATTAATACATAGGCAAACTAGGCACATACCTAGGGCCCTAAGTGAAGAAAGGTCCCAGTTGTGCTTATTTTGCCATGGTGGTGCCACTGCCACACTTTGGCAGTGCCACCCAGCTCCTTTTTCCTTCTAGGGCTGTGCACTGAAGCTCCAAGCCCCAGTGGCAGCTGCTGCTGCTGCTACTGCTGCCCTTTGCAAACCAACTAGGTGCATAGTTTGTTTCCCTAGGACCCAATAAAGGGTTATTCTGGCCCTGTCTGTGGTTAGTGTTCCCTATTGGCTAACTGAAAAGAGGGTCCTTGCTCACATCTGGGATCTGTATTACCCTTTGAAGGTGCTGATCAATCCATTTTGACATTATAGAGAGCCCAAATGCCTAACCCCTTCTCTTTGAATCAGCCCCTCAGGTGTTTAATTTTTAGGGGATGTGATGTCTAAGTTGGAAGTGCCTAAAGGGCCAAAGCGGATTTTATTCCATATGAATGCAGCTCTCATACACTATAGAGTATCTTCAGATTCAACTTATTATTGTGTATTCCAGTTTCCCGCATCATCATCAGAATTTAATTTTATTGGTATTACATTAATAGCATTTGTAGTATTACTATTAGAGTATATTCAGGCTCAAGCACAGATCACAACCCATTATGCTGGGTTTGTCTTGCACTTTACAAAAGTGGAGTAGTACTGTTAAACTTATAACCTCATTTGAGAGGAGATACAAGAAGCCATTACAAGTAGAGCTGCATGTAAAAATTTGGACCAAAAAGTTTTTGCTGGGAGAGTTGATGCAATTTGAGTGAATTTACTCTAAAATCCAGGAGAAAATTGCTAATTTTCTGCCTGACTGTGCCCAGATTCTTGGAAAACCAATAATCTGGGGTCTGTGGCCCTATGGCAACCTGTCCTGACAGACTACTGTGGTTTTGGAGTACCCACCTGGGTGGACAACCTCAATGTAGAGGACATCTTTCATATAGGGTTTTGTAATTTTTGTTATGTTTCCTGCTTGGAATGTATTCAGTGTTGAAATGTTGCAGCTCCTCATTAATAGAATTAACTTTCTCCTTATGACTGTAGGTACAGCAAAGAATAGGCAGAAGAAGGAAGAAAGAATAAAAGAACCAAAAATTAGAACCTATGTGTGTGTGTGTGTACAAATCTATATATGTAGCTATATATTGATATATACATATACACATGCACATACATACATATATCAGCCATGTGGTGAGATAAATTGTTTCAAGTTGGTTTGTGTGTATGCCTGCTTGCATGAATATGTATTCATTAACACATTGTCTCTGGCTTTCATACACACACACACAAGGTGCAGCTACACGAGACATTTACTGTTGAGTTACTTAATTAACTTTACAGTAAAGTCTCAGGGTGCTTATACATGTGCAGTGAGGCTGCTCTGCCATGCTGTAATTATAGCGTATTAGTGCAAACTCAATTAGTTGAGTCTGCTGGAGCATGGCACTCCAACAGACTCCAACGTCTTGTGGATTAGCATCCCCACACTGACATATAGGGATCCTAGTATACAAGACAAGCGTTAATGAAATCACCCCGTCACCATTTGTCAGTGTGGGGAGGTTGATACATGAAATGCTCTGGGTGATTTAATTAAAGCAACTTTTGGAGCCGCTTTGATTAAAGCACTTCCCTCCCCACTCCCAGAGCACCTGTATAAATGCCTTCAGTTTCTACACATGCAGTTCTATTAGACTTCAGTAAACTAATCAAGGCTGCCATAGGATAGAGTTTGCAGTATTAACCTATGGCAGAGTCAATTCGTTTATTATTAATTAATCATTGCTGCAACACATGTGTAGATGCTGACAGGGCTAACTGGCGCTTGCTGGTGCTTCCTGTGCAGGGGCTGCTTTCTGGCTGGCCCCATACTGAAGCACCCTTGTGCCCCAGCCAGCCCCTCCACAGCATGAGTTGGGTTGGGGCAGCCCTAGACTGGCAGGTTGACTCTCAGGTCTCTTGCCAGGGCTGCTACTACCTGGCTCAATATGTTGTGGTCGTGGGCCACATGCAAATGTGGTTCCCAGGAGCAGTAAACTCCAACAAACTGTGCTGGAGTTTATTGCATCATGCTAATTACACATGTAGATATACACACACATACATACACATGCACACACACGCATGTCTATAAACTACAAACGAAGAAGCTATTTAAATCAAATTCTCTTTCAGGAGCTCTTGTTGCTCATTATAAATAATTCATTAATCTCTTGTTTGCAACCATTTACAGGCTTTTTTTCTTGGGTGGGCTAAGCTATTCCTCTGTCTTCCTAGGTTAGCCACAGGGGAGAAGCCAGGGTAAAGGCAGAGATGTCTGAAGAATGTACAAAATAGGAGAGAGAAGTTTTGACACCCAGTTCCATTTTTTCCCCTTGAATAGTTAACATGTTTGACCCCTGGATTGCGCTGGATTGGTGTTTTGATCATTTTGGTATCTACAGTATAAAAGGTATTGATTTCAGTAGAGTAGTCAGAAGGGTTGATTCCCCCCACCACCTACATTCAGTCTCTGCATGCAGTATCTCATTTCCAGCATAGATATGATGAAGAAGGGCAGAGCCAAGTCCCTAGTTTCTTTGTTTAGTTCTCTACCCCCTCTATTCTTATCCTTTGAACTAGTAAGTTATTATACATCATACACAGTTTAAAGTAACCTTTGCTTCAAATTCCATGGCTTTTGTTGGTTAAGTCAGCTCTTCAGTGGTATTATTACACAATTTTCTTTGTGTGAACATTGTCAGTCAGGTGCTTACCAGAGGTTCTAGCACTTACAAAGATACATTGCAGTTATGCTTGTGGCTTAGTGGTGAACGTCCCCTATTAGGTCTTTGCAACATCCACACAACTGATCAGAAATTCCAATGCATGGAAAAATTATCTATTGTCAGGGAGAGCTTTAATTAAAACTATACTTTGTTTTCAATCCAATTTAGGAACAAATACAAAAAAGCAAGATGTAAATTTTACAATGCCTGGCAATGTATCCAATTCTGAGTTGAACAAAGAAGCTTATATGCTGAAAATCTTGTAGGAATAAAGCATGTAAGATAAATAAAAAGCTTCCAGTGCTTAATTCCAATCATCTCCAAAACAACTGGAGCTGCTGATAAGACACCTACTCAGAGTAATGATGCATAATGTGAAGAAGCAATAACCCAGACTGCATAAGTATGAAGGAATGCCATTCTTTTAAAGGGAAGTGTGGCAAATATGAAGCTCTGTTAATGTTCTGAGTCATTTTCAAAAGTATTTTCATGAACACAGCAAAATGCCAAGGTTTGGCTTTTCCAAACATGATAGGGAAAGCAAGAAATGTAACTGTTATAAGGGCATCAAGCATTCGTGCATGTAGTATCATGTAAATATTTATGTACTGTCCGTTCATTATTAGTGGAGATTTTAACAGGAATATAAGTATTATAAAGTATGTTTACTACCGATAAATCATAGGGGTTCTAAAGTAATTTGCAAAACTAAGGCTCATTTTGGATAATTACAGAGTCCCAGAAGATTGTGTTTATGGATTACAAAGGAAGGGGATGCACAGAATAAAACTGTCTTGGGCTACTGCCTTTCTTAAGAGACTAGAGACTGATCCTGCTTGGGACTGGCTTAGGAACATACACAAATATTAATGAAAGATTTTGTGAGTAGAAGAGGGAAGACAAATCAGTGTGGTTTCAATTGCAGGGCTAACCTTATTCAGTCAAGTTTCATGGGGATAAATTACTGTAACTATAGAAATAACATAAGAAATGATTAGTTAAGATTATGCTGGCAATAAAGATAACTAATGTTTTATTACACACTGCATTTTATGTGGGGATAAATTAGACCGTAGTGTTGTTTATCTTTGTTTTAGGAAGCCTATTTTCATATCCATATTACATGTTATTATTGCTCCCCCCTATGCTTCCCCACCCACATTTTATCTGGGCAAAGTGGATATTCAATTTCACATATTTCCTTTTGTGTGTGCATGGAATATGCTTCAAATACTGCTAATATTTTAAAACAAAAGAAAAAGGGTTAAGCAACAGACTTAACAGACTTTGGAAGTTTATATTATAATGAGATTAAGATGTACTCTCAGCTAGTGTTGCTGCAAATAAATGTGGTTCAGTTTATTTCATTAATGGTTTACTGATTAGATTAATTTCAAGTGAAATATACATTCTTTCCTTCAGTGACAAGCTAGTCACTGTCTCTTCGGTGGATGGTTGTTCAAGTAAAATGCCATGAGAAGGAACAAAATTATTTTCTGAACCACAATAAAATAGTCTAAAATTAGAATGATCTTTCTCCCCCCTCCCCCCTCCCCTCCCATACACATTCATGCATGCATTGCATACACACATTTACACACAGGGACCTTTTCCTATTATGGAAGATTAGCAGCAGAATAGCCTTTTTTTTTATTTAGCTTTTATATGGGATGACACATCAGAACCCAGTTACCAGTTTGGAGGGCAATTATTAGCCCTTAGAATCAGTACATCATTATTATTGTCACTGCATGTGTATTGCCATTCACCCCATATAGTCTACATTCATGCAGCTTTCTTTAAGCTCTGCGAATATAGACTGGGGGTGGCATATTCTGCCATTTGCTGGTGCTGGGAGCATCACAGGGAAGCAGTTGTTGGGGTAGGGGGAGCAGGACTGGGAGGAAGGGTTGTTACAGGGGGTTGTCTATCTGAGGTTGGGGGAGTTGGAGGGCTAAAAATAACCTTGTCAATGTTGGGGGTGGGAGTAGAAAGAGCACACATCTGGAGCTGCACTCAGAACACCTACAGGCATTTGCTATATCTGGTTAACCCATTCTTGATCCAAGTTAGTTCTCACCTTTCAAGATGAAGTAGCTTAGATGAAGCCTAGCATTTCTTGCCATGAATGCCTGCATGAATGGGCATTTAGAATAACATAAGCCTAGTTAGGTTGATCTAAACATAATGGTTGTATGTACCCATTGATATCTCCAGACATTCAGATGTTGGTTTTATTTCTTCAGTTAATACAATATAAACACAAACTTAACACAATCTGGTGATGTAAGTGAGATCAGGATCAGGACTTGTTAAAAAGTGTGGTAACTTCACCTATCTTATGCTGACAACTATTTCTCACCTCTTAGCAATGGTTTCTATCCTAGTTCCTAATCTTTGATACTTTAGAACAATGCACAGAATCAGATTAGCATAGAAACAGGCCAGGATACAGTGCAGGTCCTGGTTCTTGCTACTTCACATTCTCAGCTCTTCCAGACACTCAGCCAGTTCTTCCAGAAACTCCATCAGCTTCCTCCCCAGTACAGATTTTCCCCACTGGCCTCACCACATGTTAAGCAAATGGTTTGTTTTAATGCTTGGCCGAGTTCATTTAAAATTTAAATTGTGCCAAGCCATGCAAAATAGCAAGTCATTTTTGAATGGCATTTTTGAAATGCCTACAGCATCTAATAGTTGCCTCTGGTGATGTGTCACTTATCCTCTACAAAACATTCAATGAAATTATCTGCATACTCTCCCTCCCACAGTTTGTCAATCCTAACATGTGTCTTTACCTTCCAGCCTGGTCTCCTACAAGGCAGCAAGATGTGTAAAAGATCAAGCTGGAGGGCAGACCTGGAGAGACAACTTCAAATAGTTTTGAAGTAAAAAATAATAGTTGACTTGTAAACCAGTTTCAGGAACATTGTGGGGACTTTCTATTCCTACTTCTGTGTCTTCTGAATGGTGCAAAGAATAAATTTAGACAGCAGTTAACCAGATGAAAGGTGCAGATGTTTTTAAGTACCATAACTGGCTTTAATTGATTCGTACATTGTTGTATCTTTCTAACCTTGGTCTCACTTTCTCTTTTGAACTTTCATCGTTTTTTCTCAATGCTGTCTTCTTTTTCTGTTTTTTCTCTAGACTCCAATGTCCTTATAATATAAAAAATACAACTGTTTAATCTGCATCTCTTTCCCGATGTGGTGATATAATCCATCCTCACCTTTGTACCTTGTAATCCTTAGTTATTGGTATTTTTGTATGCTCAGCTGCTTAAAATTTATTAAAATGTAATTAAGGAACATGTACTGAAAATCTATTACCAAAATGCAGGGGGAGGAGGGGAGGAAACTCAACCTCATCCTTATGCCATTTTCATTGCATGGAAAATTGTGAAACACTTAATCTCATTGCATAGTAGTTTATGCTTTTAAGAGGATTACATTATTAATAGTTTAATTATTCATTATGCAGTATTTTTGAATTGGTACAAAAGAGGTTTTGTAATTAATTTAATGTTTTATCCTTCTTATTACTCCTTCCTTGTGCTAGTTTCCCCTGCACTTTCATGATATGACGTTGCAAGAAAAAAACAAGAGGATGCCTTGCTGAAACTTAAGCCTGTAGCACTAGCAGATAGATCTCCTGCCAATGCAATGACTTAACCCACTAGGAGGCTAGTACAGTTCTGCTGCACTCCAGAGACTGTGGTTTGATTGCTGTCACTACTAGCTGGATCATTAATCATAACTGTGGTAGTGACAGCAAGTTTCTTGACCTCATCATAGAAGGCAAGGAGGTCATTTTTTGGAGCCATTCATCCTTCAGGCAAAGGAAAACTATAGGGAGGATTTCTTTTATTATCTACAGTGTTTCCTTTTATTCCCTAATTTTCCTTATAATCTGGGCAGAAACGTGAGGGCTTCAGGGACAAAGGGTCTGGCATTTCTTTTACTCCTAGGGAGAAACCTTTTGTTTCTGCCTGCTGAAATACATGTTCCTGTCTTGATTCCTCACCGTGCACCAGCTTGGGGTTGAATGCCAGAAATGTAAGTGTCTCCAATAGTATAGTAGCAACAATATCTCTGTATGTCTGTGTTTATGTGCATGCTGATTAAGGGGAAATTGCTAAACAGCCTTCCCGTGGATTACAGTGCATATACTCCTCAAAAAATGTCACTTTGGGAGTGTTCTCCTTGAAGGAAGCATGTGGTATTTTACAGATTGTCATCACCAGTGGGTTTCTCCCTGAGTACCTTGGAGACACTTCTGTAAAAAGAAGACTGAAGGCAAAAAAAGAGAAAATGCTGAGCACAAGGGAAAAATTAGTACGGAAATGTTTTTATTGGGTAGCATGCAGCTTTCTTTGAGGTGTTCATTTTTTGTTGGTATATTTAACATTGTGCCTTTCACTGTGATCCACATGAGCACAGTGCATTTGTGAGCTTGTAATATTAATGGTACTCTATAGAGAGCATCTGTTTCTCTTTTTTGTTGTGCTTTTTTACTTTCTTGTTGTAAAACTCCCTTCATTTTCCAAGCAGTTTTAATACATGCAGTGTTCAAAGGCGTGATCTCAGGAAAACCCTCACAATTAAAACCAATTTCAACTTTCCTTTGCTTTCAAGAATATTTGCAAAAATTGTTGCCGTTTTCAATCCAAAATCATAAATGTGCAGTTTCAGATCTCTCATAGCATAAGCAAGGTCAGGTTGTAAGAACTTTGTGTTTTCAGATTTGGAAAATGATTATGAATGATAATATCACTTGAAAAAGCTTCAAAGAGACACATGATCAAATGCAGTACTATAGTGGTTCAAATTACTCTGAAAGACTTCAAAGTGTATATGCAAATAAATACTCAAATGAGGATAATTAACCTGGGTGTGTCACAGAAGTCTCCTCATAGAGCTATTTCATTTGTTTTCTTTGGTGATACAGTTTTGGATGACCGTCTAAGGGAACATACAGGCATTATATTTAGATCAACTTAACCAGGGTTAGGTCAATCTAAATGCCCATTCATGCAGGCGTTATCCTGCCAAATCTAAGCTGGTGCACCTCAGGAAGTGCACTAGCTTAGATTTAGAATTTAGATCTAGAAAAGGGTCAACCCAGTCTCGCGAATGCCTTCCTACATTCTCAGCACAGCCCCAGGGCTGGGAAAGTCCAGCCACTCACCCCAGCCCTGGGACTATACTGTTTCTATCTTTTGGACACTGAATGAGCAATTTTTGACATCACAACCACCCTCCCTAAACTGGGCAATCCCATCTCTTCATTGACTTGCCAGGCCTCCTGGATCTGCTAATCACTTCTGGACCCACCAGACACCCCCTCACCCTCCTACCCACTGTTCCTGCCACCCCCTGCCACCATCCCAAGTTACTTACCCTATTCTGCCTGCACTATTGTCAGTGGTGGTGAATGGCTGCATGTATCATTTCTGTAACAAAGGTCTAGGTTCCAGAAGCCAGATTCCATTTGCCTCGACCTAGACCAGGTGCAGCAAATGCTTGTTTGCACCCTAAAAGCATATAATTTCAATGGCCATATATAGAGCTCTTCATCAGATTGAAAACTGTCTTCAGTTTTGTAATGTAGCACTGCTTTTTAATGATTATTTAAACTGCTTTAAGAACAGTTTGAAAAATGCCTTTTACAGCAAATAGCTATAATGCAAAGGTGCTCAAGAATCATATATTTTCACAAGGAAGGGTACCTCATTTTAGTGGCAAAGCATGAAGGAGATGGCAGCACTTATTAATTTTACACTGTGTACATGTAAATGCTATTAAATGTAGATGCATGTTATTAGATATACACTGTCCTTTACTGGAATGCATGCATGTTCACGAAAGGACAGCATATGCAGCATAGAATAATATAACTCAGTATATGTCATTTAGTACTTCAGTGATAACCGACTCCAAAACTAGTACTTAATAGTTATAGGCTCTTCTACACATTTGAAACAAGTGTATTATGACAAAAACTAATGTTGATTTGTTAACATTCCTGAAACTGTTTAAATAGATCACCAATAACTAATAACCAGTGCTACTCTCCAGCCACAACTTGAAAGAGAACTGAAGGCAAACATCACTGTAGAATTGGAACACAATCCATCGGCAAACATAGTGGGGGACATATTTAAAATTCAAAAGGATCTTCATAAATTGGAGACTTGGGAAATAAACATGAAAACAAAATTCATCAAAGACAACTATCAGGTGCTATTCATACAAATAAACAAATATAAAGCTCGGGGAAAATCACTAGTCAGTTGGCAGCACTGCCAGAAGGATCTGAAGGTTATGGCAGATCACATGCCCAATGTAAGTTAGCGTGCAATGCTATTGTAAGAAAAGCAATGCAGTTCTGGGGTGCATTACCAAAAACATTGTATATAAGACATGGGTGGTGATTGTGCCATTCTGTGCAGTACTAGTTAGGGTTTAGCTTGTGTACTGTGTCTGGTTTTGGCATCACATTATCAGAAGGACTTAGGGAATCTGGAGAGGATCCAGAGGTGCTAGAGGAGTTCCTTAAAAGTAGTCTCAGAAGCAATCAGAGGGGAGAGGCTAGGGCTCAGCTAGCCCTGCGTATTGCATTAAGTGCAACTGACTTAGTTACACGAGCTGCAAACCTGAAACCTTACACTTTTCTCCTCTCTCTGATTACATCTTCCTTACAATAGTTCCATCAGTGTGTAAAACAACATATCTCATACATGTTGTATGAGACCTGGGGGACTGATAGTCCCTGGGACTACCCTGGGACTAGTCCTTTATAGAGAGCTTTTTTCAGTCCTCTCTCTTGGGCCAGTCTGGGCCCTCTTTTGATCTGCCATCCCCTCTTCCGGTCCCCAGGAAAAATAATGTGTTTTAAAAGATATGAAGAACTAGGGGTATTTCATCTAGGGAAGAGAAGACAAAGGGGAAATTTGATAACAGTCTTCAAAAAAGAGAATGGAGATAGACTTTTCAATGTGGCTGTAGAGGACAAGACTAGGAGCAACAACTTTAAATTGCATCAGAGGAAATTTAGGTAGAGATTAGGAGGCATTTTCTGACTATGAGGATGGTCAGGTATTTGGAACACCTAGACAAATTGTGGACTGTTCCTACCTGGAAATTTTCAAAAGCAGTTTAGATAGATACTTGGATGGGGTGCTTTAGTCAGGGATGATCCTACATTAAGCAAGGGGCTAGACTAGGTGACTTCATAAGGTCCCTTCCAGCCCTACATTTCCTATGATCCTATAACCCCTTGTCAAACAGTATCTTGAAACTGACTCTGAGTTACCCAACTAAAGCATAGGACTGTTTCTATTACCTCTTCTGTGCACGTAAGTCCCTAGTATAAAAATAGGAAGAAAAATCCAAGACTGTGGAGGTCAATCATACTTATAACGGGGGCACTCAGAGATTGTAACAGAATTACTCCTATGCAATAAGCAGGGAACTCAGAGTCAGGCTCAAGCTGAACTTGGTCATTCACCAGGTGAAATTTAATACTACCCAAAATACACTGAGTTTTGTGATCTCTCTATCATTATGGACGAGAAGTAGAACAATGGTTTCAGGTAACTTTGAGATAATTTTGCTTTGAGATCTGGGATTCATTTGAGCCACAGTCCCAAAGTAATAACTGAGTATAGGCCCACATAAACTGAAACTAAAAAGAGAATCCTGTGAAACTAACTCTTTGAGGTTTGCATCAAATCTGACTTATTCTCAGTGTATTGAAAGGGCCTTAGAGTTAATATGATACTTTATTCCCAGACTTCTACAATAAGGGTGGAAATCTCTTTTCCTAATAAAGGTTATAGTGACAAGCTGGAAACACTGCTTTGTAATTCCAACACATCTGTTTCTCATTGCTTACAGTGGGTCTGTGGCATCTGTGTGTATGAGCACGTGCTTTTTCTGTTGGGGGAGCAAGAAAAAGGGAGAGTTCTGCTGATTAGGAAAAGAGAGGAAAGAAGATTAAGGAATCGTAATCAGAGAATAAAACAGGGAAACTGAACTCTGACCTTGAGCCATGAGGGGAGAAATTATGCATTCTTCATTTAACACTTTTCTGATTATGCTCTGGATTTCCTGCTACATGCTAAAGTGGGCAAAGAGAACAATTGTGTTTCATCATGTATCATTTTGTGCATCCCAAAATCACTTCAAAGGTGTCCCTTTCCTTAGAGGTCATTCCCCCCCTGCAAACAATTTGAGATCAGATAATTGACATTTTATTTAATTATAACCATAAAAACAAGTTTGTGGTATATTATTGCAATAAATTTTAGCAATAAATGAAATAATGAAATAATGCACTATACTTTCAACAAAATAGGCATATTTTTGTAGAAACATTATATTGCAAACATTAAAAATCCTTTGGCATTGGGGTCTGTGGACACATAAATTATATAATTATCATCATTTTTATCATATAATTACAATAGGTTGATATCTACCAAGGGTATAAATTAACACTGTGTAAAATATGATCTGTGCTTTGGTTCCTGCCAGCACTATTAGGAGAGGGGAGGAAAACCTTTATAATCTTGCTTTGATCTAGAAATTGAATGGTGCTCCTAGATCCCACAAGCATGTCAGATGTTGCTTTGCACGTGTCCTTGAAAAATTCTATCTAATGTCTATCAGTTGAATCTCTCCTTTCTATAATGGCTATTATAGAAATATCTTACAAATACCTTAAGGATTTTAGAGGACATAGAACCCAAGCTTTTTTCCTTTGCTGCCCATCCCACCCTAGCTTAGTCAGCATTTTTTTTTGTTTTTTCTATCTTTTTTTCTAGGTCAAAGAACTGGAATATTTCACTCTGAAAGCAATGATGTTTGTGCTTGTTTTGATGTCTTCTGGAAAATGAGTTCCATAGAATAAAGACTGCTGCTGATGACTTCTCTAAATCAGTGCCCACTCAACCTGCCCCAATTACTTTACTAGCTCTCAACAGTGACAGGGGAAAAGAAAGTTAATTTAAATAAATTTAGTGCCTCCATTTTGGACGGCACTTACCCTTGGCCATCCGTGCATAACCAGGATGATACAGCACATAGACCTCTAACTGTTGCCTAACTTATTTTGTGATCCAGAATAGAATGGGGAGCTGCTTCAGTTTCACATAAGATATGGCTAGGAGCACACCTAACTTATACTAATAGTAAGAATGATTGATGAAGCATCTGACAAAGTGGGGGGTTGCTTATGACAGTTTATGTATCTCTGAATTAGGGCAACTTTATCCGGCCTTTTGCCTGACAGAATCATAGAAAACTAAGACTGGAAGGGATTTCCAGAGGTCATCTAGACCAACCCCGTACTTGAGATGATTTTGAGCTAAACCATGATGTACAAATCCATTGTCTGCACTATTAGCAAAACTACATGGTCAACCATAAAAAAACACAAGACATAAGATTATTCTGCTTATTCTGATGTGCAACAGGAAGCAGCATTTTTCTATCCTTTCCCCAACTTTTCTCCAGTTTCAGTTTGGTTTTTCAGCCATTATTTTGAATGCATCCTTATGGTTGAAGATCCTGAAGTCAAACAGAACTGTGTCTGAGCCTGTGACAGCAGATGGAGTCAGGTATAATATATCTGAATGCTTCTGTCACAATGTGACCAAGCTTTCCATACAGTTCTTTTGGGTTCCAGTCCACTGGCCTGATGTGCTTTAAGTTGGAACTGAGGCCAGAAATTCCCCTGGGTTTATGGTTTGTGTATACTCTTCAGTACATATCCTGTGTTTAACACTGCCTCTTTAGAGGCCTGTCCCCTTTGAAGTAATGCTGACTCAGACTTCTCCATTAGTTAAATGCACCTCTGCCCAGAACTCTAACCATACAGGTATTTTCGGGTATCATGTTACTTTTCAGAGATAATAGGTTTAAGCAGAGAGACAGACAACCCTTTACCCAGAGTTTCTGAACACCATTGCTTCTAGTAATAAATGAAATATGAAGACAAGACAAGAATAATAGACCCTGCATGAATTTTCATGCCTAGATTCCTTGCCCTTTAGAGCATTCTTTGCTCTGAGGTCAGGATTCCAGGTACGATCAGGATTCTTTTCTTTAAGCTTACTCCTGTCTTTTGAGTTATGGCGATTTTCCATCTTAATTCACCTTCTGTGACACTGACTGCTCCTGTAAGTAAAGCAGAACTGATCCTCAACTCAACTTCCCATTACAAAAGCCTGCATTCTCCCTCTCCTGCCCCAAACTTTCTGTATGTCTCAATGAAGCTTCTTTTATGAGTTCTTTTAAAACCCCTTCTTTGTTATTTCTGTCTCATTTTCTGCTGAAATTCCCCAACCCCTTCTAAATAGACAAGTAATATCAGTAGCTTCTCCCAGTTCCAGCTACCTTTACTTAACCTATCAATCAAGTGATCCAAGTGCAGTCATTAAAATTAAATATTCCACGCTGTCCTTAATTGAAATGCATACATGCTAGAAGCCTTGTCAGCGAAGGTATTATTACAAGTTCACAGAGGCATTTTATGATACAGCAAATTGTATAGTAACAACTTCCTAAAATTTAGTATTATTTATCAGCTGTGCATAGACTACAACATACTGGTAGACATGGTCATTTTCTGTTGCTGGTAGAAACAGTCATTAATTCCTCAACTGCTTTTCTCTTTAAAACTTAAAAATCCACTGTGGGTCAAATTCTGCAGCACTTAACCTTTTGTTCCACAATCCTTACTTCCTCTGTTGGCCACTGATGTATCCCATTTTTAAGAACACACAATGTATACTTTGAACCTAAAATAATTACTAAACAAAGCAAAGCAGTAATTTGTCTTTCTGTGGGTTTTTGTTTGTTTTTATTTCTCCTAACAAAGAATAAATACCCTAAATAGGAATATACATTACCACAGACACAACAAGAATGCTGAAGTAATGGAAGTCATTAATAGAAGAGAGTTTTTTTTTCTTTTCTCTCTCTTCCTCTCTCCCTCTCTTAGTCTGTCTCTGGGTATATCTTCAGTTTGTTTGTTTGGAATCTTTAATTTGAAGAGAAGAAACAACAATATTAAAATGTCACTAACGCAATTAAATCTACATACTTCTCCCCTTCTCATTCTATAATTTTTAACTTTATAAAAGAGGCCTAAAAGAGTTTTCAGTGTCCCTATGCAATCTGTTTTTCAAAATATGTATTGTGATATATGACATGTAAGGAAAGTAGGCAGTCAAAGACACAGGAACAGATTAGAAAACTAGTATATTCTGCCTTGTGCAATGCACTGAACACTAATTCTCTTTCAGATCCTGCAGCTATTTTATCATAATTTTTTTTTTTTAAGTCCCTTCTTTATGTTTCCAGATTTTCTTAGTAGCAGCCTGTCTGAAAGAAGTAAACGGAACTCTGAAAATTCTTTGGTACAGTACGGATACCGATTAATTCTGATGTATTTTTAGTCATGTTGCATTAAATATGCAAAGTGATGAGTCGCTAGTATTGGTGAGAGGGGGAAGTGGAACATAATTAATAGATGAAAGAATGCCCCTTCAAAATGTAGCTGCTATAAGTACACTTGGCTGATCATGAAATTTCTAATTCCAATCCTCATATCTATATTTTAGATTGACTATACCCTTGGGCCTCTAGAGTAAGCTTCATTTACTGAAGTCATGAGAAGTCATGTTTATTGTCTCAGCAGGTAGCTGCACTTTAAGCGTAATATTGAAAGACAAGGGAAAACAGAGGCTACTTTGTGTTTATCGAGACAAACTTTAGCTTCCTGACAGATGTGTGCAGGAAAAAAATGAGAGTAGTGCATACTTCAGATTCCATCAAGCTTTAAATATTTCTGCTTTAAAAATGTCAACTTAAGTTCTTTAGTTTTTCTCCAATACATGATAATGGTGTAAGCAATCTCTTCTGTGGAAGAAATGTAACTATGTAAGAAACACAGTCTCTAATCCTTTGTGAAGGCTGTAAGTATTTCAGTTTTATTTCTGAGATTCATATCAGTTCCTTAACCATACACATGAAAGGATTTTTGCATTAAAAGTGACTACAATAATGAAATATTGTTTATTCAATTTCAGAAGGATACTTATCTTTCTGTGACTGCAGAGCAAAACATTATGCTAACATATTTCATATATGTAGTCAGCAGCAAGGTGATCCTAGTCTGTCTGACTTCTCTTTGTCACATAATGTTCTTAACTTCTAATAACATTCTGATAAAGAGGCTGTGCTATATCTCTGTAGCCATGTTTATTGTCATATGGTAGTTTCCAAATTTGCATTGCGATGAGCAGAGATTGTCCAGAATGGTCTGGCTAGCTCTCAGCGTCTGAGTGGCTGCTGACAGGGCTGGTACACACTAATGACAATGTTATCATCTGATAATGTAGCACCACTGATAATATTTTCATTAAGTTAACCTTACTGCTAGCTATTATTTTCTATAGGAAAAAAATCACATCATGGTGTTTACATTTATTATTTATCATTATGTTATAGCACATATGTTCAATAGTAATATATAACTCTAAAATAATTAATTATAATATTAGTTAATCTGTGGTTTAATCATATGGTAAAACCACTCAAGATACACTATTAAGAATACCACATATGTACATACCTACAAAAGGTATAGGGCATA
Source organism: Caiman crocodilus (assembly GCA_030014935.1). Taxonomy (NCBI): domain Eukaryota; kingdom Metazoa; phylum Chordata; order Crocodylia; family Alligatoridae; genus Caiman; species Caiman crocodilus. The sequence goes on from JAGPOW010003316.1 coordinate 138,675,802, forward strand.
CCCTATGACAATTCCTTTTTATGAAATAACTTGTGCTGTCACTTATGATTATGCTGTTTTCTGAAGTTGATACTCCCAAGTTTGCTGCTATAATGAATAGGCTGAGTCAGAGAAATTGGCTAAATTGGACCAATGCCTGCTAATCACTGATAATTTATTACCATTGTCATTATTTTCACCCATGCTAAGCAATACATTTTACCATATTTTTCATACCATTTCAGGCTTTTACTAGCCGCCTCTTTTTCTGGCTTGTCTGCCACCTGTTCTGGTTGTTACTTTAAAAAATCCAATCCAGCCCTAACCTAATCTATAAACCAATAGATTAGATTGGGGTTTGGACTAGATGACCCTTGAGAAGCCATCGAAACCTATGTTTTTGTGATTCCATATATTGCTATGTAATATAACCTACACAAAATGTTTATTTACACTGCAGAATGCAAGATGATGCAGAAAAAGCTGAGCTGGCTTTAAAATAGTCACAGCCATGTATAGGTAAGAGTTAAAACAGGTGTTGTCCAACTTTTCATGTGTGATGCCTTGTGCTTCCTTACACTGCTGGTTTGGAGCAGCAGGAAAGGTGGTACTTTCCTGTACCCAGCCAGTCCCTATAGGCTGGCTTAGCAGAGAAGCAGTTTTCTTCATTGCTGCAGGTTCACAGTATGGGGTTGGGGAAGCGGAGAATTCAGGCAGATCACGTTGCCCTTTGCCCTGTGCCATCAAAGGTGGGACAAAGTGAGATCTGCGATATATTGCAGCACATCTGATCTACTTAATTTGGCAACATCTATTTCTAGCCTAAGCATGGGCTAATTTACCCTGCTTCTTGAACACTCTGCAATGTATATATATTATTATGTTGCTCTATTATGGTAATGTGCAGATTGCATTGTAGGCGGTGACTCATGACACCACCTAAGAAGCCAAACCCTCGTAGTGAAATCAAACCCCTTGTAGTAACGCCTGAATCCAGCT
>JAGPOW010003316.1:138676879-138710871 GCA_030014935.1 Caiman crocodilus
TCGGTCATCTGTCTCTGTCGGTTGTAAAACGAACCAATAAATTGCAACTAACGAGCACGTGAGTAAATGCAACCTTATCTCAGCGATCTCGCGATATCTAATCTGTCTAGCAGCCAATAAAAGGGAAATCAAAGCTTAGTGCGGGAAAAAGAAATTAGTTAGAGAGCGTTCGTTCTCACCCTAGGAGCCTGTTGAAATTAAGGCTCTGAAGGTGCGACAGGTAAATGTTTACTTTCATAAATAACTCTAAGCCTATTAGTAAAGGTGTGCCTTATTATATAACAGACGTACTTGCATCGTGGAATTACTGTGTTATAAATACACAGCCAGAACTGCATCTTTAAAAATTGTATCCTGTTACCTCACAATGTATTAGCAATAATTGAGCAAAGCATTTCTAGAGCTGAAATAAACTGGAAAATTCAGAGGGTGCATGTTACTTCTCAAATTCCCAGGGGCATCCTAAGATGGTAGTTTGCTGTGACACCTAGGAATTCATAATCTTTTTTTAAAGCTTAAACCTGTGCAAAATGCAGTTAGTTTCAGATCAGAATGTGGTTAATGGTTGCAGAAGTAAGCCTATAGTTCATAGTGTTTATAATTTGCTTCTAACGTCTGAAGTAAAGCTGTGAAAATAACTGAATTTTCAGGTGAGTGAATTGTTTGATGGGCAGGGGGAAGGGGAGAGAAACGATTTTGTATTTACTTGAAACAATTATTTTTTACTTCCTAACCAGAATGAAAAACAAAAAAAAAGTCCTGCCAGATAAAATGAAGCATTTCTGTTAACACAAACAAAAAACCTTGTTTCATTTTCAAGAATATTTAAATTATTTAAAAAAATAAGTTTAGCGAAGTGAAACTCTGAAATAAATATTTGGGTCTTTGTAGCTCAAAAATGGTGAAATTAAACATTTTGATTTGGGGAACTTCTTTTTTCTGTTTTGGCTAAAAATATTTGCCAAATTTATGCTGAATTCATGAATCATTTCACTTGACCCAAAGCTATTATCTTTTGATTAATAGTCATTGCACAAAAATATTGGCCAACCCTGGTTCTAACATGAAAAGTTCTGTAAAAGTACGAAACAGGGTATGTTTACAATCAAAGACTATCATTTATTACACCAAAGCCTGTGCACCAGATAGAGTCCGTTTTAAAAAGAGCTGTTAAAAAGTTAGAAATGATGGGGGCTAGATTGACCAACACAGTCGATCTCATTATACAGTAGAATACTGTATCATTTAGTAATGTCCTTCTCTCAGTCAACAGCTTCAGCCACCAGCACTTGGAACTTATGAGACGATGTTGACATTGCCTTAAACTCTGACTTGCATGGTGTTGACTTGTAAACATAACTTATTGTGGGTGAGGGAGAAGTAAGAAGATTTAAGAGATAAATTAAAATAGATACTCCAGATTCCACCTTCTTCAGAAAGACACCAAAACTATCAATAAAGGAAACAAATGGTTCTTTGTAGGGTGTGCCATGTTTAACTTTCTAATCTATTCCTACTTTGCTGGAAAAGGGCTCATTTCCCCTATAGTGACTCGAATGACAGAGAGCATCAAAATGGTGCTTCCCATAAATCAAACAAATAGGGCGTGTCTACACATGTATTTATGCATGCCTAAACTTAATACACCTTTGCTTAAGGTGATTTAGGTTCATGTCTACACGTGGATACACTAATGCACATTAAGGCACATTAAATTTAGGTATGAACAGCTATGTTGCATTAGTACATGTGCAGACACACTAATGCACATTAATGTGGTGTCTATCCATTGATGCACACCACATTAATGTGTATTAGCGTGTCTACGCTTTATGCAGGTATCAAATTTAGGGCATTTATATACATGCTTTCACCATAATGCTGTGTGCTTTTAAAAGCTCTAAACACAAGCTGATGTGCCTGGTGCTGCATTGCATGTGCGTGTCTAAATGGCGAAATGTGTGTTAGTGCTAAGAAAATGACTGTGGTGTGCTTTTGAACTAAAATATATCAAAGGCATTTTAGCCAGAAAGTGTACCAGTGCCATTGTCTTTGTGCTGACATGCATTTCACCATTTATACAAATGCATATGATGCAGTGCCAGGCATGTTAGTTTGTATGCAGAACAAACTTGATGGATCTCCGGCATGTCGGAGCAGACAAATGTATGCAAATAAATGTCCAAATACCCTAAAATCACCATTTTTAAGGCACATTAAGGGTGCACACATTGGGCTTTAGCTTTAAATTGGGCTAATGTGCATTAAATGTGCATGTGTAGATACATCCATAGAAGAGAAGAAAAAAAGAGCAGGTAGAAAACTGACTAGTAGTATGGCAATGAAGATAGCTCAGGATCAGTGGGCACATGTACACAAGATGCGTTAATTTGTCTTAGCTTAGTTTACAGAGCAGTACAGGTTTGCATTTACATGTGCACATCAGTACTGTGCAGTAAAAATGGCTAATCAATCACAACTAAATTTAATACCTGCAAATTCCTGCACTGAGCTGCCAGCCTTTCCAGCCCTGGCCATGTGGTAAGTCCTGCATTAGGGGTGGGCCCTTCCAGCCCCAGTCCTTACCCCTGCCTCTGTCCCTGGCTCTGGCCCCAGCCTCTGCCTCTGTCCCTGGCCCCTTCCCCACCCAGCTCGCTTGCACTCCCCTAGCCCCAGGTCCTCCTCACCCCAAAGCACACAGAAAAGTGGGACATAGTTCACAACTTTATTCAGTAGCCTGTCTATCCACAGCTGCATGTGCATGGGTCTCTCAAACCCTGAGGAAGGTGTCCATTCTGGTGGTGATGTCCTCCTCTAGTGGGGGACAGGTTCATGTAGCGCTGTCACAGGTAGCCCTCCAGGTGGCAGCAGAGGTTGCGGGGTAGCCCAGGCTCAGGCCATTGTAGCTCAGGGTCCCATACTAGGAGTGCAGGTGTTACTGGGGCACCAGAAGGATCAGCAACAGCAGGGTATAGTGGCTTGGGCACCCCTCAGCCTGCACAAACAGCTCACCATGAACCACCTGGGGCATGTGCAGCAGAGGCATGCTCGGGACTCAGTGGCAGTGTGTGTGGGAGCTGGCCCCAGGATGCCTCACCAGAGTGGCCTCAGAGGGGAGGGTGGGGGCAAAGCTAGCTGCTTATCCCAGTTGTACAGGAACCCAGACACCCCATGCCTGGGTGCCATGGTCTGGGAAGCAGAAGAGCAGAGCAGTTGGCCTGCAGGGGAGGGGAGGAGCAGGGTCTGGAGCCACAGCAGCAGGTGCTGGCAGGACCCTGGCCTGGCTTACCCTAGGAAGAGGAAAGGGGAGACAGGCTGCCTGTGGCCAGTACCCAGGGTCCTGCTGGGCTCAGAGGAGCAAGCAGGGATAGAGAGGCTTGGCTGGCAGCTTCCTGTGCCTGAGCCTGCTTGGTCAGACTTACCATGGTCCCTGGCCACCCATGCATGGCTGACCCATGATCTGAGGTTGGGCAGTATATTGTCCCTGGTGCAGAGAATCTTATCTCTGAAAGTTTGCAAACTCTCACAAAAGGATTCTGTCTCTTGTCCTCTACAGGATCAACATCTGGATGTGGGGGAGATGCCACAGGCCCTACTGGGTACGCGGACTCCAGGTCACTGCCACCAAGTGCTGGAAACTGCTGCATGCACCAGCTTTGCCAGCAGTGGACCCAAGATCAAACCCTCCTTCTTCAGGACCTGGTGGTGGTGGCAGATGATCAGGAACCATGTGTTCAGGATTATGAAGAGGACTGCCCAGGACACCATATGAGAGAATGCACATGACCCCACACAGTGGGAGCACTGGGCCACAATGGAGGCCCTGGAGTGGAAGTGGATTGAGTTTTGCTCATGCAGCAAGTGGCCATCCAGGCCCACAAAGTAGAGGCTACGAACAATGACTGCTGGAACCTGGACATCCTCCTGGGCCTGGAAGTCATGTGTGCTCCCCCTATTGCCCAGCTCCCATCCCTGGCTCCTGACAGTCACCTTCCACCCCATAGCAGGTCCTTGCCTGAGCTTGGGAGGAGGTCCTCCAGAACCTCCTTCCCACAGAAGTCCCTGACCTGGCCCCTGACCCAGGTCCTCTGCCACCCACCTGGGCCAAGCCCCATTGCTCACCCTGGTGCCATGTGTATGACAGCCCAGAGGTGTCAGGCATGAAACCACAAGGGGGCACTGGCCTTGCACTTGGGCAGCCAGAGGGGAAGCTGCCTGCCCTTAGGGAGTGCCATATGCCATTGCCACAGTATAAACTCACCACCTACTATAATCCTGTGGCCTCCTTACCCACAAAGGAACAGCCTGAGGTTGAAGTGCTGGCTGCCTTCTCCAAGACTCTTCACCCTAGGCAATCCCACCCAATGGCCCCCCCATTCTGGGACATACAGACAGAGCCTGAGACTCTTGTAAATATTTTTGACACTGGGAAGAGGATTTTTCATTGTTGTTGGGTGGGGAGGGTGGTGGAGAGGCTCTGTATGTTGGGGATGGAGGGGTGAGAGGACTCTGTGGGTTGAGGAGGGAGTGCAGAAGGATGGGGCAGGTGTTGTGAGGAGAATAAAGGATTTTTTTCCAAACATGTGCCTGGCCTGAGACTAATGCTGGGTGTGGGCATGGGGCCGGGGGTGTGTGGGGCAGCAGAACTGGTGGGGTAGATGCAGGAGTGCTCCAAGAGGTGGTCTGCCAGAGATTTCCACACCCAATGTCCTGGCTCCTGCTGGCAGGTCTGAGGCTTGCCTGGGGCCTTGTTGCTTCAGGTCATACACCCACCACCAGGCCATCTCCACCCAGGACATCTCCTCTGCCCAGGCCTTTCTGAAGAACTCTTACTGGGCCTCACAAATATCGTGAAGCACACACACTGCTACAATGACCTGGGGGATCTTTCTCTTGGCCACTTTGAGGTGGGCTGTGAGGGACCAGTAGTGGTCTTTGAGGTGACTGAAGACACACTTGATGAGGGTGCATGTCTGGCTGAGGCACCAATTAAAATGGGCCTGCTTGGGGTTCAGATGGCTAATGTAAGGTTTCATCAGCCATGGGCATAGCACCTGTTTCCTTGATAAGAAGTGATGGGATGATGATGGCACCCAGCTGCAGGGCCTCCACTTCTGATTTGAAGTGTCTATTCTCCATAAATGTGCCAAGTTCTGAGTTCCAGAACACACAGACATTTTGAGTGCTGCCTGCCCAGCTGGTGCTGATATGGGTGAAGGTCCCCTAGTGGTTGATGACCATCTGAGGACCACTGAGTGGAACCCCTGTGGCCATAGTAGGGCCAGGTGATGGGGCTGTCAGCACTGTCCAGGGCCCCAACACATTGGGACAACCCCAGTGCCTGGAATCCTGAGACTACTGCCTGGGGGTTGTAGATGCCGAGGACTGTGTCTGCCAGAACATCCTGGAGAGCACCATACAACTCAAGAATGCTCTCCGCAGTGATGGCCTTGTGTACCTCGAACAGGTGCCCCACATACCTCAGGCTGGTAGGAGTGGCCAACTTCATCATGCCAGGGCCAGGCATGTATTGGTAGAGGCCAGGCACATGCCAGTGTCCTGGCATTCCCGGTGAGGCCAGAGCTGGTGAAGCAGGTCAGTGACAGTGGTCTGGGTCATCCTGAAGGAGATGACCCACTGCTGCTCATCATCCCAGTCACATGGTACCACACACTGCCACTGGTCCCAGTTGGTGCGGTGGGCCCAGAGATGGTGGGGCTGGAGGGCCAGGAGGGAAATGGTGGCCCCCAGAGGTGGCCTCTTGGAGCACCACATCATCATGGCTAGTGGAAGAAACTCAATGCCAGCAGTAGCCCTGGGAGGGTAAGCAGTGTCTGGCCAGGTGGTAACTGTGTGGAGAAGCTGGGCAGAATAAGATGGCTGTGAACCAGGTGACGGTGATAGTGATGAGCCAGCAGGGCAACATAGAAGGCTAGGAGGATCTGGGGACGCTATTTCTGGGTGCCAGGGCCAGAGGCTGGGGCAGCCATAGCTGAGGACCGCAGATAGGGCAGGAGTAGAGCTGTCACATGCTTCATGTGTTTATGCTACACTGCTTCTCTGAGCACTGGAACTGGCTGCCCAGAGATCATAGTGCACAGGGTTTTTCTTAAAGATGGCAGCTGGGGCCAGAGGCCACAGGGGGATATGTCAGGGCTGGGCTGGAGGGACCTGACAGTACATTTAGTGCTGGATCTGTGCACATGTAGGCATCTGCCAAAAATTGGTGTAAATTTAGTTGCAACTAATTGCACATGTAGACATGCCCAGTATGTTCAAATGGTCCTTTCTGACATGCTGATTGCGACTTTTTCTTTAGGATGGAGAGGTAGCAGTTACTACTGTAGAGAACCTATAGGCTGCAACCCTCACAGAAATGCCTTACTAAAGAGAACAGAAATACTGGCAAAAAATTACACAGCATAATGAAAACATCAGTTGATTATCATTCATTGAGTAATATTATTTTTATTAAGGAGATGGAGATTCCAAGAGCTTTCATGCCTCAGTCTCTCAGAAAACAAAATACAGTCAAAATATGACCCCCCCCCAGCTTGAATGTCAGCTAATAAAAGCTTTCCAAATTGGAGGTAGGCAGTAGTGCCTACTGAGGTGATGTTTGTCACTGTTTGAATCAACCTTTCTATGAAGCCTGAAAACCAATTCACATATGATTGCAGAAGCAGCCTTTTGGTAATATCCTATTTTATTGACAAAAGGGTATAGGGTCAGCTCATTTTCATAGCAATCTGCTTGGAGGAATCCTTAACCACTCTATCTTGTACATTTACATTTCAGTAGACCGTGTGAAATTTTCTCTGTGAATAAGGTGGGAACATCTCTTGGTTTAGAGAGAGATTTTTTGTTAAGAAAGGAAACACTAAATAAAATGAAAAAAAATAAAGAAACAGGTTTTGTTCTGTTTTTGAGATATTGGTTTGAGACATTCAAGCCTTATTATCTACATTTCCATATAAAACTAAAGGAAAAATGGCAGACAATGAAAAAATACACGGGAAAGTAAGCAATGATAATGTGTAGGCACATATGCTATTACACTATTGGAAAGACTTTTTGTCTTGGAGATAGTGATGTTCATTAGACAGGACAACACACTGGTGTTAGTAGACATGGTTTTGGTAAATGTGTTTTGGCTCTACTTCTCAATTGTATTTGTCTTAATTATGGTTGATCTATAGCCAATACTTTCATGGTTCAAAATTCTAAATATTCAGAACCATGGATAGCCAACCATAGTACGTTAGTTTGATAGTAAAAGACATACCTTTTATACAAAGGAGGCATATTACTTCTTTGGAAAGTAGAGTAATAGCAATTATCTCATGCCAGAGACCCGCTCCAAGACAGATATATAAAAGTACCTATATTTATATGCCATTTTGTTTCAGCAAACAGAGAAATGGAAGTTTCTATGTTTCCTAAGATGGTTTATCTGGTTGTGTTCAACACTTTCTCTTTGTCTTGGATATGGATACAATATCCCAAACTTAGTACAATTAATTTCCATTTGCTAATTATTCAGTGATACATTAAGAATTATGCTTGAGTATCAAGAACCATCTTTTTTGTGTCACAGTATGCTGCAATCTCTACCATAAGTAAAAACATATCTTGTGAATATAATTATACTCTTAGCTCTACTGTAAACATTCTTTTAATATAAGGCATTGGCTAACATTACGCTTAATATCTTCAGTGAATTTATTTCCTTTTTCTGATTGTGTATTATCTTTGCTCAAGATGCAATTTATGCTAATGGATTCACTATTCCTAATTTTTGTGTGAATCATTTCTTTGAACAAATTGCTACCTATCACTTGCTAATAAATGGTTCACTATAAGTTATTTGTAATTTGCTATTTGAGTAACATAACTGGTTTATCTGTGGTATTTTTTGGTCCTTGAGTGAATGAGCTAAACTTTCTAAAGAGAAGTACCTGAAGTAATAAGTTTTGCTTCTTGTGCTGGGTGGGTGGAGTCAAGTGTTTACTCATTCTAGTAACACCATTTAGCAGGAGGTAAGTGAATACAGTTTATAGGACATTTAATATCTTTCCAGACCCTCCTCTGAACAAAACAATATTATCATTGATGGACCCCAGATTTAAAAGCAATGGGGTTCCTTTTTTTACTGGTGAAAGATATGAGGCAGATATATTGTTTCTCTACCAAGACTTTCCATTTGATTTTCTTTTCTCACATTCATGCAAAGTAATTGCACATTTCTTGAGACATCTGAGGCCAGATCTTTGTTTGACTCCTCCAGTTTCTTTCTGTGTTAGAGCTAAAATCAAGGGTGTTCAAGAAACTGCTGTGAAATTCTTCCCTCCCATAGACAATAGATCACTTTTATATATCTGCCAAGGACGAGCACGTATTGAATACACTGTTCTTCATTTAAAGTCATGCTGTCACTAGCTACTCACTCCTTTTAACAGCATGTATGTGCAGAGTGTTGTTTGTCTTAACATTAATATGTTAGTGCCAGGTTTCTTGACTGGACTTTTAGAAAATGGTGTCTTTTTGCCTTGCTGAAGATCCTAAACCAAGTGATACCAGAGATATTCTAGTCTAGATTTTCACCTTCAGTTCTTGGCTGTACTCAAGCACTCAGCTGAATTTAGTGAAGTATTCTTGGCTCTGAAGTATTTTTGGCTCTGAAGTACTTCAAGAGTATGAACCCCCCCAGGAGGAAGTAAGACTTCATTCCCCCACTTCTTCTATCCTGCCAGTACTCTTTGTTTACTCCAACCTCCTTCTCATCCTTCCCTTTCCACCATTTCATCCATCAAAAGTCCAACATGCCTGAATAGATATTCTCTTGGCTATTTATTCCTGCTTTTCTTCACAACACTTTTGCTTTCTAAGAACATATTTGTGAATAAAATCTCTCCCAAATGCTTTCTAATAAAAGGATTTGCAAGTGCAAGCCAAGTGAATTGGCAGGTACAGTTATTTGCAAGAACATTTGCAATTTTTTTTTTTATTTCCCCAGTCCAATATAGCTCCCTCAATAAACTGATTGTAAGGACTCCAGAGGAAAGTCTTAGCACATGTAAATTGGAATAGCTCCAGACTTCAGTTTTAGTTTACTCCAGCTGAGAATCTAGCCAGCTATTTTTAATCAACACGTTTTGTGATTATCTCTTCAATAATATTTCTTTCCAAAGAGAATTATTTCATTAACATAGTGTTAGCCAATTCAGCCACTTACAAAAAAAGAAAAAAACAAATTCAAAAAGGGTAGCTTTAATTAATTATAAAGGGCAAAACCAGGAAAAGAAGCAAATATTAATAAAAGAAAGCAGTTTTGAAAAGGGCGAGAGGGAGATTAATACATGCATGTGCTCCTGTACAGGGAGCAGCCCTTTAAATAGAGCTGTGTGAGGAGTCAGACACAATGGAATATCTATTCTTGCAAATTGTTCTCGGTAAATCTATCTAATCTATTTATTTATCCCCACATCTTGTGCATTTAGATCAGAGTTCTGCCAGCTGAGTTAATAATTCTTATCTGAAAGTAATTATGTTGGTCCATAAGTTTTCACCACTGTGTTGTTCCACATCATATCAAACTGTGTGAAGTCTCATCACATTAGCATAAAATGCTTTGTGGTGTAGCACAGCATGGTGTAGTGGCAGACTAGAAATGCTGCAACATTCCTACTGGTAGTGAACTGTAAGTGTCAGTGATATTTGGAACTTGTGAACATTATGGTTTGAGTACGCTTGGAAGGATTTGATTTTATCCCTCCCTTTACATTTAAAGTACTTGAATGTGGATGTTAGCTTTTATGACCCAGATCTGAAGAAACATTCCCAGAACCTCCAAAGCCTTCAAACCTACCTTTTAGTTACAAAATGTGTCAGTTCAAAATGTATTGACCATCTGTCAGACTTCACTCATTACTCGCTACCTGTCATTGTTTGCTATTTGATGCACTTCTATAATGACTAACTGCAGGGAGCTACTAGTATCTCCATCACAGTGATTAATGAGGTCACTGTCTATCCTCAAGCATCTCAGCCTATAAGTATTTCCAGTCACTATTTGCTAGTATGTCAGTTCTGCACCAAAGCAATGTATTTATACACTTTATTAATCTTGTTACTTATTACTATGGTTTCCATTGTTTCCTTTTGATTAGCATATTTTTTTTATTCCTGGGTAAGAGTTATTAAACTAGCCCCACTAAAATCATCTTCTCAGGGTGTGACAGCAAGCCAACAATTAAAACAATGCAGCATACCAATTTAAAGCAAACTTCTATTCTGTTGTTCTGAAATGAAATATCTGCTACTTTCCCTATATTTTGTGTTTGGAATTATCACTGTTGTCCATGACAGTTGCGCACACAGGGTATTTATTATCATTGTTGCTATTTTTGTTGTGCTTGATGAGCAATCAAGAATTGGCCTCCATTATGTTAAACACGATAGAAACACAAGGCAGTAGATAGTTTTAAATAACTAATACCTAGTATTATTTTTTATTCTTCTTATAAAAACTCCCAAGAGTCCACAGTAAAGATAGGGACACTTTTATGTGATTATCTACCAGCAAATAAGATAACACAGCACCTACTGTTAAGCATTTACAATCTAAAAAGGAACGATCTGGGAGGAAGGATGAATTATTGAGGTAAAAATAGTGAAGTGTTGTCTTATGAATTCTCTTGAGACTCAAGAGAGGTGTGAATTCAAATCATGGTTTCTGTTATACACTTTTGTATTACCTTGGGAAAATTACTTAGGGCTTCAATTTTTTTTAAAAAACAATTCTATCAAACGCAAAAGAAATGAAAGGTCAGCAATATAAGACCTCTCGACCTTTCTTGCTCAGACCTCTGTCCTACTTAACAGCCCAGTGGCTAACGCAGGCCCGGCTGTGTGGAAGACCCTAGCTCGAAACCTTGTGATGTTTAAGGCAGTTTGAACTCATGTCTTTCACCTCCTAGGACAGCATCAAAACTAAGGGCCAGATCTTTTGTAGCCACAGTAATGTTACTTGGGGAAAGTGAATGGGATACCAGAACTGTGTGCCATTTCAGAATGACAGCCCTCAGAGAGCCCACATTGCTGCCACAGACTATTTTGAAGAAACTTGTACTAAGGCAGCAGCAGCCCCAGGCTGCCGCTGCTGCCATAGCCTATACAAAGAAGCAAATGCTTTACCCTGACTCTGGCTCCCAAGCTTAAAGTTATGCATGTGTCTAGCTATTAGAGGTATGTACAGTTGTTACATTTAGATTGACCTAACTAGGGCTGGGTTAATTTAAAAGTCCATCTTTGTAGGCACTGGTGGGGGACAGGGAGGGTCTAAATTGGGGCAAAAATGTCAGGCTGTAACAGGAGAGGTGCTTCAGGAGTAGCCATCATGCCCCCTGTAGGTGAAGCAGCTTCCACTCTAATCTGTCTCTAAAGTCCCTTTCCTTTGCTCTCACCTGCCATGCCATGGTCTTATTAACCTTGGAAAGGGAGGCTGCCCAATGGTTTTAGAGTGAGCCATAACAAATTTTTTTTACCCATGGACCGCTGTTGGACTCTATTGCTCCCAATCAATCCTTCCTGCTAGGTAGGCTCTCATTGCCTAGCAGGCTAATCCCCTCCAACTTCCCCTGTAGCCATGCGTGTACCTCACTGGTGGGGTGAGGTGGGGCAGAGCCTGGGGCTCAGCACCTCCTCAGTCTGACTTTGCAGAGTCATGGGATGGAGCCCAGCACTGTGGCACCTGGCCAGATGTGGCACTTTCTGCTGTTGTTGCTGCTACTGCTGGCAGTTTTTGTGTGCACCCCCCAGCCAGACACATAGTAGTTGCAGGGTATGGAAGGGGCAAGGTGGGGGTAAGGGGAAGCAGGGTGGCTCCCTCAGGCTTGTGCCCTACCTTCTCACCCCATCTGTGCCTGGGCCTGGGCCTGGAGGGGCCTTCCTGCCTACCTGGTTTGTTATGCAGTATAGCCCAGGGAAGCTGAAGCCTTGGAGAGTCACTGAGTCCCTGCAGCAACTCAGTGGGTCTGAAGATGCCCCACTGGTGCCAGGCCAGGCAGAAGTACCCTGCAGGCTGAGCCAGAGTAGCCCCACATGGGCCAGGTTGGGGGTTGTCATACTGATTAATCATTTCACCATTGTAATTACAAGATATTACATGGATATTTTTAAAATAGAAATTTACATCCCTGATATCAACAGACCTAGCAACTGTTGCCTTGTCTTGTACTACCAGGCTTCTGCTAGCATTGCAGTAGGCTTCCTGCTGCTTATACAAGTTATTATACTATTGCTGCACACAGCCATAGGTACCCTCCCATTCCTGAGGCTCTGGCTGCCTCTCTCTTTACAGCACTCCCTCTTTTTGTCTTCCTGAGTGCTGTTTGCCTCTATAAGTAACAGGAGTCCTAGACTCAATCTAAGTTCACCTGAGGATGTAAATTAATTTAGATTGGGAATGTGTTAAGCTGATCTATTGAACATCTGAGTTTGTTTAAAGTGCAATCCTGGGACTGGGAAAGGCCAGCCACTCCCTCTAGACCTGTAACTATAGTCTTCTTTCTTCTCTCCCACCATGCATCTACCAACCCCCCTGCAAATCTGTCATCCCTCAACCTTGCCACTCCTTCCCCTCACCCTAAGTTATTTACACTGGGTTTCCCACTTGGCTCCCTGAGACAGCAAATGGTTGTATGTGTTGCTCCTGGTCACACAGCTAAAAGTAAGCTATGTGTTCATATACCAGGTGAGTGAACATTTGTACACACCCTAGGAGTCTAAGTGCTATACTTTTAATCTTGTTTGAGTCTCTGAAAAGTGTTAACTTGTTTGTTTGCTTTTTGAAACACGAAGTCACCTGAGCCTTAAGACACAAAAAACTGGAAGGAGTGTGGAGGACCCATCTATGTTTTTTATTGTTTGTTCTATAAGGGTTTGAACAGGCCGGAATAGGAGTCTACATCTATTTAGGTCCTTTCATCCATTTCAGTTCATTTCCTGAAACTATTTGGAAAATTTAACCTAAGTTTACAAACAGTTTCAGCTGCCCCAAAACTACATTTTCAGTAAGTTAATGATTTGCTAATTTGCTCAGTTCTAAAATTGCTTCTCTCTAGTCATAAAGTCCTCCTCTGTAAAACAGATACAAATGATACAACATGTACAAATGATTTTATGTGGATAAGTTAATATTTTTGATGTATTCAGCTATGAGAGCATTGGAAACAAATGCGGTACTCAAAAGGGGTCAAATTTTCACTTGCCTGTATCTTGTGAAGTCATTGACCCTTTTTAACTGAAGTCTTCTTTTACCTTATTTCTTATCTTGGCATAAAATTTTGCAATAACCATTACTCATTTTCTCATTAACTTTTTACAATGGTAAAAATACAAAGTTCCTATCTTTTTGAGAAACGCCAGTCATACTTCTGAACTGGATCTCTAAACTTGTTTTATAACCAAAACTTAATACCAACTTCTCATCTTACATAGGGCCCTCAATGTACTCTTACCATCAGGAATCAGTTTAAAGATGGTGAACACAGCAGCAAAGGCTGCTACTTATGTAAAATTGTGTAGGCTCAGTGCTTCCTATCTTTCAGAAAGTTGTATGCTATAGTCCCTAAAAAACTCAGGCATTTCAGTCCCATATGGCTCTGGGCTTTGGGGGAAGTCTACTTCTCTCCCTGCTGTGAATACAGAAAGTATGTGGCTATGATTGGTGATGTGGCCTTTTGGGAATTTTCCTCTAGTTCATTTGGCAAAACTTCCCTTTGGGATTTGCATGCGTATACATGTATACACATGTGTGTGTGTCTATACATGTATATATTTATACATCACATATATAATTATACATATATATTTATGTATAATTATACGTATATATTTATACTTATATAAATGCATGTATGCAGCCATATGTGCACATGTAAACATAGGCATTTCCATTTTATGGTCCACTTCAAAATATCAAAATGTATTTATTTTTTCTGGGTTTGAGCAAAAAGTCATCATATTGATTTTTTTAATGGAACAGAAAGTTCCAAAATATTTCCATCTGGAAATATAGAACATTTTCAACTAAATAGATCAATGACATTTTGAATATTAAATGTTTTACTTTGTGCTACTTCAACATTAATCTACATCCCATTGAATGGCCACGTGCACCATGAGAACTGACATTTAAAAGCATGATGCCTCCATTTTTCTCTCTTGACCGGATGTGCTGGCTGGACTATATTTCCCAGGATGCTTCAATTTGGAATGACTTGGTCTGAATCACTATAGTTTTAGATTTTTCCTGAGAAAACTGGGGGTGGCAGCTGAAGGGGGTGGAACAGGGGAGGAAGTGGCTAATACAATATTTTCCAACAGAAACTTTCAATTTCATGGAAACTGAAGGGCTGGTGAAGGCCTATAACTTCAGAAGAGGGCTTTACTTTCCATCTTCTCTAACCTGGAAAACCAGGGGCAGATACTGGAAGAAAAGGGCAAGGGAAGAGCACCAAAATTCCTGTCCATTTACCAGCCTGGGCAGAGAAGAGAAAACCACCAGATGGAAAAGTAATGCTGAAGAAGTAGGTGGGACACTAGTGGAAAGGGCTAGGGTGGCTGTTTGACAAAACAGAGTTTGGAATAGCAAAAGATCATGGTATCTGTGCTGGGACATTTTAGGATTATGTGTATCGTGGAACAAATACAAAGTAGACATTTTTAAGGATTATTTTGTGCTAGTGGTAAAAATTCACTGCCCCATGAAAGGATGATGCTAACAATACAAAAGGGCCATGGTGGTCTTGGAAGTGCTAATTACAATAAATGAAAGCAGTGCTCCTGCTATAGAGGTGCACTGTGACAGGTCATGCTGAACAGGGTATTACGCATATCAACATTGCCTGTATTATAAGGAAGCATAGACTGTATTATACACATTATGATTTGTGTTTGCTGCTGAAGCTTGTCTTATGAGAAGAGAAATTGCATCCCTTATCCAGTAAAAACCTTTCTGGTTGATCTTTCCTGCTTTCTAGGGAAGAGCAGGTACTGTTCTATGTCTACTCCAAAAAGTTTTGGAAGAAAGACAGTTTTGGATGGTGGATGGCGGAGAGAAAGCAGATGGTGCATTTTTCACAAGAAGAGGGGAGGACAGAGCTGAAAGCTTAGCAAATCTGAATACTAACATTTTTGTTTCTGAGCTCTTCCCTCATGACCTTATCCCTGTAATACTAAGCTGGAAGGACAAGAGGGAGATGACAAGCCGCCGTAACTCCTGGAAGGAGAAGAGAGAGATGACAAACCCCCATAACTCCTGGAGGACAAGAGATGTACTGAGAGGCCAAGAACAGATGTAGGAGTGGGGTATGCAGAATTAACCACTTAGTCATGAGGAGTGGGTAGAATTGAAATGGGCTGTGGAGGAGCAGAGCTGAAATGAAAGTTGTGGGGAGGTCAAATAAATTGTTGCTTTGAGAGACAGGTAGATATTGGACCGCATGGACAATAATTAATTTAAAATATTGGGTTTGGGGTGTGGGGGAAGCTGCAAGCCATTAAGCAACTATCTAGAGCTACTGCAATAAGGGTGCAAATAACTTTACATGGTAGATGTAGGAGAGCTGGCAGACCTGCCACTGACAAGCTGACTGCTTATGGACTGGGTGATTAAAAAAAATCAAGCCCTCCAGTTTAATCTTAAGAAAAAATAATATGAGTTTTGTTTCTGTTTTATGATTTTAATCATAAAAAGAGGAGGGAGGATTTAACTCATGATTTTTGAATTTGGGGGGATTGGCAATGCTGTATTTTGACAGAATTCCTGACCAGCTCTGCTCTATAGCATATACAAAATTAAAATAATAATAGCAGCAAGACACGTAATGCTGACACAAGATTAAATTAAGAAATAAAATTCAGTCTTAGAACAACTTCACTTTCTTTTTTTTATTTACTATGTCTGTACTAGTCAGGATGGATTTGTTTATTCTTGTAATAATAGAGCAATGGCACATTTACTTGAAATGATAAAGCAGTTTTCACAATTTCCTTCTCAGCCTTACTCTGAAGATAAGAACTTGCATTTTCTCAGCACCAGTGCAGTAAAATAAAAAGACACTAGTAAATATTATTGGGAAGAAATCCAATCCCTTCCATCACATTAGCAGTGTTATTTTCATTAGTCTTTCAAGCTTTGTATTGTTTTCCTCTGTGTGGCTTTGTCTTACACAGATTGTCAAATTTGTCAAGATTCCTTGTTCTTTGTTTGAAATTTTTCAGGCAGCATGGCTTTTTTTTGTGCTAGCAGTTATAAAAGTATGTCCACAAATGACACTACTTGGTTCATGATGATACAGACTGTAAGGGACACACAAGCAAAAAAACAGGAAGCGGGGAAAAACAGCATTTCCTTCATGTGCAGAACTCCATTTGGAATTTTATTTTACATCAATCATTGGGCTTGGGTAGATATACTTTATTGTGAAAATGCTACTTAGCATTTTCCTTGCATTTGTTTAGAAACTATATGTCTTTACATGTGCTCCAAGGTAGCAGGAGGGAATACTTTAATTAGAGTGATTCTTGGGAGCCGCTCTAATTAAAGCACCTGCAGCATCTTGTGTATTCAGTGTTCCGTGCTTTAAAATGGCAGTGGGGCACTTTAACTTAAGCTTGTTTAATGAGCTTTAGTTAAAGTGCCTCTGCAGTCATTTTGAAGTGCCAGGACACTAAATACATGGGATGCCAAGGCTGCTGGAGTATGCTAATTAGCACATTCCAGCAGACTCATTTAATCAAGTCTATCCCAACATGTGCTAATTAGCATGCATCGGAGCAGGTGTCAAGCACGTATGTAGTTCCTTATGTCCCCTTTGGAACAAATTTCCAAATGAAAGACTAACAAAATTAATATTTCAGTCTTAGCATTAGGACAGGGTTTCAAGCCAGGAACTAGTGTGGGGATGCAATACATAACCTTTCCCCCAATGTTTCTTTATCTTCACTCATAGATTTGTTTCACTTACCTGCTACAATCTGGTTTTATAAGAAGGTATACAATTTTGGGGCCAAATTATTTGTTTGTATTTTTTTGCAGGGTGAGGTTCTTTTATTAATTGTTGTTCATTGACTAGCATAATGGGGCCCTGGTTCTTGAAGTGGGGACCCAAGGTGCTATTATTATACAAATAATGACAGTTAGCAACCCTGCCTTCAGAAGCAACATTGCTACAAATCGAGCCATACAGATGAGTTAGTTTTTTCAGTGGCCTTCCAATGCACATATCAAGCAATAGGTAATTTATTGGTTTTCCTTGTATTCCCTCCTCCAAGATAAATACTACATTCCATTAAAATAACTTCATCTTTTGTATCCAAAGAAATTGTTACAATCTGCATGATTTCATATTAAATTTGGAAAATATTCCAACTAACCCTAGATGTTTCAGTGTTCAAAACTTTCTTTTTTGACTATTTCTTGACAACAGTATTCCAGGTGAGTAGGATTTGTACATTAAACAAATAAAGCATTCTGACATTGCATCACAGATATCTCCTCTGAGGCTACACTGAGCTCCTGCAAGGCATCTGCCTCCCCTTCATAAAGTCTGCTGCCACTCAACAAAGGATGTTTTACTTGAATTTTCCTAAATTCTCTTTAAGTAAAGGATAAAGCGGCCTACCTTTTTTTAGAATGCATTTGTCTTCCATCTGCTTGAGACCTTGCCATACCTTTCCCCAGATAAATAGATATGATATCCAAGATATGATTTTTCCAAAGGAGTTAGTCTAACTTTAGTTGCAACAAGCAGAATATTGGGTCCCAATTTCTGTTCCCTGGTCTATTTATGCACTTTGCATAAGGTCATTAATGGACAGAAAACAAAATAAACCTGGCAACTAGGACTTATTCCTTGCTGCCAATATTCTCTGCAGGCTGGATCCAGGCTTTGGGTTGCCAAAACCTGCTCTATTAAATGTAGCTTTAAATCCTATTAAAACAAGTTTGTCTTACTTTTATGTAGTGTTTTCTACCTCCACTCTTTGTCAGGTTTCCTTCCATTGTGACTTGATAATGAAATTGTTAACCTTCTGTTATTTGTTTAAGCCTTTTCTATAATTGAGAACCTGTTACAACTCCTACTACACATTTTCTGTCATCTTGTTCAAGGTAGTCTTCCTTTGTGGTTTTATTTGTGCATGTGTGTGCGTTGTGCCATTCAGAGGATTAAGTTTCCATATTTACTTTGGTTCAACATGTGCATTAAACCCTGGTCCATCAATTTTACTGGTCGTTGGGCCACCACCTGAGGATGACTCCTTCATCCTGTAAGGAGTGTACATGCCTAAATGGCCCATGAGGAATTGTGATCCAATATTAGATCTGAGAAAAGAAGGGACCTGGATTTTTGTTCTTGTTGGAGTCATCATGTTACAGGATCAATTCTAACAGTGGACATTTGTGGAACTCCACCAAAGTAACATCTTGTCTGTGCAGTTTAGGGCAGAGCTTGGCTCAAAGTGCCTTTGCTCTTTAATGGTCTTTCATATGTGATTTTTCACTCTCCAGCTCTACATTTTTGTTCTCTGGGTGGTCAATCAGCAGACACGTTGGGCCACATCATTTCTTACTTTACTGCCACAAGGTATTCTCACTGAAGTCATAGCGACCACTTATGTGGGTGAGGTGAACAAGATATAGTCTTACACTTGTATTTGCCTGCCTTTATGTGTCTTAATTTGAGAAAGCACTGTATCTTGCACAGCATGCAGGCCTTTAGATTATTCATTTCTCAGACACATAATCCTTTATAAACTGAGCAAAAAAAAATAGAAAAAGGAGAAAGAAAGGAAGAGGCAATACAACACAATGTAAGGGCAGATAATCTGTCAGCACTTACAAAATCAGCAGCAGATGTAGCCCAATTAAACTCAACAGTTCACAGGTGTTCACAGGAATGACTTTGACATAAAAGCACACTTCTCTTTAGTGCTGCTTAAAATTTTTTTAGAGCTCTTTAAATTTTATATACTTCAACTAAACTAGAAAAAAAATAGATAGATAATTGGAGATTATTTGGAGATAATTGACTTAAAATTCAACATGTTAATTGTTTGTTTGATTTTGGAACCAAGGTGCACCATACATACCAAAGGGATGAAGGTAAGATTGTACCATGTTATTTGCCCAGATAATTTGTTTCATAACTCCTGGCAAAAGGTATTCACAACTAAAATTGATATGCATGAGGTCTCCAGGATGCTAGAAAGTCCTAGAATACTAGTATAGCTTGGTTTCAATGTGTATAATTCTTTCTCAGCAACATATGATGGAATTTGTCATTGTCTTACAACCTGGACACTGTGCTATCAGCCAGAAACACAGCACATGTGTCATTCATTTTTTTCAAGCCAGTGCTTGCCTGACTGCTGCTTGAGGAGTTTATTGAGGGGAATGAGCTGACTGATAATGCACATGTTTTTCATGACTATCCATTGTCATGGTATTAGCATTATCCTTTGATTTCACCTTACATTGCAAAATGGGATGGCTTTCTTCTACCCAGGTGCTGCAACATGAGTAAGAAAGAATTCCATTAGTTGTCTAATTTTATTTTATATTAGGATGTTTTTGCTCTGGAAATCGGCTAACACAGATTTTGCTTTAGTACAGTTTCTAAAATGACTGATGCTTTTTTCTTCAATAAGTTTTAATAGTGTTCTTGCGTGGACATGGCATTTACATTCAGGAAGAGATGCACTGACAAGCTCAAAGAAAAGACTGGAAAGTATGCATGTCATTGCCATCATGAACTGCTTTTACAGTGCAAACCTTATATTATCTGACTTTATTTAACCTGCTCTTCAGTGCTACTTTTCTCATGCCTCCTGCACACTCTGTGTTTCTTAAGCAAATGAGCTTTGCATAGCTTAATTTGCCCAAAACCTTAAAACAGACCTGGTAGCCTCTAGTTTTTGAGTCTATCCATTTGATATAAAATTATATTTGATCAACAGAAATAAGATTTTATTTTAGTTATTTATTTGGTAGTTAAGTGCTAATGCAGTTGTAGCACTTCTGTAAAAAGTACTAATAGCTACATTTAAGGTCTTCACTGCCAAATTAGTCTTGGTGATTGGCTCCTGGGTAGGAGTACCTGGGTAGTGTAGCCACGTAAACATATTCAAAGCCTCTAGGGCTTCTGAGCCCAAGGCAGAATTGATCAAAGTTATGCAGTTTTTCTGTAAGCATCATAGTTTAGATTGGTAGCAAACAGAACATACATTTGCCATTTGATGGTAGGAGAGAGCAAATCTTAGACCAGGTTCCACCATTTTAAAGCAGTCTGTGTGTGATGAACGTAGGTTCTGTTATGGGTATAGACCAATTTCCTATCATTAATACTGGTAAAAGTGTAATTTCTGTACCTGGTCTTGGAGGCCAATTCCAAGATGCGTAGTGCTGTAGTAGGTTGAACTGCTGCCTGATTCTTTGTGGGGCAAAATTATCTGTCCTTCTGAGCATACCACTGAACTGTAAAAAGTGTCTGGAGTACTATAAGCACACAAGTAATCACTGTGTCCTCACTACATAGTACAGATATTTGCAACCTAAATAAGGAGAGCATAAAAGACAGAGCCTGAATAATAGCCTGACTTGTACAAAAGACTATTCCTCTGTTATGTACCTGATGCTGTTTATGCATTTAGTGTTACATTATTTTATTCAATAACTATTTAAATAACATTGGGAGACCTGATGCCTACTGCATCTTCTGTATTGGGAGAGACTTTTCTCACTAGGATACAGAATCAAGCACCTTCTTATACTCCTCTGTACCCATGACTCCTGAACTCCTTTCTGCCCAGTGGCTCAGCTTCAGTAGGAAGCAAGGAAGAAATTGTCAGCCTTGTCTCACCTATGACTAGTGGCTAGGGTTTTCTTCTGGGATGCAGATAAGCAGATATGAGCTGAAATCCTTTCTAGTTGGAGGGATGGGCACATGTCCTAGAACATAACTCTCCTATTCAGGGAGAAATGCTCCAAACTTGAAGGGAGGAAAAAAAAGATAAGTGCAAAGTGGAAAGGGGGAAAGAATCAACAATGCACTTACAGATTGAGGGATGACTTTCTAAGCAGCACAGCAGCAGAATGAAATCTTGGAGTCAGAGTCAACTCCAAGATGAACATGAGTTGTCAATGTTGAGAAGTGATTCGTAAAGTTAACCGCACTCTGTCGTGCATTAGCAGGTGCATCATTACCAGATCTAAGGAGGTGATACTTCCCCTTTATGTGGCATTGGTGAGACCACAGCTGGAGCACTGCATCCAGTTTTGGGCACCGCACTTCAAGAGGGATGTGGATAACCTTAAGACGGTGCAGAGGAGGGCCACTCATATAGATAAGGGCCTGCTGGTAAGGTCCTACAAGGAAGGATTGAGGGACCTGGACCTCTTCAGCCTCTGCAAGAAAAGGCTGAGAGGTGATCTTGTGGCTGTCTATAAATTCATAGGGGGTTGGGGGAAGCAACAAGAAATAGGAGATACTCTGTTTACCAGAGCGCCCCTCAGGGTAACTAGAAACAATGTCCACAAACTGACAGAGAGCAGATTAAACATCAGGAAGAACTTCTTTATGGTAAGTGTGACCAGAATCTGGAAAGAGCTTCCAAAGGAAGTGGTGCTCTGCCCTACATTGTAGGTCTTTATTAGGAGACTGGACAAGTACCTAGCTGGGGTCATCTGACTCCAGTGCTCTTTCCTGCCCAGGGCAGCGGGTCAGACTCAATGATCTACTGAGGTCACTTCTGATCCTAAAAATCTATGAAATCTATGAAAGGAGAATCACTGTTCCTGTGCATGGGACCAAAAAGACACATGGATCTCTGTGAGTGGGGACAGGTACCTCTTCAAATTGAGGTAAAGTCCTTGGGATCCCCCATTCAGTCCAGGCCTCTCTCCAGCATTCCCACCTCATCTGACACAACTTTTGTTCCCTTGGTCATCTGGTCACCTGTTCTTCTGGAAGAGATGTATCTAATGGCTTGGTCTCTAAAGATACTCCTTGTTGATGCAGCTTTTTGCAGCCACCCCACACTTAGTAATCCCTGTGCTACACTGTTGGAGCTTCAGGGCCCTGGACCTTCCTTAAGCTCACTTAGTTATAGCTAGATTTTCACCTATAAGTTCCTTTTTCAGTCCTACTCATAGGCTCCTACTCTTTAGTCTACCTCCACACTCTAGGTAAAGCCTTTCCTTTCATTCCTGGAATTCATCTTCTCTTTCCTTGCTGTTTGCTTCTCTTATATTTCCTGCCAGAGTGAGACCACACAACCTGAGTTATGTCTCTTAAAAGGCCCTTCCTTTTCTTTTTATTCTTTCTCCTTGCCACATGGCAAGAAAGAGGACCCCGTCTGGTCTCCTTTTTCTCCTCTCTGAGATCATAGAATGGAAGGACAGGAAAGGACCTACCTGCAAGATCATCAAGTCCAGTCTCCTGCCATGGGCAGGAAGTTATTGGGCTCAAATGAGCTCAATAAGGTACTTATCCAGCCTCATCTTGAACACCTTCAAGGATGGCAACTGCACCATTTCTGCTGGGAGTGTGTTCCACATTCTGGTAATCCTTACAGAAAAAAAAAAAAAAAGCAGTCTGATGGTAGGCCACCAGGCTCTTTCCCTCCACTACAGGGAACAGAAATTCACTGGAATATAGGGATGTGCTCTATTCTTTTTCTCCCTGAAAATCCTATAAAGAAACTGGTTTGTTATTTTCCTCCCTTTTCATTTCCAGGGTACAATAACTACTGCTAACTTAAATGGACATGTTCATATCATCAAGCAGACCAGTTGTGAGATAATGTTGTTCCTGTGCCCAAAGAGGATAAGAGCATGATTTTTGCTTTACTAGAAGAGGCAATGCATTCCCTTGCTTTTCTCACTATTCCCCTTGGCCAGGCAACCTTCAGTCAACATTGTCTTGTAAACTGCAAAGGAGACTAAAAATTCTATTATAGCTCTGCTTCCATGACTCTCACAAGTTCTCTGTTTTAATAGTTTTTTTTTCCCATCACTTAAAAAAAAGATAGCTAATAATTAAGATAGTATAATGTAGATTTAAGTGTTAATATTAATACTTGTTTGAATATGTAAACGTGGTAATATGAACTATTTATATATATTTTATAATTTGTTGTTCCCTCTAATTTGAAGAAGCTGCATTGCTATCATGACTATAACAGTTAAGCATTTCACAATCTTAGATATATTCATTACAAGGTGAAAAGTCTATCCCAATGGGTTTTTTACTTCCACACTGTAACCAATTGTAACCAATTATGCAATTTAAATGTGGAATTGTTACCTTTCAAGCAATATTTTACTTAGAAATAACATTACTTAAATTATTTTAATACTCACATCTCAAATATAAACTAATAAATTGCACACAAATTAATAGAAGTTTATTTAATTATTATTATTTAAGTATTAAAGAGAACTTTTTTAAGGCTGTTAGCCTAGAGTTGTTATGGCTTCTTGGGCTGTACAGTGGAAAAAACTATTCAGTAGTAAGGTTGGCTTGAGTGATGGACTGAAGGGATCAAGTCTATCCACTTGAGAAGTATGAAGCTTATTGAGAATTAGGAAGGGAGTAAGGAGGTGGAGACATTAATGTGATTGAGTACTCTATCTTGTTTGTGCTGCTTCTTTAAGTCCTGGAACTGTCCTTTCATTCTGCCATTGTCATGTAGCAGTTATCAAGTATATGGATTTGTATAACTCATTTACATGTTTCCTATGAAGGCATAAGATTCTATGTGCTCTGATACCATTTGTGTAAGTAAAATGTAACACTGACATTTACAACAACTCAGAGGAGTCATATATTAATTTCTCATTGCATTTCAGCAGGAACTAGGAACCTAAGTCTTTTAGGTTCTTTAGATATCTAAACTGGAAATTGACAAAAGGCAGATGCCAAAGTCATACCAATAATTATTAAATATACCCTTCAGAGTATATCTTTAATTGATTATGGAAACTGATTCTAGAGTTAGTTGAAAAAAATGTTTATATGTCAATAGTGAAAGGTTTTTCAACAGTATGGCAGTTTTGATCAAAGGATCAGAGACAAATAGAGCTGGAAGGAACCTCATGAGGTACTATAGTCCAGCCTCTCAGTCAAAGAAGGATTCCTTGACAATAAACCATTCCAGTCCAGTGTTATTCTAACCTACTTTTTGAAATTTCCAGGAATGGAGAGTCCACAACTTCTCTAGGTAGCCTGGGACAATGCCTGATGACTTTCATAACTGGAAAATTCCTCCTAATCTGCAACCTAAATTTTCCCTCTAGTGTGATGTGATTGCTTCTAGTCTCTACAACCACAGAGAATAGTCTATCTGCAGTCTCTCTATAATTTCCTTTCAGGTATTTGAAAACTGTTATGCAATCTCCCCTAAGTCTTCTCTTCTTTAGACTATATAACCCTAGTTTTTTCAACCATTCCATATGTCATGCCTTCTCAGCTCCTAATAATTTTTGTCATTCTCTGTTAGACTCTTTCCAATCTGTCCATGTCTTCCTTGAATTGTGGGGCCCAAAACTGGACACAGTACTCCAGGTGAGACTTCACCAAGTCCTAATAAAGCTGCAGAATCACTTCTCTTGATTTACAACTGATACTTCTCTTAGTACAACCTAGGATACTGGCTGGTTTTTTTTTTTGCAACAAGAGCCCACTGTTGTCTCATATTCAGTTTATGGTCCACCATAACCCCCAGATCCTTTTCTTCAGTAAGGTAGTCTAGTCAATTTTTCCCCAGTCTGTATATGCAAATATTCTGTACCAAGTGCAGGATTTTCCACTTGTTCTTATTGAATTTCATTAGATTTATTTTTGGGTCATTTCTCCAAGTTAGCCAGATTTGTTCTGGATTCCAGCCCCTGTCATCCAGAGTGTCTACGCTTCCATCAAAATGGGTGTCATCCATAAGTTTTCTAGGTGCATCTTCAATCCCACTCTCCAAATACTTAATGAAGATGTAAATCAATACTGGACTCGGGACAGGTCCCTGGGGAAACCTACTTGATATTTCCTCTCAACTAGACATTTAGCCATTGAGGGCTACTTGTTGAAAACAATGAGCCAACCTCTTATATATCCATATTAAAGTACTTCTGTCTAGTCTGTATTTCCTTAGCTCATTAATGGAAGAAGTCATAGGAGACACTGTCAAAAGCCTTGCTAAAGTCAAGGTATATCACATGTACTGCTCTCTCCCCAACCACATAGCCTCTCAACTTATCATAGAAGGAAATCAGTGTTGTCAGGCATAATTTTCTTGTGGTGAATCCATGATGGCTGTTCCTGATCGCTTTGTTTTTCCCTAGCAGCGTGAAAATAGATTTCTGATTTTTTCAGATATCAAGGTCAGACTGACTGGTCTGTAACACCTTAGATCCTCCTACTCTTTCTTAAAAAAATAGACACTATTTTGCCTGATAGTCTGATTGGTAGAGCACTTTGTTGGGAAGTAGGAAATGCATGTTCTCACTTAATCTGTGTGAAGGGGGCTGAGACCCCACATCTTTCAATCCTTAGCAAATGCTATAGCACCTAGACTATTGAGGCAAATAATGAAGGTTCCTCTTCTGCTGTTTTAGTTCCATGAGGTGTGAGAGCAGGCAAACCATGTTCCATCACTAGTGGAAATAAAATCCAAATGTCAAACTAATTGCCAAAAATTGCTCTTACTTGGCTAAATAACTGTCACTGCATGAAGCTGAGATACAATTTAGCCCATAAATTTTTCTGCTGTGTTTGAACAGAGGTTCATTTTTCTTTATTCTTAGCAAGCCATGTTTTTCTTGGCTCTCATATTTCTAATCTTCATTAGCACATGACCAGCTCAGTTAATGAGATTGATTTTTGTTAGAAAATGCTAGTACATAGAAACCAAAATGATTTGTGAAATTTCAAATCTACCCCAGCTTTTCCCCCCAAACTGAGGCAGCTCAGGGAGTATGTCCCAGATTTGAGAGCTGCATCCAGCAAATGCATCTCCTTCTATTTCAGAAAAGTTGAATAGAAAATGTAAGATTGCCTTCTGATAGTTCCCTTCTTTGCAAAATATTGAATATACTCTCTTTTGTTATAAACCAGAAGTGGTTTTTGAAATTTCACAAGTCCTTCCAAAATGAACAGTCTGAATTTCAACATATGAAAATTATGACCATCTCCAAGGAGGGGACAAGAGAAACATATGCTTTTCAAATGCTGGTCCAACTGGTTTTGTTTGTAGAGCTGACTGTTCCATTGGGAAAATAATCAGTTTTCTGTCAGAAAATTTGGATGTAATAAAACTGAAAACTTTCAAGGGAATAAATTGATTTTTCGAAAGTTTTGCTGGAAATGATCCAAATGTTTCACTTCAATAAAGTCAAAGCCCTTTTTCTTTTGACTTACTATTGCTTCAACTCTTATCACATATCTTATCTCAGCAGAAGTGTATCAGGACATGTAAGCATCCTTGGCTATAGCTGCACCTGGGCAGTGTCAGAGTCCTGACTGCCTGTGGTGCACTGGCAGCAGGGATAGCAGTGAAGTTGCTGCTATAGCTGCATCCCCCAGGTACAGTGGCCAAGGCTGGTGCCCCTGTTGCCTCCACTTCCCCCACTTCATTATACTACTGTATGAAAGTTGAAATAAAAAGTTGAAAGATTTGCTCTACATGGAGTTCTGTTACAATTAAATGAAATCATCATGGAATATTTCATTCATCAGGAAACAGAAATTTTGACTTCATGTCCTGATGTGGGATGAACCCACGTTTATAACTTTAATTTTTTCCACTAGATGGAAATTTCATTTTTTTTCAATTATCTTTATTTATTCCCATATGGATTTCCAAATCTGCTGAATCCTTGTAGTACAGCTGCTCCCTGTCATTCTCTAAACCATTAGAACTCAATTCCAGCTCTTGCAATTCTATGATAATTATTTTTAATAGGTTTTTTTTCTTAACGTTCCAGAATCTAAGTGAAGTGCTTTCCTGAGAACTTTAGATTTCATTAAAAAACAAAAAGCCTGGTTGTGCAGAAAAGGCTGAAAATATGACTCCTAAGAGCTCAAGAAAAAAATAGGCAGAGAAAGTCATAACAAGATTAAGAGAAAAACCATTCCTGCTTTTAAGTCAATGGCTTGGAGAGGAGAATCCAACCCATTAATGATTTAAAATAATTTGGTGTTAGCAGTACTGATGGTGATGTTTACACTGAGTGGCTTGCCATGTTTCCTATGTAATTATTATCAGGGACATGAGAAAAGGGTGCCACTTGCTCCCTGTGACACTCAAGGCATTTGTGTCCCATTTTGTATTTGTTTGATCACTTTTAGCTTTCATTTAAAAGGGGAACATTAAGTCTTCATTTCTTAAAACAGAAAACTAATAAAGTCACTACCAGTGTTTGACAGCAGTGATTCTGAACAACATGCTAGGCCTGAAGTAGCATCATTGCATTTTGCCCATTGCTGTGGTATGTCTAATATAATTTTATATAAGGAACCTGTAATATACATTGTGGTATTGTTATGACTTTGTTTTCTGCATACTGAATTTTTAAACTGCTAGAAGTCTGCTAGGTATGCAGAATGTTAAAGAGGAGAGATGTACATATGTCCTTTCATGAAGATTTTTTCCTGCTAATTAGGATAATTAATGAGGTAGGTGGTCACTTTGTATGAGAAAACATAAAAAAGCTTTGGTTCCTTAACTTCTATACTTAGAAAGCTAGTGAGCCTTCACTATCTTATGCAAATACAATTAAAGACTTAAAATGAAAATGGCCACATACAGACATTCAGTTTCTCTTGGGAGAGTTGCTCCTCTCCCAGGAGAAAGTATAAGTGTACAGATGTTCAGAATTTTTCTCTGAAAGCAAAAATGGCTATTGTGGGAGAAAAATAACCCAAGAACCACTATTGGCACTGGATTTGTGACCCAACATCTTGTTCTGGGTGGATCTAAACCCTCAGACTAACCATGGACTCTCCATTAGATAATAGGAAATTGTATTGATACACAGTGATAGCAGATAAGAATCATGCAGGCAAGGCAAACAAAATAACCTCCCCAATTCTATATCTACCAGTCCTAGGGCTGTCACAGAGGGAAGGTGTATCTGAGTAGTATGCAAGCTTCATCCTGTGGTTCTTTCTTGAATGGCAGCAGCCTGGAGGTCAAAAACCAAGGCCTACCCTCCTTGTGTGGGGTGAGTGAGACGGGCTGGTGGTGTGCCCTATTTCCATGGCAGCCTCAGGTTCACCTCTTGGGGACCCTTTGCTGCTCTGAAATCTCTCCTTTTGGATTCTTTTCTCCCTCTTGTCATTCCCAGGCATTGTTGGTTATTATCTCAGTGGTCGTCACACTGTCCATGTTCTGTCCTGTCAGCATATTCCTTTGTTTTCCAAATCCATCACATGCACACATCTTCATTTGGTTATTTACTGATGTCTTCATTTGGTCTGTTAACCAAAACCAGAAAACCCAAGGCCTCCGCAGTTGGGCATTGTGACTTGTTTCCAATGCTGCAGAATCCATTCTATCTGGATTCTAATGAGACACGTAATTCATGATATGGAACAGTGCGGTACATGTCTTCAATTTCCCAGCCTGTGTGTCTTCTGGCTTTAGACACAGTGGGCCTTGAAGGGAACCTTGTCACAAAAAGGCTTTTAGAAACCGATTAACCTTTGCCATTACTCTGGATAGTTGTTCAAATGTATATCTATCTACAAGCCAATTTTCAAAGCTTTAAGTATTATTTTTTAGCCATCAACCACCAGGGTTAAATCATTTCTAGGAGAGCTTTTTGGGAGAGTGAATGTCTATTCACTCTCCCAGAAGACTCTTCCAGAAGTGATTATCAGGGATCCTATTTTTTTATTGATTAAAAAGAAAAAATCCCCAATTTTTGGATTAAAAATAGTAACTCAAAATCCACATTTCCCCCATGATTCAAATGAAACACCACTATATATATATAGATCTATTTATTAGTGGTATTTCATTCTAATCACAAAAAAAAAATGTGGATTTTGGCTTACTTTTTTATATCAGAAAATTGGATTTTTTTTTTTCAGAGAAAACCAGGATCTTTGGTGATTACCTTCTGAGTACATGTTATCTTAGAGAAGCCACAACAGAGTCCTCCAGTATCCCAGGCTGCTTTGCTCCCACCTTCACCTCCCCCTCCGGGGAGATAATTTTTCTGAATTCTAGTGCTCCAAGTAAGCAGGGTGTAGAATATGCCTCCTTCTTAATCTCCACATTGTGCTGCAGGGAGACACAGGCTAATCCTGAGCAGTCTGGGTCAGGCAATCAGAACTGCCCTGGACATGGCTGTTTTCAAATGGACTGAGGAAACCTGCAGAGTATGCTGATATGTGTGTACAGGGACTCCCTAGCTACTCAACATCAGCACTGCAAGCTCTCTGGTCCTCAGGGCTCAGAATTTGAATGTCTGCTCAGGTAACTAAGTTTTTCTCTCACGAGAAAAAACTCAGGAAAAAATTTTGCAAATCATTTGAACGCATGTATGCAGTCTATGATAGCTGTAGGCTATGCTTCGATG
This sequence comes from Caiman crocodilus, assembly GCA_030014935.1. NCBI lineage: Eukaryota > Metazoa > Chordata > Crocodylia > Alligatoridae > Caiman > Caiman crocodilus. The sequence goes on from JAGPOW010003316.1 coordinate 138,706,524, forward strand.
GTATTGGGACTGAGTCATTCTGGATAGGAAGGCCAGGTGAGAGGATGTTGAAGGCAGGAGGGAAAAGCTGGGGGATGGCAGAACGAGCAGAGAAAGATAGAAGTAGTCTTTGTTTTCAGTGACTAACCTGTTTTTTCCTCTTTTCTTCCTGCTTCTATAAAACTCAAGGGAAGACTGAGCTGTTACTACTGCAAATAGACTAAGGGGATTGGGTAGTAGGCAGCAAATTGTAGTCAATCAGTGTAGCACAGGACAGAATGCTTCTTAGTTTAATCCTTTTAGCACATGCTAATGAGATGAGCAGGTTAGTGTCAGACTTGTGAGGAAGAATCTGAAGGCTCTAGAACCACCTCACAATTTAAGGAAGAGCTCTAAGTGCTACAAGTCAATTTCTCTTTCTCATTAATACACTACATTAAATATGTCCCTGAGGAGTTTTCTTAGTGTGTGTGGGGGGGGGTGGTAAAAGAAACAAATGCAATTAACCCTTGCACAATATAGAACAGTATATATCAGGGGTGGGAAATTATTTTGGGTGGAGGGCTGTTTATTGCATTTTGGCAAACTGTTGAGGGCTGCATGGGTAGCTCAGCCCCTTGGCCAGAGGACGAGACACCTGTCACTAATATGTTATGATTTTAGAGTAGGGATTCCTAAACTATGAGGCTGACCTCTCTATGGAAGCTGAAGTCTGATGAAGTAATCATTTTCACTGGTGGTTGTTATATCTGAGATAGCTTGGTGATAATGTTTCTTGACTTATCCTGTATGTCCAGTTGTCTGAATGTTTGTAACTATTACTTTTCTTTGAAGAGAATATACCCATGAGAGAAACAACTGGTTTTCTTTCATTTATTTTAATTTTAACCTATTTTAATACTGGAAAAGAAAATCTTTATAAAGATGATATAGGCTTACAGCAGTTTGTGTTGTGGGCAGTGCATGTCAGTTAGTACACAGTGATACTCCATTTATATGTATATTTGATAAGTGCCCTCATGTCATTATGCCAGTCTTACTTTGTTACCTATTACTTCCATTGTAATAAGCATTGATTACCTGCATATTTAAGTGCATGAACTACATAGCTCTTTTCAGTACCACTGTCCATTTTGTAATATAACTGTATACCAGTTTACTATATAGAAATGGAGAAGAGGAAGCAACTGCCAAAGGGCTAATATAAGATTTGAAAGTGATGGGATCTAATCACTTTTACAGGCAGCACTATATTCTTAATGAACATTGATTACCTTAAATTCAGAAAAGTGCCTCTAATGGGTAAATGCATGGCCCTTTTCAGTCCTAAGGCTATACATTTCAGTGGAGTAGACCGTATGTTTTATGCACATATGTTTTCAGACAAATTGTGGCACCAAGATTATGCTAGGCCGCAAACTGCTAGTGTCATGGCACACTGCAAATAATCCATCACAGTAAAAAATGCTTTGTAAAACTTGCCTCTCACTTCAATGATGTGTATTGCATATGTCTTAACATATTATAACTCCTTGTTCCATATGTAACACTGAAAAATATAATTCTGTTGGACAGTAAAATTCAGTGTTTAGAAGCCTTATCTGATTGAATAGGTTTAACATCCCACGTGAATTTCTAAAATGTGGATAAAGAAACTGATGCAGAATCATACATAAAGCACATGCAATGTTTGTGATGGTCCATAATCTCTCAGACATTTATCTCCCATCATTGTAAGACAGACATTTTTAACTGAAGCACTACCTAGTCCACAGCACCGAATTTGGTTTACAGGTATAATGGGTTTTCCCTGTAAATTTATTATTCAAAGATAACAATTGAATCAGTATATAACAGGGCCCATGAGTACATGTATTCATAGGAAAATGGGGCTGGAAACTGGGTCTGGAAGTAGGATAATCTCTTGCTAAACTATCTCAGTCAAGTATTTGACTAATCTGCTCTTGAAAATGTTCAAGGATGGAGATGCTACAGCTTCTCTAGGTAAAGCATTCCAATGTCTGACCACCTACATAGATGAAAGGTTCTTTCTAATTTCACCTAAAATTACTTGGCTGCAGTTTGAGGCCATTGCTTCTAGTCCTGTCTCCCATAGCCACAGAGAAAAGTCTATCTCCTCCTCTTTATAACTGTCCTTCAAAGTATTTGAAGACTGTTATTCCCCTGGTCAGTCTTCTCTTCTCTCAACTACATAACCTTAATCCATTCAACCTTTCTGCATAAGTTATATTTCAAGGCCTCTAATTTTTGTTGCTCTCTCCTAGATTCTTTCCAAACTGTCCATATCCTTCTGGAAGTTTTGGGCCTAAAATTGGACAAAGTACTCCCAGTGAGGCCTCATCATTGTCTAACAGAACAGAAGAATCACAGTTCTTGATTTATCTAAGTGACACTTCTGTTAGCAAAACCTAGCGTGCTTTTGTCTTTTTTTGGTACAGTTTGCTCATAATCAGTTTACAGTATATTATAAGGCCCTTCTCTGCAGTACTACATCCTAGCCAGTTGTTCTCTAGTCCATATTTGCACATATAATTATTCTGTTCCAAAGACAGGACTTTCATCAAATTAATTGCAGACTATATATCCAGTTTAGCCAGATCATTCTAGATCCTGTTCTACCCTGGCTAGGATGTGCAACTCAACCTTACTTGCTATCATCAGAAAATTTGCCAAGCATGTCCTCAATCCCATCCTCCAATTCATTAATGAAGATGTGAAGCAGTACCGTGAACCTTCTCTGAACTAGGCATTGAGCCATTGACAACTAGTCACTGAACACAATGATCCAACCAGTTATGTATCTGAATTTCCTTGTTAACGAGAATGGCATGGTAGCATGGTAGACAGTCAAAAACCTTGCTAAAGTCAAGGTATATCACATCCACTCTTCTCCCCCAAACCACAGAGCCTGTTGTCTTATCATGGAAGGAAAAGCATGGCCATTGCCAATCTAAAATAATGTTTTCACTTTAGTTGTTAAGAGATTTTTAAGCAATAAGAATGAACAGCTCTGTAGCTGATTCATAAAATAAAATTTTGCTCTTTGAGCTTTTGTGTTAGTATATTCACTAAGGGTTTTTTCTACTTCTTTCCAACTGGGGGGAAAAAAGATTCCAGATGTTTCAGAAATGTATCTATTTTAAAGTCTGAGACTAGTGACATTAGTAGCACATACAAAGTCTATAATGTATTAATTTTATTGTGGAAATCCCCACTACAGTGTATTTTTCTTTATTTAAGATCTGAGGTACTTCAAAAGCACTGTGCATTTGGAGAAGTACTGCATTAGCTAAAAATCTACAGGCTTAAGATATGCTCTCTTTCACCCCTTTGAGCTTTGTATGATATGTAATGGAAAATGTCTTTTCATTAGTGCAGTTGATAAAGGTAAAACTTTTCTAGATTAATACTCTCTTGCAGAAATTATGTACTGCTATGGATTTATGCTACAGATGTGTCATGGTGCTTGTAATTTCTTTTGTACTAAAGATACGGCTGATATAGATTTTATTTAAAAAGGATAATTGTTGTTGAAGGGTTTGGATGTTAAATATTCCTTAAGTATCTCTACTAGAAAATCTTTAAAAAAAAGTTAGAATCTCTGATACTTGACGATGACCTTCAGTGATATTATAGGGATTTATGTAAGTCTTATTCAGGGAAATGGTGCACAGAATAGGGTGTTTCATTGTTCTTGGGTTGATACAAGATGTAAAGATACAAGATGTAAAGGCCAAGTAATATGTATTCTGGTAACTGTATGAGTCAGGGTTTTTTTCTGCCTATGCTGTAGGTTTTGTCATAGCCATTAAAGCTAACTCTTATGCCCCAAAGACCCATCTTCCAACATTTTCCACACACATCTCGATACAGTAGTCATGGCATCATTTATAAATCTTCTTATAATTTGGTATCAGACTTTTAAAAACATTTTTAAAACTAACTAAAAACATATAGGCTCTAATTTTATATTGGTGGGAGTCAGAGGAGTTCCACCTTAGTAAAACTGTTTTATCTTTTTTTTTCAGAACCCTACACTTCATTTACAGCAAATAAAGGATAAATTCTATCCCCAGTTGCTTGCAGGCCATTCTGTTGGCTGCAATGGACATTTCAGGATTATCACTTATGGGAGGACTGGGCCTAAGTAAGAAAGGTCAGTATTACAACAACACAATTTCAGGGAGCTAAAGGGCCAATTTCAGGGAGCTAAAGGGCCATTTTCAGGGAGCTCAGGAGGCTAGTCGATGAGGCACTGAGGGACTGTAGGGTTGAGGACATGGGCGTTCACGAAGGGTGGGCGCTCCTTAAGGAGATGATCCTCCGTGCCCAAGGGGCGACCGTTCCT
>JAGPOW010003316.1:138710971-138729266 GCA_030014935.1 Caiman crocodilus
CCCTGGCACTCGTTTCCTGCCATTGGCGGGGGGTCAGACTAGATGGCCTGCTCTAGGCCCCTTCTGACCCTAGGTACTATGATACTATGGTACTATGACAACTGTGCAATTTATTTTTTGTAAGCAGGTGGTAAATAAGCAATTGGACAGGATGGATCTAGTCAGATAACCTGAGTACATGGGTTTGGCAATGCAGGGCCCTGATGGCTAACTCTACATTTTGTGTGGAAGCATAACAGGTTTACCTCAGGAACTCCTGGAGACAGATCTTCAGTCAGTGTAAATTTTCATTGACTTCAGCAAAACTATGACAGTTTTTATCAGGTGTGTCTCTGCACCATTGACTTCAGTGGCTGTGTCCTGTAAAATTGAGTGAGAGTATTCATGGCTGCATTGAATTTTTGAAATATGCTTATTTATTTGTTTACAAGTTTACTCCATATCATGGAAGACCGATCTTTTCAAATGTGATATTGAGAGACACTGGAACATAATGTTTTTGCCTTCACAGACTTGAAAAAGGAAGAAAAGGCTCCTTACCAGTTCCTTAAGCAGGTATTGCACATAGCTAACATATGCAAACATAGCCCCTGCTTGAGCTAGGATCATGAAAGTCAAGCTAAGCAGTGAGCAACAGGCTCTTTAGAGGTCAGAAGAAAAGGTCCTCGGCCATCTTCTTTGTATACCAGCTATAAAAGAAGCATTAGAGGAGGGCACAGGTTCTCTCTAGTCCATTGGGCTCTTGGCAGACTCTAAGATAATGGTGCAGTTTGGATATGAGAAATTTTATTGTCTGTCTCAAAAAGTGGGTGTCCTGCCATGCCATACATGTGTGGCAGGATTTGTGATGTTTGCAATAGGGCATAGAATTCCTCATATCCCAACTGCACCATTTTAGGGCTTCCCCCAACCTGATCCTGTGGATTGAACAATGGCTGGTTTTGTCCCGGAACCTGGGGTTGTCCCATGATGGAAGCCCATGCTCAGCTGAGCAGATCACAAACAGCCCAGGTTCAGTTCAGACCACAAGCTACTCTGATCCTGACTCTGGCAATCAAACTGGTAATAGCCCTGGGACCTACAGATGTTCAGGTCAATGATCAGGTAATTATTCAATGATTCAATTAATCAGGTCAATGATCAGGTAATTATTATCAAAGCCCAGGACAGCACACATCCAGATCTGGGGCCGTCCATGGTTGATGCTGACAGTCAGCTGTTTGTCCCCATTGTCCTGGACAGTCATGATCAACTCTGGTTCTAGAAAGAAAATCAGCTGATGATTGGCATTGATTAAGTAGTCCCAGTGAAGAACACCATACATATCACATATTCAATTCAAGGTTTCATCCAAATCAGCTATAAAGATGTCTTATATTATATGTGGAATCTCTTTACGGATGGTTTGCCATTTTTATGGTGCCCTAAATTCAACCTGACATGTTGCAATTTATGACATGATTAACATTATAATCATATCATAAATATAATATCTACTGGGGTCTTTGAAATAAGTGGGAGAACTGAAGATCAAGGATCAAGCTGAAGATCTAGCCCATGAACTTTGAACTGCTCTCAATATTCACTGTGAAAGTCAAATTAATATTTTACCAGGTGTAGGGCATGCACAGTAATTGAAGGGTTAGCACTTTGCAATTGTACATATTCATTAACTTACAATGCTTGTTTCTCCCCCATAGTCTTTCTTATATTTAACTGACCTCCCAGGGTAATACACTCTATTCAAGAACTCTAACTGTATTTTAATTCCATAATGGTTACAGACTTCACTAATTCTATGTTTAGCCTGTTTTACTTGGATTGTAATTTAATCTATGAGTTAGACTTGGTTAATGACGAGAGTGAAAAATATATTAGAAAATTTAGAGGCATATTTCTATTTCTACAATGCAGCCTTTTTAATGATTTGCTGTTTAATATTTAAAGCATCATAATCTATAGTGATTGATCAGAACATTGATCCAGATCTTATTTTTGATCACTTTGGTATTAATTTAAAGTTATTCTTGCCTTACTAGGCAGAGTAGAGTAAGACATGTCGAGTGCATTCATCTTTTAACAAAGATGAATGCATGAGACAGGCTTTAAAAGCTTTTTAAAGAGCAAGGTACTGGAACTGCATTCCCAGTCTGCATCTTCTCATGCTGTTTTATGGGATATATGAAAATTGTGCCTGTTAGAGGTCAGATCATTTTTTTCCAAGTGGGAGATAAATGATATAAGTAATAAATTAAAAGGTCTATAGGATAAGTTCAAGAAATTAGAAATAGTGCATTCCAAATAAGGACACCCCATTCCCTTGAACAGTGTGACTCATCAAAAACAAGAATTAGATCTTATCTCTATAGCTTTGACTAATTTAACTCTTATACATTTGAGGACTGGGCTTTAGCGTTTCTAATAAAATAGGAAAATCTTTGGTCTGTTAACTTAGAGATAAAGAAGTACAACCTATTGAAACAGAAAATACTTGGTGAAGGTCTTAGCTGATTTAAACTACCTATAACGACTTTGTGCTACCTTTTCATCTTTTATTCTCCACTAAATTAAAGGCCAGCTCATAGGAGTATGACATGTTTCTAACCAACTGCCCAGTGCCATCTTTATCTTTGAAAGGAGAGCCAGGTCTTGAAAGGAAGAAATTAATGAGGATATTAGCTACTTGGAAATAGGATTAAAAAAAGACTTTAATGGGATGAGGGGGAAGACTCAGCATGGTAAAGCAGGAATATCTGGAATCTGACTGATTTTCTACAAGAAGAGAAAATGTCCATTAAAAATATCAGTCCTGAAAGTTTGTCTGGTGTTGCAAATTTGATATTGCTGTCCTCAGATAGAGAAGAGAAATGTTAGGATGTATGCTGTATATTGTATTATCTACCTTAAATGTCACTTTAAGTATATTTTGCTAAAATGAAGGCAAGGGATCTTGAAATTCTGTTGCTAAGATTAATTGATGCTGAACAGACAAGTTTGGTCTGAAATCACTTCTCTGTGGACATTGTTAAGTAATGTTTGAGAAATAGAGGGATTAGGCTAAGTAACATTAGCTTGATCCTGACACTGGCTCTACTATAAGAAGCTGGGTTTTTTTCAGACTGATGAACTTGTACAGTATATGGAATGGGAATTCAAGTTATAATGTAACATGCAATTAATTTTGGCACTTGGATTCAGACCGTTATTTCCAACCTTCTTTTGCCTTGTAAAAAAACTAATAAACATGTGTTAGATCCTTTTGTGGTTTATAGAGGTCTGTGACAGGGCTAAGCCCTAGTCTTCTGTTCTTGTTAGTTGAAGATTTGATGATTGGGTTTTATAGCAGTTTCCCTATTTATTCAGCACTGTATAACCTTCAGTTTTCTCCTGCTTGATCAAAGGTTACTTTTATATTCACAGGCCAGTCTGTCTTCTGAAACCTCTCTCAGAATTTTGAACACCTTGCAGATTCCCTCCTGGTCATGAAGAGAAAAGAACAGAGGGATGGATCCAAAAAGTCTCTTATGTCCTTAACTTGCATGAAGTGTTAGACCCCAAAAAAGTATTTGAAGGAAAAATCAGGTACCTAAGTCCAAATTTTGATTCCGGGAACTTTTGCCCAGATGCCATCTAAGCCTGGAGATACCAAGGGCTGAAACCTATTTCACTTCACTTGGCTGACTGACAGAAACAAGGTTTTTGGCACTTATTCACAGATTTGGATTCAATGTTGCCTGTGCTGGCTTACTGTGTATGCCTTGCTGGGCTGCTCAGGAAAATGGAATAACCCAGATATTATGCAAAGATGGGCAAATCCCAGAATTTTAGTTGGGCAAAAGCTAAGTGGAGAGAGGAGCAAAGGGAAGGAAGGCCCTGTTGATCCAGCATCCTAGTGGTTTGGGTCTCTGTCTAGGAAATGGAAGAGCCAGGCTGTAGGCAACCCTCACCCAGAAGTAGCAACCAAGGAATTGAGCAGCCAAGAGTGGTGATATATGTTGGGCCAAGAAGAACAGTAAAAACCAGAGAGTATAGGGTCTAGTGAGATTGAAGCTGCACTGCAAGGGAGGCCCACTGTTCTAGTCTGACTTCCTAACACTAATGGGACAGGAAATTTGCCAGCACAGTTTATCCATTTATCCCTGTTCCTAATGGGGCAGGCAACTTTGCTAGCATAGTTTATGCAGTGGGCCAGCTTCAAGAAAAGAGTTTGAGAGAGGTCCGTGTACTGCCTAACCTAGAACATTTTGCTGAGAAACAGGAAATGCCATTTCATCCCCTCTCTGGGGGAGTGATTGTCTGTTTACAGCTCTCTTGTAGCTGTATAGAGACATCTCCCTATTCCTGTATTTGGGGCCCAGAGAGGGTAATAGACTTGCTCCTATACTTTAGCTGGGTAATTCAGTCAGTCACTAACTGCACTTTGGTTCACTAGGAGAAACAGAATTCTGCCCTATAAGTACCTGTCTACTTGGAGTTATTTTAAGATTTCAACAATTCTGCCTCTGTATTTTCTTAATTCTGACTGTGTTTTCTTAGATCTGCCTTCATCTTAAAAGGCCTGAGTTATGAACTTCCTAACTCAAACTAAGCCTGTTAGGATCTACTTTCTTTCCCCAAGTGCCCTGAGTGACTTCCTCCATTAAGGATGTGGCACACATAAAACAAACTGTTCCAAAAAGTCACTGATTGGGAATTGGCTCTGAATTGTGTTAAGTGCTGTGCTCCAGTACCAAAGGGTGGGAGTGAGTACCCATTCCAGAGTGGGTGAATGTGTTGTGGGGGGGAAGTGGCAGGTGAGGTTGAGGGGGTGAAGGAGAGTGCTGGTATCATTGCTTTGTAGGTCTAAGGAGTGAATGAGCTTTGGCTGGGGGCATTGTTAATTTTCTGCTTTCTTTTGTTTCCTAAACACAAGTTTAATAAACTTCAGTAGCCTGAAAATGACTGCAGGCTGCAGTGTGCTTTCCTGACCTGATGTGAGGGACAGGGCAGTGTTTGGACCTATAATTTTTGGCTTCTGGTCGCTGGAGGTCATATGATGAGAGGATGCAGTTGACTAGACAGTGAGAACTCAGCTGATCTTTTATTGACCAGCTTTTAACGAACAAGCAGTTCAAGGAAGCTCCTTGATAAAGTGCCAACAAAAGGAAATAAGGTGTGTGTGGGGGCAGGGGGTAGAGTTCTGGATACAAACCGGAGTGTCCAGTTGTAGCAGTGTATGTGGGGTGAGGAGCAATGCAGTATAGGATGGATGGAAGCAGGGACAGAAACAGAGGGAGTGAAGTGGTGGCTGTACCCCCATTTTAGATTAGAGTGCACTCTGGAAGCCCCTGGGGACTTTTTAAAGTCTCTAAAGCAGGTGAAAATCCACCGTCCCTTCCCGTTAGTGCTCAGAGGCATATCCTCAGGGCCCAGTCCCCTGGGAGAAGGCATGGGGAGGGGGAGTGCCCAATCCATCCATGCTGCCACTGTTCAGTTCCTGTCCCCAGCTGTGAAGTCTGCTTGGGGTGAATAGAAGCAGCTCGGGAGCTTTCCCCTTCTCCCAGAGCAGTGGGGAAAGCTGCAGAAACAGGTGAAGAGGGCCAGAAAGGGAAATTACTCTATTTCTGTCACAGAACACTTGGAGTTTACACACAGCACTAAACAGGTTCAAAATCAGATTTTCCAGGAGCCATCACAGGTGGATTTTGAACCATCGCAGGTGGATTTAAGTCAGTTTAACCGGTTTGCATGTCTGTACACTTCAGTTTTAAACCACATTTAAACCATTCTAAGTGTTACATATGCCCATTCCCTGAGTAGTCTTATACCAACAAGCTGAGGTTTTACAGAAAATATACTCGTTGCTACTATTTTGTTTTAAAATACAGGTTTCAATACTGCCATTATTTTTTTCCACTAACAGCTCAGTGGCTAGAGCACTGGAAAAAAAGAGAGAAACTCAGGACTCATTTTCTTCTTTGCCTGAGGTGGTCCCTTGACTGCCAGGCTTTTCAGGCAAACGGAGAAACTATTCCCCAACCTTCCAGTTAAAGCTGTGCTACTGTCCAAAAAACAAAAAACAACAAAAAAAAGTCAATATGCATAAAGAAAGCAAAAAGATGGAAAAAAGCTCTGTAGTTATGGGACTCATCTGAGTGGTTCCAGCTCTGCCTCCTAGAACTGCTTTCTCTCTGTTTTCTATTGATTATTTGGTATTTCAAAGATTTATGCCAAATCCTGTATTTTATATCTGTTCCTCATGAAAGGAAGAAGAAGGAAATTTTTGTGGGAGAAAGACACTAGGGGTATACACTTGTTTAGCACTATACAGTACTCATGGAAGAATAGGCAGACCTACTGTTAGAGGAATGAAGGGGAATAGAGAACTAACAAAAGTGGCAACTCTCTTACATCAAGTGCTTCTGCTCGTCTTAGAAAATGCTTGTAAACTCCTGATTGCACTGCTGATCATCTTGCTCTTGCCTAACCAGAGGATAAAGGTAGGGAGCTCTGGAAGAGAACAGTACTTTTAAGCAAATGAAGAGAGAGTGGTCTGCTATAAGATCTTTCTCCTTCTTCTAACACCTGATGTGTGGTGCATGCAGTGGTGAATGACTAATGGTTTTCATGCCTGATGGTCTTAATTTGAAATCCTTCATTAAATATTTTATGGAATAACCTTAATTTTCTAAGTGTGCTCTGTTCCCTGGAATGCTTGTTTTGTACTACCAAAAACTGAACTTATTCTGTTACTATCCTTCCTACTATCCTTATGCTGAATGCTTCAGTCTGTTGAAGGCATGCAGTGAATTCACATTTGCTCTTTATTGGATAATGAAAACAAAAGTAATTGTTTCTTCTAAGAAGCTAAAACAGATGATGTTTTTAGAGTAAAAAATTGAATCATGAAGGATTGGATGACATAATGTTACTGCTTTGGGCTGTCCTGTTTCTAATAGCTAAACAACTAGCGAACTAGTTTAACCTCATGGTTTATGGTATCATCACACATCTCTGTGTTTGCTGTTCTGCTACTGTACTCCAGAGGAATAGAACTTGTACTCTTTTTCCCTGAGTAATTACACAGTGAATACAGCATATAATAGCTGCTATCATAATGCCAATACACCTTTCTGAAGTTTTTTTTGTTAACTTGTTATTAATAGAGAATTTAGGCATCATTACAAAGAATCCCCCAAATAATATTATTCTTTCCCTATCTAATTATGAAATCAATATGTTCAGGTAACACTGGGGGATTATTCATCCATGTATCTTCACTGAGAATTAATTCTCTGTTCTACAGAAAATAATGCAAAAAGAAGAAATTAAAAGACAGATAAATACCAACATATTTTAGTAGATTTTTTCCCTGTTAGTAGCATGAAGCTACAGGAAACAGTGGGCAACACTCAGAGGTGATATAAGTGGCAAGTGCCAAGTACATATTGGTATGTCAGCATAGATGGGTATAAATTGGTGTCGTTCTTCACACTCAATGAAGTGTAACGTGACACATCCCTGCTTTATTGCACTCCTTCCATCCTGTTGCTAGTAGGTTTTTCTGCTTCCCCAAGCCTTGATTCAGGACTCTGTTGAAGCTGCTGTGCTCTAATTCTGTTGTCAGGAAGGGATTCTGAACCTGATACTCATGGTACAGGACTATTGGACATGGTGTGGCTCATTCCACTGCATTCTGACTATTCTGGACTTCAGCAATGGTGCACAAAGGTGTTGATTTAACTTATGCTATGGGAAACTTAAGTACTTGGCTGGCCCCAGAATGAAAGACTGCAAAGATGACACTAGCTCCAAAGTAGTCTATATGGTGATTGGAATTCTCTAAGTGTTTGGATTATAATATCTGACACCATTAATACCCAAGGGTCCTTGTTTAGCATGTGCATACAAATATCAGTTCCTGATAAACTTACATTAGGTTGTTTTTTGTAGAGCAGGGGTTGGGGGGGGGGAATAGTGCAGGGCTGGATGCAGATCAGGGCAGGGGAGGTAGTGCATGGCTGGATGCGGAGTGGTGGTAGCATAGGGTGGTGGCAGCCATGTGCGAGTTTCTTGCCCACTCTGTGTCTGGCCATCCAGGCAGCACCTGTGAAGCCTGCAGAGGGGTGTTGCTGTCCTTGCCTCTGCCCCCTGCTCCTGGGAGGCAGTGGCATGGGAGGGTTCACATACCCCTGGTTGACAACCCCTGCCTTATGAGCTGGTAGCTTGTTGCAGACCTGCCTGGCTTATTTAAAACATTTTGGGTGAAATTCAGAATCTCAGTGTTTATATACATGCTCCAGGAGCCAGGTGAAGGGGTGTGTGTGGGGGGGGATGCCTTAGTTAGGGCTGGTTGGAGAGTCTCTCTAATTAAAGCCTCTGGAGCGTCATGTGTATCAGTGCCCCCATGCTTTAAAATGGCAGCAGAGGCGCTTTAACTAAAGCTCATTGAATTAGCATTAGCTAAAGTGCTCTTCCTGCCTTTTTCCAGCATGCGGCCACTGATACATGTGACACTGGAGTCTGTCAGAGCATGGTATTTACCACACTTCAGTAGACTCGATTAATCAAGTCTGCTCTGACACATTGTAATTACAGTGAGTGGAGCAGCTTCAGTGTACATTTGTAGGTGCCTTTAGTGAGGCCGCTGGTTTGAATCTGTGATTTTGATTTTTATGCCCATTTCACAATGAGTAAAACAGCCATTTTCCTTGTGCAAATGGACCAAAACCTAATTTTGGAACAATGAATTATGTGGCATATACCTTTTTATCGATTTAAAAAAAGAAAAAAAGATTACATGTGTAATAGCATTTAAAAATGGGTGAGGGACCCCAGGGGCAGGCAAAGCCCAGGGAAGGGCTGCAGTTGCTGGGGCTGTGAGGTTGTGTGGGGCAGGGTTGCTACAGCCTTCAGCCCAGACACTGCTCACAGCAGAACCAGGGAAAGGGGCAAAGGCAGGGGAAGGATGTCTTGCAGGAACTTCAGAGGAGCTGCTGCTTTCTGCCCAGAGACCCCAGGAGCACGGAGACAGACACCAGTGCCAGGCAGTGTCCACAGACCACATGCAGGGTCATAGACAGTCCCACTCACTGAGATACCCTGCCAGGGGCAGTGTACACGGGATCCCCAGTACACTGTATGCAAGTGAGAGACTGTGTAAATAAATTCTTGAGAGTTTTTTAGACAGTATATCCATGTGTTTATTTAATGATTATTTATTAAGATGAAGGATATGCTCAGTTGGGATGGGCTTCACCTGTCCCACAAAGGTAAGCGTGTGTTTTCTTCTAGGTTGGTGAATCTCCTCCGGTGGGCTTTAAACTAGGCTTGTTGGGGGGAGGGGAAGATGAGGGTGGGAGAAGCTGTGGACCACCAAACCATGTGGCAGCCAGAAGGACAGCTTAGCCTGAAGAAAGAGGACATTGGGAACCTGCAAGCCATGGGGCGGCCAGCACTACAGCACAGGTAAGAAACGAGAAGGTAAGAAATAAGGGGCCCCTTGGGACTCGGAGCGGGGGGGCAGCAAAGGCACCTGTTGCAGGGCTCAAGTGCCTATATACTAATGCTAGGAGCATGGGGAACAAGCAGGATGAACTAACGCTCCTGCTTGCACAAAACATCTATGACTTAGTAGGGCTAATGGAAACCTGGTGGAATTCGTCCCACAACTGGGCAGTACATATTGAGGGTTATAGATTGTACAGAAAGGACAGGGTGGGGAAAAAAGGTGGAGGGGTTGCGCTCTATGTCAATGAGCAATATACATCAACCATCATCAAAATGGTGAGGAAGTAGATGGATTGTGGGTTAGGCTACATGTGGGGCAAGGAGAAAGGGATTTGGTGGTAGAGGTCTGCTACAGACCCCCACATCAAGGGGAAGAAATAGATTTGGGGCTCCTGAGGCAGCTCTTGGAGACCATAAAAGCTAAAGAGGCAGTAATTATGGGGGGCCTAAACTACCCAGACATCTGCTGGGAGACAGATGGCAAAGTCCCACCACTCACGCAGGTTTCTAACCTGTGTACAGGACTTCCACCTGACACAAGAGGTACACGGTCCCACTAGGGGAAATGCCATACTGGATCTGGTATTGGCAACGGGGGATGACATAGTAGGGGATCTACAGATCTGTAGCCATCTGGGGGACAGTGATCACCTAATAATATAATTCACCAGAAGACGTCGAGTGGGTAAGGTAATTAGTAAGGTGAAAGTGCTAGACTTTAGGAAAGCTGATTTGAAAGAACTCAGGTGATTAGTCAAGGACGCATTGCAGAGTAGGAGTTTTGAAGTGATGGGAGCCCAAGAAGGGTGGATGTGCCTTAAGGAAACGGTCCTTCGGGCACAGTGAGACGATCCCTGTGCAAGGAAAAAGAGGGAAAGGGGCCAGGAGGCTTCCTTGGCTGACCACAGAAATCCAGGGTAGCCTAAGGGCCAAAAGGGGAGCACATAAAAAGTGGAACCAGGGAGAGATCACCAAAGATGAATATACCTCCTCTGCTCGTGCTTGTAGGGAGGCAGAAATTGTTTTTTAGATATATAGGGAGTAAAAGGAAGGCCCAAGGTGGAATAGGATCCCTGCTAAATGGGCAGAAACAATTGGTGATGGACAGGGGGACAAGGCTGAACTCCTCAACGAATTCTTTGCTGCAGTGTTCCTAAGTGAGGGGCATTACAACTCTCTCACTGAGGTTATAGAGAGGCAGCAGCAAGGTGCCAGACTTCCATGTGTAGACCCTGAGATGGTGCAGAGTCACTTGGAAGAACTGGATGCCTTTACGTCGGCAGGCCAGGATGCGCTCCATCTGAGGGTGCTGAAGGCACTGGCCAACATCATTACAAAGCCACTGGCGGGAATATTTGAACACTAGTGGTGCACAGGCCAAGTCCCAGAGGACTGGAAAAGGGCCAATGTGGTCCCCATCTTCAAGAAGAGGAGGAAGGAGGACCTGGGCAACTATAGGCCAGTCAGTCTCATCTCCATCCTTGGCAAAATCTTTGAAAAAATTATCAAGGATCATATTTGGAAGAGCTCGGCAGGACAAATTATGCCGAGGGGAAACCAGCATGGACTTGTAGCAGGCAGATCGTGTCTGACTAATCTAGTCTCTTTTTATGACCAGGTTACGAAATGACTGGACACAGGAGAAGGGTTGGATGTCGTATACTTAGACTTCAGGAAGGCCTTCAATACGGTATCCCACCCCATACTGGGGAACAAGTTAAGAGGTTGTGATTTGGATGACTACACAGCCTGGTGGGTGGTGAATTGGCTAGAGGGTCACAGCCAGAGAGTCATGGTGGATGGGTTAGTTTCGACCTGGAAGGGTGTGGGCAGTGGGGTCCCTCAGGGCTCGGTCCTTGGACCGATGCTCTTTAATGTCTTCATCAGCGACTTGGACGAGGGAGTGAAATGTACTCTGTCCAAGTGGGCAGAAAACAACAGAATGCAGTTCAACAAGGAGAAATGCAAAGTGCTGCACCTAGGGAGGAAAAATGTCCAGCACACCTACAGCCTAGGGAATGACTGCTTAGTGCCACGGAAGTAGAAAGGGATCTTGGAGTCCTAGCGGACTCTAAGATGAACGTGGGTCGGCAGTATGACGAAGCTGTCAGAAAAACCAATGGTACTTTATCGTGCATCAGCAGATGCATGACGAATAGGTCCAAGGAGGTGATACTTCCCCTCTATCGGGCACTGGCCAGACCGCAGTTGGAGTACTGCATGCAATTCTGGGCGCTGCACTTCAAGAGGGATGCGGATAATCTGGAGAGGGTCCAGAGAAGGGCCACTCGTATGGTTAAGGGCCTGGAGACCAAGCCCTGTGAGGAGAGACTAGAGAAACTGGACCTTTTCAGCCTCTGTAAGAGAAGGTTGAGAGGCAACCTTGTGGCTGCCTATAAGTTCATCACAGGGGCACAGAAGGGAATTGGTGAGTATTTATTCACCAAGGTGCCCCTGGGGGTTACAAGAATAATGGCCACAAGCTAGCAGAGAGCAGATTTAGATTGGACATTAGGAAGAACTTCTTCACAGGTAGAGTGACCAAGGTCTGGAATGGGCTCCCATGGGAGGTGGTGCTCTCCCATACCCTGGGGGTCTTCAAGAGGAGGTTAGATAAGCAGCTAGCTGGGGTCATCCAGACCCAGCACTCTTTCCTGCCTATGCAGGGGGTTGGACTCGATGATCTATTGAGGTTGTTCCAACCCTAACATCTATGAATCTATAAATTATGATGTAAATAATTAAATCTTGCAAATAGTTTGAGAACTGTCTACAAGGGTGCTTGATTGTACGGGGAGGCTCTCCGCTCAGGGCACTGCAGCAGCTTCCCAGGGGGGCTGGGCAGAGCAACTGGCTACCGGGTACCCAAGGATCCCATTATTCAGGTGAGGACGCATATAGTGTTGTGCCCAGGATTATATTGTGGGCGCTTGTCCGGGATTTCTGGCTGTGTACTCATTTTAACAGGTGCCATGTACCCGTAGCTGAGCATCTCCTCCACCTTGCTGCAGGCTTGTGTTTTTGTTTTGATTTGATTATCCCAAATAATTTTTCACTCTGTTGTGGGAGTGTTGATGTGAGGGTTCTCAATTGTTATGGCTATGGCTGAGGTTCTGCAGTAGTGCATGGAGTTGCAGGTCAGCCCAGGGAGGGTGACTGTGATTAGCAAAATCCCCAAGGGCCTTTCGGCCAAGGCCATTCAGAATCTGCTCAGGGGGGCCTCTTGATGCCTTAGACTATGTCAGGTGCTTGGAGTGTGCCCTGATTGGAGAGGGGATCATCAGATGGCAGAATGTGAACTGACAACCTCAGTGGATGCCCTGCATGTTCCCTGGATTCTAGAGATCACAGGAGAAGAAGTCTGGGCTGTAACTCTAGTAGATGGGGGGCCGGTTCCTCACCCAGACTCTGGAGGGGAATCCGAAGAACCCCTCCTCCAGAAGAGTCGAAGGCCTTGCGCCAGCTGCCCCAGGTGAGAGTGGTATGGGCTCCAGAGCACCAGATCCAGAGTGAGCAAAGGCATTGGGAAAAGTCCTGAAGGAGGAACTCCAGCCATCACCTGAGTTGGTTGCCTACAAAAGGCTCTGCATATTTTCAGGGAAGGACCTGCTTTCCACAGGGGAAGAGACTTTTGAGGCTTGGCATTCCCATGTGACAGAGATTTTGGTCTCGTGGGCAGTCTCAGAAAAGGAGAAGCAGAGGAACCTGCTGGAGAGTCTCCGAGATCCAGCTTTTTAAATTGTTTAAATGATTAAGCAGGAGAATTCCAACATTTCTGTTCTCCAGTGTCTCGAACTTCTGTCTAGTGTCTTTGGAAAATCAGTGCAAGCTGAGGCTTTGTTCCTAGAATTTAATAAGACATACCAACAAAAGGGGGAAACAGCCTCAGCTTACATCCTGTGATTAGAGAGTGTTACAGCGGCTAGTGGCCCAAGGAGGACTCACTTGGGAGATGGCTGGCAAAGCTCGCTTGCAGCGACTCCGGGTAGGAATGCTTTATGATGAGCAAATGGTAAGGGAGCTCAACCTCATTCGAAGGAGAGAGAATCCCCCTACATTTGGGCAATTACCTACAAGCTGTAAAGGCCTCTGTCAAAGCAGTAACACCAGCGCCAGCCCAGGGATTGGTCATGGCTCTGTGCCCACCACGAGCATTGGTTGTTGAGATGCCAACAGCAACTGACTTTGACAATGATCCTCCACAGCCACTGGCTGTGCTGCACCAGCAAGCCTGGCCAGTGGAAATCAGCCCAGAAATCAGCTCAGGGCCTCCCAAGGCTCACTGGCTATCAGGTCACAATGGCCTCACTGGCCTGAAGAGAGAAGAAAGTTTTGCTACTGGTGCAGGGTATGCAAGTCTGTGGTTGTTGCTGTGCTTGTGTGCCCAGATCCTAAGTGGATGCAAGGGAACAATATAATTGTTGGAACTAATTCCAGTCTGTTCCAGGTGCTAGCGCGATATTGTCGGCAAAAGGCCGGGAAGCAGTACTCAAAAGCTTTGCCCATGCATGGCCTTTGCGCTGGAGCATATCAGGGGATTGAGACCTCAGCCAGCCCTGAAACTGATATCAGGCTGGAGCTTTGTATTATGCAGGCGAGACTCCTGAAAAGGTGCCTGCACGAGGCAGCCAGTTTTTACTCACCGCCCCTAAGGGCATTACCCAGACCCATCACTAGACACTGGCTGTGGTAGAGCCACCTAAGAACTCTTGACCCTTAAGGCAGATGCTGGTTCCCAGTGGGGTAGTTGATATTGGAGGTCAAGCTCCATCTTCAGTGACTGTATTAGTAGTGAACCCCACAGGAAAAGACATCACAGTGAAGCCGGGACAATGTGTAGCTGAATTAGTTGAAGCAGAGGTAGCTATGTCGCCTACACAGTCTTCACAAACCCAGATTGTGGACCCTGCAAAGTTCAATTTTGGGAGCTCTCCAGTACCAGCCACTTGGAAGACCCGATGGCAGGAAAAGCTAAGTGCTCGAGGGGACGTATTCTCTGTGCATCAGTGGGATGTTGGGCTGGCTAAAGGAGTGAAGCATTTTATTTGGCTTCAAGACATCCAACTGTTTTGGGAGCGTTCCCGATGAATCGCCCTTTCAGAGAAGGAGGATGAAGGCGGCACCTCCAGGAGCTTTTGGACCATGATATCCTATCTGAGACACGTAGCCCATAAGCCTCTCCAATTGTGGTAGCGCGAAAAAATCTGGCAAAATTTGGATGTGCATTGATTATCAAAACCTCAACAGCCACACTACGGTGGACCAATACACTGTTGCCCGAGTGCAAGATGCCCTTGATTGTTTGTTGGGAAGCCAGTGGTTCTCAGTGCTTGATCTGTGGAGCGGTTATTACCAAATTCCACTGGCACAAGAGGATAAAGAAAAAACAGCTTTCATCTGCCCACTGGGGTTCTACAAATTCAAGCGGATGCCCCAGGGGACCCAAGTGCCCGTGCTACATTTCAACGGTTAATGGAAAAGGTAGTGGGAGATATGAACATGACCCAAGTGCTGGTGTACCTGGATGACCTCATAGTATTTGGGAAGATGCTAGAGGAGCATTAAGAGCGACTGTTGAAAGTCCTGGATCAATTGCAAGCTGCTGGGCTTAAGCTTGCCCTGGACAAGTGCCAGTTTTGCTAGACATCAGTCAAATATGTTGTGTCCCAGGAGGGAGTCAGCACAGACCCTGATAAGATCAATGTCGTGGCAATGTGGCCAAGGCCAAGGAACTTTCAGGAACTTAAGTGATTCTTGGGGTTTGCTGGGTACTATAGATGATTTGTCCAGAACTATGCCCAATTGGCAAAACCCCTAAATGACCTCACTCAGGGATATCAGGTGAAAAGGAGCCAGATCTGAAGTAAAGGACCTCTATCTAAGGCAAGAGCAGGCAGGCCCTTGGGTTTGCAGGATCCATTAGAGTCATTTGGGCCGTGATGGGATGAAAATTGTGAGTGGGCATTCAGAGCCTTCAACTGGAGTTTGACATGCGCCCCAGTATTAGTTTATGCAGACCTGCAACGGCCATTTGTATTGCATGTGGATGCCAGCCTTGAGGGGTTGGAGGCTGTGCTATACCAAGAGCACCAAGGAAAATTAAAACCCGTTGCTTTTGCAGCCGAGGTTTAGTCGACAGTGAAACTTGGTACCCAATGCATAAGCTAGAGTTCCTTGCACTCAAGTGGGCGGTGACTGACAAATTCAAGGGCAACTGCATTGGACCCAGTTTGAAGTTTGGACTGATAACAATCCACTGACCTATGTGCTAACAAGTGCCAAGCTTGATGCAACAGGGCACCGTTGGGTAGCAGCATTGGCTGATTACCATTTCAGCTTACACTATAGAGCAGAGAGGAAAAACATAAATACTGATGCTTTATTGTGACAACCATATAAGCAAGAGAGAGAAATAGCAACAGCATACGAAGTGCAGAGCAGATGTGGTTTGGAGGAAAGAAGAACATCTGAGGCAGAGAGATCACCTGACTGTGCTGAAGAAGTGCTGGGCCTGCCACCAGACAGTGTCCCATGGGCCACAGTGGATTATGTGACTCTAGATGAATCGCTGCTGCCATAACTCAATGCCACGGGATGGCGGCAAGCCTAAGAAGCTGACCCTGACATAAAATAAATTTTAGAAAAAAAAGAAAAAAGGGGACTTTTCAAAAGAGTTCAAGCCTAAAACACTTGGTGGCCAACACCTCCTTAGTGAATGGCCCTGACTGAGGGTCATAGAGGGAGTGTTGTATCGAATGGTAACCACCCTGGATGGGGGCACTCACAAGCAACTAGTGCTGCCCCAAGAATACTGGACACTGGCAGTAAGAGCATTGCATGACGACCTCGGGCACCTTGGGATTGAGTGAACACTGTCATTGGTTCGGGACCAATTTTATTGGCCTGGGGATGGCCAGAGTTGTCCAAAAGAAATGTGAAATTTGTGCATGCACACCATCATGCAGGTATGCAGGACAGCATACCTGCACACCATCAGTTCAAAGCCCTTGGAGCTGGTGTGTATTGACTTCCTAACTATTGAAACTGATAGCAAAAACGTCAGCAATGTACTAGTAGTCACAGATCACTTTATCAGGTATGCCCAGGCCTACATCACCAGGGAACAAAGGGCCACCACTGTGGCAAAGGTTCTGTGGAAAAAATACTTTGTGGTGTATCGCCTTCTGGAGCGGATCCATTCTGACCAAGGTCGAGACTTTGAAAGTCACCTGTTAAGAGAAATTTTCCAGATGGCTGGCATCTGGAAATCACGGACCACTCTCTATCACCCTCAAGGGAACCCTCAGCTGGAGAGGTTTAACCAGACTCTACTTAATATATTGGGTACACTGAGGAAAGAACAGAAGGATCGTTGGAGTCAACACCTAGCTTTTTTGGTGCAGGCGTACTACGCTACCAGAAATAATGCCACTGGAGCCAGCCCCTACTCACTCATGTTTGGAAGGGAACCTTGACTACCAATAGATCTCTGCTTCAGGGTTGTCAAGGACCAGGGTGAGTCCGAATCATATGGACAGTATGCTCAAAAGGTGAGAGGGAGACTGCAGTGAGTGTACTGGCTGACAATGGAGGCTGCCCATTGAAACACAGCCTGGCACAAGCAGAGGTATGACCTTTGAGTGCGTCTGCAAGGCCTACAGGTTGGAGATAGGGTACCGCTGAGGAACCTTGGGGTGGTAGGAAAACAAAATTGCTGATAGGTGACGGCCCTCTCCTTATATTATTGAAAGACAACTTGGGAATTTACCAGTCTACAAAATATGCCCTGAAAGTGGAAGTGGCCCAGAAAAGACTGTGCATAGGAACTTTCTTCTTCCAGTAGGGGAGTTGGTGGGACCCCTATTGACAAGAGAAGGGGGTCATGAGTCCCCACAGAAAAGTACCACACGGTGGCAGATCCGTTGTGCAAAGCAGGAAGGGCGTGAGCTCGCTGGACACTGGCACGAGCCCAATAGTGAGTCTGAAGAGAACTATTCTGAAGGGTTAGACCTAAGTACTGGGGTCGCCTGGCATCACTTGGAGCCTGAGGACCCCGTGGACCCCAGTGTGGGGCCCATCCCAGGGGGTTCCCCTCAGCCCAGGCAGAGTAGCAACCCAGCTCAGAATACAGGAGTCTCATCAAATCCCACTACAGGTAGCACCGGTGAGGAACAGCAGGGTGATATTAACTGGGACCAGGAGTTGGAGTCCCCACGTGGTCAGGGTTGGAGTCCTGATGGCAGTGAAGAAGTTAGCTCTAAGGAGATAGTGCTTGATACGCCATGGCCCAGTCGAATAAGGAAAGGAGTATCCCGGCTGACATACGATGCATACGATGTCAGCGGCGAGGTCTCCATCTCTTCACCATGGAAGTACTAAGGGACTGAGACTGCATCCAACCTGGTTCACTGGGACAGCAAACCTTGAGGCAGGGGAGGATATAGCATCCTTTAAAAAATGGACCCACCTGAACAGAATGGGAAGGGCTGCCTGGTAGAGACAGAGTTTATCCCCAAGGGGATACTGTAGGCTCTGAGGGCAAGTGAAGCTGTTTGGGAGCAGCCCTGTTGGAAGTGGGAGGGGTGATGTAACCCTATCACAATTTGAAAGAGCGCTGTTAGCAAAAGCCTGGAAAGGGCCCTGAGCTGGGATTGGCTGAGAGGCTTGGATGAAAGGGGGAGCAGTTTTTCCCATGGGGGAAACAAGCGGGGGGGGGGGGGGGGGGGGAGGGACACGCTGGAGAACAGATTTAGTTTCTCAGTGCAGTGGTCCCACGGAGAGCCCCCGAGAGAGGCCTGCAGGCGCA
>JAGPOW010003316.1:138729366-138744194 GCA_030014935.1 Caiman crocodilus
CCCCCCCCCCCCCGCCCGCCCCCCGCGCCCCCGGCCCCCCCCCCCCCCCCCCCCCCCCCCCCCCCCCCCCCCCCCCCCCCCCCCCCGCCCCGCCCCCCCACACCCCCGGCCCCCCCCCCCCCCCCCCCCCCCCGCCCCCCCCCCCCCCCCGAGGGACAGGCTGGAGACCAGATTGAGTGTCTCAGTGCAGTGGTCCCTCGGAGAGCCCCTGAGAGAGGCCTGCAGGAGCAGAATGGAGAAGCTACAACGGCAGGAGCAGGCAGGGACTGCTGATGTGGAGAGCCCAAGTCTGAAGAGACCTGATTGCAGCTGGTGTGGCTGGGTGAGCACAGCAGAAGAGCTGGGGTGGGGACTGCCGGAGTCTGCCCTAGTTTCCTTGAGGGATGAGGAGCCCCAGGGGCAGGCAAAGCCCAGGAAGGGGTTGCATTTGCTGGGGCTGTGAGGCTGTGTGGGGCAGGAGGGTTTCAAGAGCCTGCAGCCCAGACACTGCTCACAGCAGAACCAAGGAAGGGGGCAAAGGCAGGGGAAGGATGTCTTGCAGGAACTGCAGAGCAGCTGCTGCTTTCTGCCCAGAGACCCCAGGAGCACGGAGACAGACACCAGTGCCAGGCAGTGTCCACAGACCATGTGCAGGGACACAGACAGTCCCGCTCACTGAGATACGCTGCCATGGGCAGTGTACACAGGATCCCCAGTACACTGTGTGCAAGTGAAAGACTGTGTAAATAAGCTCTTGAGGGTTTATTAGACAGTATATCCATATGTTTATTTAATGATTATTTATTACGATGTAAATAATTAAATCTTGTAAATAGTTTGAGAACTGTCTGCAAGAGTGCTTGATTGTATGGGAAGGCTCTCCACTCGAGGCACTGCAGCAGCTTCCTGGGGGGCTGGTCAGGGCAACTGGCTACCGGATACCTCAGGATCCCATTAGTCAGGTGAGGGTGCATGTAGTGTCGTGCCCAGGTTTACATATGTGAATGTACAATGCCCTGGCCACACACGCTACAGAAAAAACCACGTGTTCTTGTTCTTACCAATCATTCTTCTATATTGCATTGACTTCTGAGACTTTTACACTTACTCTGGACCCCTCATTGCATTGGAGAGGGAGAACTGATCCTTCACAAAACAACTAATCATCACAGATCTGTCAAAATCCATTAAAACTGAATATATAAAACTGTGACCATCGAAAAATGATTTAGCAAAGTTTTAAAAAGAAATTTCATAACATGTTGGCGCTCTATGCAATCCAAAATCAGATTTAGCTTTGTGCTGGGCATTTACTTAACATAAAAACCTTTCAGGTAGCTCTCATTGGTGCAACACAATGGTTACATGAGCAATTAACAGTGACCCTTCCTTCAATACACCAATCAAATTTACATTTTTTCAAGAAAAAAAGGATTGTTTTTATTTTTAATAATAAAAAGAAGGAAATAGTCTTTTTGACTAGAAAACCATAACAAATTGTCAGCACTTCTCCCAGTCTGAATTGTATTCAGACAAATTTAAATTCCTAGAAAGAGAAACCCCAGAAGTAACATTAGATATTTTCCACTCCAATTCTTAAAAATAAATGTGTTTTGACCTGTGAAAGGTGGGTAGGGTTCAGTATCTGACCTGGGATTCCTAGACTACTAGCTCTAATGCCTATTTGTAGATCATTAAAAAATCTTCCACAAACTCTGCACTATGACCCGATGTAGCACAATATGGGGCACATGCAGTATAATATGGGCTGGTATAAATCCCTTTACCTCCTTTCCTTTTTAGCCAGTGTCTGAAGAAATAAAACTCCTTTCTGCCCCTACTCTTATAAGTAACAAAATAAGAAGAGCGTAAGTTGTACTTGGTCAAGATTCCACTTTCTATTGCTAAAAAGAAAAAAAATATCCCAAAATTGAATAATCATTTTGGGATTTGATAGTAAGCCCCACAGCTCCCAGCACAAACTCTGGTGCTGCAAGTCTTCTCCAACCTAGTCTGATAATGTAAAGCCTGTGTGTTGCTGAAAGTCTCAAAAACTTGTCTAATTTTGAAGAACTATTACTAAAATACAAGTGGTGGACTATAATGCAATAAAAAGCATTACTGGCAGGATGGAGAGATGGCAGATGGAATTATTGCTGGGCTCTGTCATTATGTTATCTAAGGCCTAGATCCACAAAAGCACTTAGGTGCCTAGCTAACCCCCACTCTAGGTACTTAAATTCTACTTATGTTGTTGAGCCTTGAAACCAGCATATTTCATCAGTAAAATTCCCTCAGATCCTAAAGTTCTGCTTAGCATGTTCACAGACTGCTGTCATTTTTGGCAGGGCTAAGTCCCATAGTACCTTTCCCCACTCACTTAAGCCAGTTGACCTCATCAGAAACTAGTTGACCCTCTGTTTAAGTCCCCTGACTTGCTCTGGTAGGTTTGCTTCAAGCATACATAATACTCCCACAGGATCAGGCTCTGCACAACATAGAGGAGTCATGGTCCCTGTTATTAAAAAAAAAAAAGCCAGAGGAGGAATTAGTGCAATAGTTAGTGCAATGGCTTAAGTGTGCATCCAGGAAATGAGAGAAAAAAGAACTAGGCCTGTCTCAGCCTGAGCAGTTCAAACCCAAATTCCCTCCCCCAACACAGAAAAGAAGAGTGTATCAAATCATAGGAAAATAGGGCTGTAAGGATGCCAGAATGTCATCTAGTTCAATCCGGGTGCGTCTACACAAGAAGCTACATCGTCATATAAATGAGCTTCAGTTTGGGGACCTCTGCCACCATTTTTAAGTGTGGGGATGCTGATACAGGATATGTGGCGACGCTTTAATTAGAGCAGCTCTTAGAGTGCCCCCCTCACTCCTGGAGCATATGTAAAAGTGCACTTAATGCTCATTAAAATAGGCTGCTGTGCATTAAAGTGCACTTGTAGACGCACCCACTTCCTTTTTCTAAATTTCTCACACTAATTGCTTTCAACCGCTCATTAATCTTAATAAGAAATAAAACATGCACAATGATATTTACTTGAGTTGACTAGGAGGCGGAGAATCAGGTTGTATGAGTTATGTTTCACAGTTATTGCATATAGTTAATGCAGTGCATGCAGCTCAGGAGACCGGCTTTTAATACTGATTTGTGCCTCAGACTTCCAGTGTGACCTTGGATGAATCGCTTCTAATCTCTTTGTGCTAGAGCTCCTCACCTGCAAAATTAGGATAATACTTTTCTGCTTCACTGGGGTCTTGTGAGAGAAAATTTAATACCTTTCAGGTGTTCAGATACTATGGCCATGGGAATCATATAACCAGGTAGGTAGAAAAGAACACAAACATTTTTTTTATATTGAGATTCCTGATTGTCAAGGGCTTAGATGAAAGATCTAGATTTTGTCTCTCCCCTAATCTTTTCTATTTCTTCCACAGTTAGCCTTAATTAGGAAATCAATATTCCTAAATCTGAATGTCAAAACTTGATTTTTCAGCTGGTACAAAATGCTTAGTAATGTATGAATCACTTCAAATCCTCTCTCATCTCCTGAAAACATGTCAGGCTTCTCAATTTACCCCTTTTGCTCTTCACTTTCTGAAAACTGGGTCATATTTATCTTAGTTTAGCTGGGGACATGACCCTATGTAAGGAAAGTGAAGTTCAGTAATTGGGCAGGGGGAAAGAGGCATGCATGAAGCCCAGAGGGAAAGGCTTAGGGAGGGAACTAAGGGCCAAAATGATCTAAATAAAGTACTTCTACTGGCTATTTTAATTATTTTATCAAGGAATGTGAAGTCCCTCACTTGGCTTGATGGCATTATCCCCTGTTCATGCAGATATAATATGATGACTTTTGAAAGCCACATCTTATCAGTTTCAAAGAGTCAAAGACTGATACAGGCACAAGTAGTCAGAACCTATGGGTTTTAATATTTGCTTTTTCTCAGCTCTGCTCATTGTTGCAATAAGGCAGTGATTCTCAACTAGGGAAGATGCCTTGAAATCCTTTCAAGGGTGCCACAGGGTGCCTCTCAATGTTTTTCAATATTAGGCATGTAAACATGACTTACAGGAGAAACTCAGAGATTTCAAAAAGGAATCCATAGTATTAAAAATATTGTAACCTGTTGGGGTCATTTTCAGTTCTTTGCAGAAGACAGATTGCTATAATATTTTTCTGTAGTCAAAAATGAGTGCAAACTAAGGGACGGCATTCTTTGAGGAGTACCTTGAGTCTAACAAGGGATGCCTTGAGTCTAAAAGGGTTGATAACTTACTATAGTAGGATTTGAAATATTAATATCCTACATGACTTATCTCCCAGATAGGAAGAAAAGAAATAATGGGGAAAAGCAAAAATGGAATGTATATGAAGAGAGATCCTGGCTGTAGAAGTGGGCAAGGGGACATAAACATGGGGGTAAAGGGACATGGCTGGGGAATACAAAAGTCCCAGCTGAAAAAAGAAGACAAGACAGGTGAGGCAGGGCTCCTGGCATGTGGAAGAGGCTAGGTGGGTGGTTTCAGGAACTTTCTGAAATCACAGGAGGTAGGAGGCCAGCATATGGGAACCTTGTAGTATGAAGGATGTATGCAAGCAGCCCCTGCTTTCTGTAATTGTAATTTCATAGCTGTGGATGGACTTTCATAAGCAGGTATAAGACAACCTTACCCCCAAACTTTAACAGAGCTACCTTTAGGAGAGTGGTTATTGCAAAGCAAGCAGATATACAGAGCTGATTAGTTTTGTGCTTTTCTGGATTTTACAATGATGGAATTAACAAATATACACTTTTCAATTCCTGCATAGGAAGGACTATTTTAAAAAAGCCCAAAGGGGTCTGCAAGAATAGTAATTTGGCTGATCCATAAGGTGAAGCTAAAGCTCTTCAGCTAAGATGCGGCTGAAAGCGTGCTAGCTGTTGGTCTCTGTTAAAGAATGTGTGCACTTCAGCTAAAATGTGTCAGTGAGACTGATTTACTTTTCCCCAGGCCTTTCTCTACCCACAGTATCCAATTTCCTATCCTAGGGTTCCCTTTGTCCTTGGGTTCTTCTGTAATTAAAGTAAATAGCTATATAGCTCTGAAATTTAAGCATGACTATCTTAGTAGATGTTCATGGTTTATGATGTCCCTCAAGATAGCTGTGGATGTGTATATACACACATATACAATTTTATGATCCTATAAAGGACTGACTCAATACTGTTATATTATCTTTGATAACAAAGTTAAGGCATTTACTCTTTCCCCAAGATATTAGATGAGTTGGTGTATGGATGTTTCCAAATTATTTTGTATTTTTTCTTCCCTCCTGATGAAGTTGGAAAATTTTCTATTATACTTAGGATGGAGATTTTCATAACCCACACTGATAATATTTGAAGGGTTTTAATTGGGCTGAGAAGTATCATTAATAAATAGTAATTTAAAAGTAATGGCCCATGACAAGTAAGTTCAGTTGTTTTAACAAATTCTGTCCTGTATTCAGAAAGTTCTGAGATGTTACCTCAAGTAGATTAGGATTGAACAGGGGTTCACAGGACCCAGTTTTGGATTAGGCAGCTTACTTTAACCAACCTAAACTGGGAACATCAAGTGCAGGCATTTGCTGCTGCCAGGAACAGTGAAAGCAGCACCAGATAAGTAACCTGGACAAGAGGTGCAGTGGGGCTGGTGGGCTTGGGAGTGGCATTGGGTATGGAGGAAGTTGCCAGATCCAGGAGGGCTCTCAGACCTGGTGGGGGGAATTGCTCAGTCTGGGGCAATAGTTGGAAGGGGGGTGGTAAAAATAGGGTCAAGTGGGGTAAGAAAAGCATGCCTTGAGGGCTGGGTTGAGTAATTGGGCTTTCCCAGCCCTGGGGCTATGCTATGAATGTGTACATGTATTCACCAAACCAGGTTAACCCATTTTTGATTGAGCTGACCAAGGTCACTCTAAAGTTAATTCACCTCCTGAGTGAACTAACTTTAGATTGAGCATGCTGTTCTTGGGACAATTCAAGCTCTGTGAATACCTGCATGCCCAGGCTTTTGGATTCACCTTGGTTAGGTGAATCTAAATGTAATGTTCCTATGTCCCCTTGAAGGACGAAAAATGGGACAGTGTCTTTCTGGAAATATTATCAAAGAATTCAGCACTGCTCTACCTCTCCTCCACTGAATGGTGAATGCTTTTGAAAAATTAGATCCTTCACTTCTAGATCACTGGTTTCATATTTGGGTCACAAGTGAATGAATCTGTTACCATCTAAGAGCTGACTTCTTTCTTATTTTATAGGGAAAGCATATTTTCCACAATCAGTGGGCACAACTACACATTCATTAATGCCTAGTGGTTACTGTTAATTTAATTTAACTTGTATAATCTAGTACTAAATAAATGCTTAGAGTTACTATGCAGTAGTGCCAGCAAATGGCTTTTTAGTCACACTGCTGCACAGTAGCCTAATAATACCGCACAGTAGCATACTAACACTGCCAGTGCTGTAATGTGCTACTGTGCAGTGTTATTAGGCTACTGTGCAGTTAGCATCTCATATAGATGTGCCGCTGCTGCTAATCCAGTGCCACAACTGGCTCTCTCAGAGACATAACAGCTCAGTTCTGGGCAGCTCTTTGCCTGAGGCAGTGCTGGCTCCTGTGCCCATTGTAACAATGCAATCAGCTGTTTTTACACCCTTTCACCAAGGTAACACCTGTGGCTGCAGCCCTAGTTACCATCTCCACCCCCCAGTTATGCTATTGCACATTTTTTATTGTATTTATTGCAGGAAGGGCAAAACCTGAGTGGATGGGAGATCAAACTCTCTTTCACCTTTCTCTTGGTGAAAGTTGGTCCCCTTGACTGAGATTGAAGTACCTTGGTTCAGATAAAATAAGGAAGTTATCACTAGTGCAAAAGCTCCCGGTTGACAACATAGTCCAGTCTTTGCCGCATCACCACTTTTACCAGGAAAAAATATAGAGAAAAATAATAGAAACATGAAAGATAATATGAAAACAGTGCAAACATGCCAACAAATACAAAGTGTTTAAAATGACAACTCTCAAACTTGATATTCACATAATTATCTTAAAATGTAATGTAATTTTTTATGGCTAAATTCCACAATAAAGATAGGAAGTAATGTTAAGGTATGAAGCAGGCTGACAAAACTTATATGATCCCTTTTGGTAAAATGTAAACTGTGATACAGAAATGCTGTACCTGTCATATTACTGATATGCCATCCCTTTAATCCATGATTTTCAATGGCCAAGAGCAAAGGGAGTGCGGAAGACAAACAAAACACAACAGAGGACAAACAAACACACTTTAAATATAAGTATATTAGAAATTAGAAAGGAAGCAAAAAATATATATATAGAGGAAACGAGCTATATCTCACTCAAATTCCATATAGCAATTAGTTTCATGCACAACCAATCAGAAAAACAAGTCAGCAGATGGTCATCCACAGTAAATGCTAAAATAGTAAGTCTAGGAATGTCTTTCAAATGAGGTCAAAGGTCTTTTGTTGACACTAAATGGAAGCTTGCCTATGGTTATGTCTAGCATTCTTATACTTATGGCTGTATCCAGCTACTTGCACAGTCAATTTTCTGTTCCATGTCATCACACTGTCACTGCGATTTTTATTTAAATAGCTGTAGTTCCCAGAGTCACTGATTGGGATCAGGGCTTTGTTGTACCAGATGCTGTACAAACATAGAGGCAGTAACTCTAGGCTTAGTAATGTAGGATATGGCAGGAATTAATACTGCCAAAATATATATCTCTTAGGATTATAGAAATAGAATCACAGGACTGGAAGAGAGCTGATTCAACCCCTTGTACAAATGCAGGGATGCTATTCTTAAATCTTCATTGTCCAACACTTCTCCAACCTCTTCTTGAAAGGAGATTCCAAAACTTCCCTCAAAAGTCTGTTCCACTTCTTTATTATTCTAACAGTAAGAAAGGGTTTTTTGTTCCCCCCACCTGAAATCTAATCTAAATCTCCTTTGCTGCAATTTAAAGCCACTGCTTCATGCCTTGTCCTTTGTGACAAGTCTTCTTTATGGAAGTCTTTCAAATATTTGAGAGCTGCCATCATTTCTCCCTTTAATTTCCTTCTCTGCAAGTTAAACATACATAGGTCTTTCAACACACCCCTAGCTTTCTCTCTTTCTCTCAAAAACAAAACAAAGACAACCACTATGTGTTTCTTGATGTGTCATGTATCAAGATAATTATTTAAAGAAAGTCAGAGGGGTGCTCTTAATTCAAATGGCAAATCATAGCCTCATCCAAAATGCCAAAATTTAGCTATAGGTAAAGCTATTGTCTGACTCTAATACATCTTTAGATTCGGTTATTATTCCTTCCATACGTCAGGTTTATCGTTAGTGGCTAGGACCAAAAATGTCTACCCTGTTGGTAGCCTGCTTATTTTTACATATTCTGGTGAACTCCCCTTCTTATGGATTTTGCTTCAGCCATTAGAGCAGGTACACGTGGATCATTGATCTGGCTGCCTTTTTGTGTGTTGTGGTCAGACTTGAAAAAATGATTTATCTACAACATTTTGTTTTTTGATGCTCAATGTTGATCGTACTTTCTATACAGTACAATTATAACAACAGAAAGATTCATCCAAAAAACTATACTGAAAGGACTTTTTTAGGCTGGCCTCCAACTATCAAGAAATGGAAACTGACCTTTAAAAGTCAAACCTGGAAAACTTGAACTCTCTGGCCAGAGACAAAGTCAGGGACTCTTTGGGTAATAATAAAGCCAGGATCTCAGTGTGATGAGCAAGGATCCTAGTTTTCTCTGATAAAGAAAAATCCCCAATTTTCAGATTAAAATGAAGTGAAGTGATCAAAATCTATAGATATAGATATTGATATTAGTGGTGTTTCATTTTGATCACAGAAAAAAGTGGATTTGGGGTTACTTTTTTTAAATCCAAAGAAAACCATGATCCCTGGTGACTAGGTAGGATTTAATATTTAGCTAATATTTAGCTAAATTTAATGGGTAGGCTAGATTTTAATATTTAGCTAAAGGGTACTGTTTGTTTCAGTCAGTAGTGTTATATCGTTTTCCAAGCACCATTTCTTTTGTATGTTTCGATTTCAAATTTGTATTGGGTGTGGATTCACTTTTAGTAAAAACTTTGCTGTTTTGGACATTTCTACTGCAGTGATACTTCATGCTAAATCTGAAGGGTTATTTTAGTGCTTTAGAACTGAGATGTTGTTGGGTATTATACCTGCCAATAAATCAGGTAGTCATGGTCTTATAGAGAAGGTCAATTTGTGGATTCAAAATTGAATTAAAGGTAGAATACACAGACCGAGTGTAAATGGCTAGTTCTTAGAATGGAAAGAAGTAAACAGTGGGGTTTGCCAGGGACCTGTGTAGGGGCTGATGGTGTTTAACGTATACATAAATGATCTGGAAAGGGGAGTGAGTAGTGAGGTGGACCATATTTGTGCGTGATCCAGAATTTTTCAAACCGAGAAAACCAACAACATTTTTTATTACAGGAAACAGTTCTGAGAGACTTTGTGGACAGTTTTGTGAAAAACATCAACTCAGCACCTGTCAGAAAGATAAAATGTTGGGAATTAGTACAAAGGGAATTATGAACAATACAGTATCATTACACCCCTTATAAATCCATGATAGATCCACACCTATAACACGGTGCCCAGCTTTGATCCCCATACTCAGAAGCATATAGAACAGAGATGGGCAATTATTTGGGTCCAGGGGCCATATGGGGAGTTTTGATGAACTGTTGCAAGTTGGGTCAACACCATACCCCCAGGCAACAATTAATCAAAACTCCCTATGTGGGATGGGGCCACAGGTGGACAGGCAGGGAATAGTATTTGAGAGGCAGACAGGCAATACGCTCCCTGTATTCCTCTTGCCCTGTGAGGGGCTGGAGTGAGGGAAGGAGTGAGGAAGTGTGTGTGGGGTGTTGGGGGCATGTGCATGTGTGTGTGCAGTGGGAGCTGCCTGGGCATTAGGTCCTGGGAGCAGCTGGTGGCTGGGTGAAGGGAGGGATGGAAGGATGACAGGGGGTTGGGAATGCATGCAGTGGAGCTTGCCTAGGCAGTGAAGTCATGGTACTCTGCATGGGTCTGAGCCTGGCCTGCTCCCTCCCATGCCCAGTGGTCCTGCTTTGGTCAATGTGCACAGTTTAGCTGTTGGGCTGCTCCCAGTGCAGCAGTTCCCCTCACCTCTAGTGGTGGCTCCATCTCTTGCCCTCCTGAACCACTCTGGATGAGTGGGGGCATGGGGAGCTTCAGCTGGGTGGCCCTGCCTCAGTGCATGGGGCTCCAGCTCCAGCTCCTTGTCTGCCTTCCACCTGCTCTGCCCACAGGTGGTTGCTTATTGTGCCAGGCAGGTGGAGAGGGTGGAGCTGGAGCCTGATATGCTGGGGCAGGATCCACCCAGCTGCAGCTCTCATTCCACCTCCCACAGCCCATACTGGCACAGGAAGGGCAAGACCAGGAAGAAGAGCTTTTGCTGGAGGTGAGGGGCACTGAGCAGCACTCATGGAGCTGCAGCCACATTGGAAGCAGCCCTGCTGGTACCTGTGCATGCTGACCAAGGCCAAGACTGGTGGGGAATGGGAGAAGCACAGAACTGGCTGCCCTGGCCTGGGCTTGGCTCCATGTGGAGTGCCGCAAGGGCAGTGGTGGGCTGGATCCAGTTGATTAGTAGGTGCCCCCATTGCAGGCAAGATCCAATCAACTGGTGGGCTGGATCTGGCCTACAGGCCATATTTTGCCCACTCCTGATATAGATGAACTAGAGAAGGTATGGAAATGGGATCAATGATGGTTGTTGGTATGGAGGGGCTTTCATGTAAGGAGAGACTAGAGAGTCCTGATCTATTCACTTGACACAAGAAGCTATTAAGGGAGGACTGAATAAGGGCTTCCAAAATACTAAATAGTACAAGGTATATAGGGATATTTCATAGATGTCATAGACATTAGGGCTGGAATGGACCTCAGAAGATCATCGAGTCCAGCCCACTGCCTGAAGGGCAGGAAGTCAGCTGGGGTCACAGGATCCCAGCAAGATAAGCATCCAATTTACTTTTGAAGGTGTTCAATGTAGGTGCTTGAACCACCTCTGATGGTAGGCTGTTCCAGACCTTGGGGGCTCAGACAGTAAAGAAATTCTTCTTTATGTCCAGCCTGAATCGATCTTGCAGTAGTTTGTAACTGTTTGACCTCGTCATCCCTTGGGGCACTCTGGTGAACAAATGTTCCCTCAGATACTGTTGGTCGCCCCTGACAAACTTATAGGTGGCCATCAGATCACCTCTGAGCCTGTGGTTTTCCAGGCTAAAGAGTCTCATGGTTCTCAGCCTGTCATCGTTAGGTCTGTTTCCCTGACCTTTGATTGTGCATGTGGCTCTTCTCTGGACTCTCTCAAGCTTCTCCACATACTTTTTGAATTGTGGAGCCCAAAACTGGATGAAGTACTCCAGCTGCAGCCTCACCAAGACTGAGTACAAGGGGAGAATGACATCCCAGGATTTGCTTCAGAAGCATCTATGGATGCAAGCCAACGTTTTGGTCGCTTTACTAGCCACAGCATCACATTGCAGGCTCATGTTCATCTTGTGGTCAATGATGATCCCCAAATCTCTTTCTTCCATAGTGCTAGCCAGTGTAGCACTGCCAAGCCTGTAAGGATGCTGAAGGTTTTTCCTCCTAAGGTGGAGAACATAATATTTACTGTCTGTCAGAATACAAAAACTAGGCATCATAAAATTAAACTAACAGATAATAAGTTGAAAACTAACAAAATATAGTTTTTTTTCAGTCAGATGTGTGAAACTCATTGCCATAAGGTGTTGTGGAAGCTGACAATTGAACTACAGATTCAAAAAGAAATTTGATAAATTCTTGGCCAAAAGGTGCATCAGTAGCCGCTGAACCCGAGATTTAGGGTTACAGCCTCTGAATCAGAACTTCCTGGCCCTTAAATGCTGAGGGCTGCAAGTAGGAGAGGAACAGGGGAAAATGGTCTGTGTGTGCTTCTGTACTATTATGGGTTTAAACCTGTTTTCAGTCACTTAAACCATTTTATGTGTAATGTCAATACCTGGCCTAAAAGAAAATTTTAGAAAGCTTGGCAACACCCTTTAGATTTTACATATCCATTTCTTCTTACTTCTGTCTAAGGCTGCCTTCATGTAAACTTCCTGTCCTGGACCTTATTGAAAATTATTAGAGATTAAGAATGTTGCTGAAGTAAAGAGTATGCTCCTTGACTCCAACAGCAATGCTTTCAGTTTCAGATGCATCAGGGAAAAAAGCATGATTGGGACCAACAATGAGTTAGGGTCCTCCCAATTTATATATTAAGGCTAGAATATCTCCTCTCATCCCCTTCTAATTAGTTCTGACTTCAGACAAATTAGTGATCCACAATGGAAAGCTGGTGCTAAGGAGATTTTTATTAGTCACTCTGCAAATCTGTGAATGGCTTTGCCTGTCAAAGGCACCCATTCATTCATACTAATAATAATCTACTATGCATTAAGTAGCCCATTTGTATGAGTGGAGTTCATTACAACTCTTCCAAGAAAGCTATTGGAAGAAGAATTGGATGAGTTCCATGGGGACATCTTATCATATCCCTTGTTAAACATTTTAGGGTGTTTTTTAAGAAGAAAATTTGTATCACTGAAAAAGGAGAGGAAGATGAAGGAGGTTCTGGCATTCTCTCCAAACCTATATGCAAGTTTTGTTTATGCTTATTGTACACATTGTGCTACTTTGAATGTTTTAATTAAAATAAAATCCCATTCTCTCATTCTTCTGGATCCAAGAGATGAGATTCTTTTCTGAACCTTTGAGAAGTACAGCACAAGATTCTGCCTGAGGAGATGGGACTTGTGGGGCAGTGGACATAGTTTTAAGCCATCTTTTGGATCTCTTGATCTCAAACTATTACAGGTGCTGGCAAGGTTGTCTGCACAGTTCAGCCACAGGACCTGTGTTACAGCTATCTTCCTCATAGGCCACAGTATAGCCAAGAATATCTGCAGTACTGAATCCTGTAGTATGGCCAGTATGCCCCTACAACTCCTGCTCCTTTAGTAGCTGAGAGGTTAGGCCATTTCACTACAAAACCACAAACCCAAACTGCTCCTTTGGTATGTCTTGTACAGCTTAGCTTGCAGGAGATTCTTGGAAGCCAACTCTATGGCTATCTTCCCCTGTTCCTACACTGGGAGAATCCTCCTCTAACCATTGTAAGTCTCTTTACTGGCAATAAAAGTGTAAAACTGAAGGTGACAGTATCCCCTCTAAGATGTAAGAGACTTTCAAATGTGAAGCAAAGGGCCAAAGCTTCTGGCAGGCAGTTTTATATGGCAGACACTACATACTTCATTAGAAATGTAATTGTGGACCTCAAATACCTGCTTCAGGGCTGTAGCCGTCATCCTAGTGACTGGGAAGGGTCTGGAGAGACTTCTTACATTTTTAAGACTTCCTAAAAACTATTTCCCACCTCTAAAAATGTTGTGCAGCTTCTTGATATCACAGGCCCATTTTCAGCTGAAATACATGCACTTGGAAACTTAGCATTTGTGCTCCTTATACTGCCTTAGGGCAACCACTGCTCCAAAGAGTTTATAATCTAAATAGACAAACTATGGGCGGGATTAAGGGAGTAACATGTGTTTCTTTAAAACTTCCTAAGCAACTGGACACAATATTGATTTTATTTTCTAAATTGTGTCCTTTTGGGGGGCCTGTAATCAAAGTATATTTAAAGGTGATGCTACAGGTTACTTTAAACTGTCATGAAGGCACTTAAATCAGAAGCATACACCTGTTGAAAGGTGATAATCAGTGCTAAGCACCCTCTAAACATTTTAAATATATGCCCTTTCAAGTAAGAGTTATCTTTGATTTGCTTTACCCAGGTTATTCCAGATATTGTTAATCTGCTGTGAGGATTTAAATATTCTATTTTCATCCCTCTAGCATCTCAGGATTCACCATGCCCAGTTCTCTCCATTCCTTTGTTTCCTGGGCAAACCTTCAACCCTCCTGAACAATACTGCCCAAAATGGGTGCTGTCCCCAAGCCAATACCTCCTCTCTTTCCAAAGGGATAAGTCCCCAGCACACACTGAGCACTGGGCTGGCTGGCTGTTGGTGCAAAGGGAGTGGTTAAAATGTCAATTAATTGCTTATAAGCACAGGCAATTGTCAGTTAGTCCTGGGCAATCATCTCCTTCCCCATCCACCCTGCCTCTCCCCACTATTGCAAACAACACTTTAGGGCCCAGCTTCCTCTCCTTCGTTCTATTAATTTGAACTGAACTATTTTTCATTTGGCCCAGAGATAGAAATTACACATTATAAGTGATAGGAAACTGGTTCAAATTTGTAACACAACACAAGTTCAGTGCCCATAAACTGCTTTCAAAATGGCCAACACCAGTTTAAGTTAAACCTGGATAGATGTACTAGTAGATGTAACTGATTTAGGTTAAATTACCTTTTTGAACTTCTGTCCCAGATCCCCTCCAGATTCAAGTTAACTCACAGCCCTCCAGCATCCCAGGATGCTTTGCACTTTCCCTCACAAACCCCTGGCTTGCAGGGTGGATGGGCTAGCCTTGGACCAAGCTGTCTGGTTCACCTGAGCAGGGAGGCATACTCTAGCACTGTTATGCTTCAGCCCAAGTCTGAATTCGTTGCCCGGTATGCGTGAGCCAATATACGAATACCAGTTGGAAGTT
Source organism: Caiman crocodilus (assembly GCA_030014935.1). Lineage (NCBI taxonomy): Eukaryota > Metazoa > Chordata > Crocodylia > Alligatoridae > Caiman > Caiman crocodilus. The sequence goes on from JAGPOW010003316.1 coordinate 138,744,135, forward strand.
TGAAAGAAAAAAAAGGTTTTATTGCTAGCAATAAAGGTGCAAGGTAGCAAGCACACCAAA
>JAGPOW010003316.1:138744294-138768673 GCA_030014935.1 Caiman crocodilus
AGGCCCCTGGCCTGGTACAACTGTCTCCTCCTTATCACTGCAGATGGGCATAATTCACAAAACAACCTTCCAGTCTCGCTGTGTATTCTGTCTCGGGAGCATGGCTTGAGGCCATTTATTAGGTCTTTAGAAAAAATGGCTCGGTTATTCACAACAGCACCCTTCTACTCCCAACCAAGCTTATGGCTTTGGGCACTTCAGGCATGTGGCTGCATTTCTGGAATCAAAAGTGAATATCTGTTCACTTGCCTACAGGTTCAATCTATGTAGCAAAGATTGAATTGATTCAGCTTCAGGGTTTTGACTGTACTTAGCCTTGGAAATGGCTCTGTCACCACTTACCTTACCCAACTCATGTAGTGAACCTGCTGGATCTGAGCTCTGGTGTTGCACGCATGCAATGAGACCGCATTTCTCAGTTCTGTCCTGGTGCGCGTGCTAAGCTAAGTTCTGTGCTGGTGTGGTATGAGGCCAACCCCTCAGGAGTTAGAATGTAGGGCCTGCATAAGGCAGCAGCCACTTTACTGAATCATACCTCACACCAAGCTTACTTGTGGTCCCATAGGTGGTGGGAAGAAATATTATTTGGGGGGCTTACCTCTACCCCTTCCTTCTGCAGGATCATTGTGGGACTGACTGTATGCAGCAGTGGAGTAGCGGTGCCAGGTGCTATGGGATGGTGGCACCATGGTGCTACTGCTGTTTCTGGCCACCACAAAATTAGTTTGGGGGGATTCAGCCCCATTAGCTCCCGCCTTCTGCTGCCTATGCCTGGTCCCACATATCCCTTCTCTTCGTGCCCAGGGGCCAGCTTTAAAAGAAAGATTGTAGGTGGTATCGGACATTGCTTGACCTGTGCCACGGCGGTTAGAGCACTGCTCAGGGAGAATTTGAACCTGCATCTCCAAATGTGAGAGGGGCCCAAAACCTGGGTTTGTGGTTTTGTAGTGAAATGGCCTAACCTCTCAGCTACTGGGATACAAACCCCTTCTCCCTGTTAATGATGTGTTTTTGGCTCTCTACGTTATTGGGACTTGTATGCAGATAGGCATCCACAATGAGCGTCTGTGTGTAGCTGCATATATGCAAAGCTGGTGAATGAGTGAAAAGGAAAAAAAATCTCTTGTTGTCTTTTCACAGATTTCATGCTGTAGGAGTAGATGGATAACTTGTCTTTTATGAATGCAGGAACTGTTTTTTGGACTCTTCTTAAAGGTCTGGAGTATGTTGTCAGTACCCATTGAATCACAAAAGTTTAAATTCTTCTTACACATAATTATTTTTCACTCACAAACTCTTCTGTGATGATACTGTTTTCCTAAACCAATGAGCTTCATTATTATTTGTTTACAAACAATTATGAATTCATAACTTTCAGCATGTCTGTTAACCAGTTGTGCAAAGAGCCCTTGATGCACTCCAAGACTTGTTAAGAAGCAACACAAATTAATAATCTATTCCTCCCCACATAAACTTCCTTTATCATTGTTGCTAATTGCTATCTTCTGTGGTCAGTGATGAAATTTTTCTAATCAGCTTCTTCCTACTGTTTGATTCACTAGTGATGCTACAGGCTGGTGCTAGTGACAGCATAATCATTTTTATGACAGGAAATTGCAATGTCACAATTTGTTTGTGATGGAAGCTCTTTAAAGTAGTCGTAAGATTAATGCCATGTACAAGAGCTGAGGAGTGTGTTCTGGCACAACGAAATCCCATTTTTAACATTTCATAATAAACATTTAGTAGCCTAACCAGCATAAGGCAATGTTAACCTACATAGAATGATTTAGTTAAATGAACCCTCATTGCTTTTGTTTTCCACTTAATGAGCAACTTAAAATTGTCTGCAAAAGGAAAAAAAAAGAAAAAGATGAGGCAAGTAGATTTTCATAGGGCTTGAGATTTTCCTTTTCATTAATTCTTTACAATTAGACTTTGTCCAAAGATTTGGCTTGTAAGCCTATCTGTTTTGATAGCCTTATTTAAAATTTGACTTAGAGATGATGTTACTAGCCAATACTTCCAAGCCCTATGGAGCGATAAGACTAATAGGAGGGAATGATGAATGAGTAGAGAGGCAAAGCTCTAGACTAATTATAATTTTTTAAAAAGACTGAGGAAGAAAAGTAGTTCTTTGCCATCAGGGAAGGGAAGAAATATGAACATCTTTGGATCATGCAGCTAAGATGACTTAAAGCAATTCATAATCATCTACTAAAATAGAATGTACTGTCAGAAAACAGAAGAAGTAAAAGGTATGGTATCTGAAAACAGGTTTGTCATTGTATCTTTCACAATTTAATAAGCTAATAAAATGCATGTGTTAAACTGTATAATATTCAGAAATATGGAGAAAATGGAGCTGAGAAGATGACACAACTGTAAAGCAATCCTGCACAGAATATAGACCTCAATTTGAAAAAAAAAAATTACTTGGTTAAGTCAACCACCCCTGATTAAAAAAAAAAAGAAAAGATACAGAGCTTTGGGTACAAGTAGGTGCTGTCTTAAAAAAACCCCAACTTATTTACATTGGGAGCTACAATAAACGGAATTAGAATATCTTTTTCTGTATGTTTTATCTTTATAGAATCATAATTATATTGCTGTATTCCATGTCTTTATTTATGCAAAAGCCCCTTCATTGCTGCATCAAGTAAGCCCTCAAGGTCTGACCTGTTTTAGTATAGATAGCTCACAGTTAATCCTCTTTACACTGTGATCCTAGTGATATCACAAACTGGGCTAGGTCAGTAACTGCACTGGAGTCCCCCAGTGAATATCAGATAGTCTTGACCAAATGACTAATTTGACATCGGTACTGATGTGGCAGGGAACTGTTGCTGGAGGTATCGTTAATGAGTTAATGTATTGAAATAATAGGGTGATGAGTAAAATGGCATAAGGCAGGCAGATGTGTACTTATAATTTAGAAATTTAGAAAAACCCCATGGCACACTATGTGAGAGAGGATTTAGTTCTCCCATCCAGCCAGTTCCCTGTACCAGAACTATAACTTATAACTATAACTTATCCACTGAGAGAGTATTTAAATGGGTATTTAATCAAAAATTGTGATCAAAGATTTTTTTGTGCACTATTAAACATTTGCTGTGCTGCTGCATTACTTCATTGCTGGATAAAGATCTCTTTCTGGGATTTGCAAAGTGCCTGGAACAAAAAATAACTGGACCTGCATCACTGATAGAGTTGGGACCAGATACCTCACTAATCATTAACGCTAGAATGGTGTCTGTGTACCATTAGGGATGTTCTCAGCACATTCTTTTTGCATAAAATCATATTGGAAGTGTTTGGTTTTGATGGGATGATATGCTAAATCAAGAGAGAGGCAGAATGTGGATACCAGTTTAACAAAGCCTGAGGTCAGCTTCTGTCTCCATCACCTGTGTTTCCTAGATTGGTGTCCCTTCTTCCACTTATAATTGACCTTCCCTTTCACAACCAATACATTCTGGTCTGCTGCCATCCCTTCCTTCCCCCTCCCCCTAATCCTTTTTACATGACTGCTCTTACAACCTTATAGAAGCATATGTTTTGAAATAACTTAGAGCATGGATGTCCAACTGGTGATCAGTGGGCCACAACTGGCCAGTTAATTTATGCCCTGCCTAGAAATAGCTCCCTCCATCACTCTGGCTACAACAGTAGCCAGAATCTCTGGCTCTCCCCTCTCCCCTTCAGCTGCTGCTTTCTGCCTTTACCCTTGTGGCTGTGCATTGTGGAGGCATCATACCCATATAGTGCAGCTCTGGGGGGTTGCACAGTGCAGCAGTGTGAGGGGGCTCCCAGTGCAACAGTGGGGTTGGGGATGGACACCAAGTGCAATAGAAGGGACGGAGAGAGTATGGAAACAGCATACAGTCTATTGACTTAGATCACACCCATTAGAGAGTGCAAGATATCTACAGATATTTACAAAGAGACCTTCTGAAGCTGTTTTGGCACTGTTTTAGGAAGCACAACTTATGAAAATAGTCTGTGAGCAAACTGGAGCATCAGCTGTAGTCAGTACATATGACAAAAGGTGACTCTTTAGCTGCTATATAAAACACTAGAACTCTTGGTATTAAACTGATACCTTTTATTAGACCAAGTGGAAAATCGCAAGAAAATTTTCCTTTTTTGCAAGCTTTCGGGATCAAAGTCCCTTTGTTAGGCTCTGGGAAAAGTACAGATTGTACAAGATGGTAAAAAGTCCCCACAGGTAGGAAATAAACTTCATTTTTGCACAGAGGGAGCTGAAGATAGAAGGCTGTCCCTCTGGGTCCATGAGAGTGTCTTTGTGAGCTGTGCTAAGTAGCTCTTTGATGTGTAGATCAGGTACAGTTGCTTCCCTGGAGGTGTCAGATGGCAGGCAGGGAGGTAAAAAATACTTCCTTGTTGTTCTGCCATGAAGTTTAAAATCCCAAATCGGCTAAAATTGAGCATCTTCCATGTGTCAGGGGTATACTCAGTAGCTGTGTTGGTCTGAGACAAAAAGACATACAAAACACTAGAACTCTTGGTTCCAAAATTATACCTTTTATTAGACCAACTGGAAAATCACAAGAAAATTGACAAATTATCAAATTGGTCTCATACTAAAAAAAAAAATCCTGCTCCATCACTAGGGCATCAAAAAATTATATAATTGTCCAGAATAGGACACTGGGCACTTCTACATGAGTTGTTTCCTAGAGTTTCTTATTTAGTTCTGTAGTAAAGTCTCAGTCTGCACATGTGACTCTATTAGTGTGCACTAAACTAGTAAATGCTGCCATAGGTTAGCACTTGTAAACACAAGTTTTATCATGTGGCAGTGTTATTTAGTGCATTGCAATGCACAGGTAGACGCTGACAGGGCTGGCCAAGGCATGAAGATGCTTCAGTGTGGGGGCTATCTGCTGGCTAGCCCTGTGCTGGAACACCCTTGTGGCCGAGCCAGCCTCTGCAGCACATTAAGCTGGGTCCGAGCAATGTCAGGCTGCAGTTTGGCCTCCTGGGCCCCTTGCCAGCTTGGCTGCTCCAACCTGGCTCAACCTGCCGTCATCTCAGGCACACATTCAAACTGTGCACCTGGGAGCAATAAACTCTGGAGTTTATTGCTTCACACTAATTGCATGTTTAAATGCGCCCAGTGATACAGTGTTTGCACGCGTGCCTAGGACCAATAACTTTAGTTCAAAGTGTGCTGGAGTTTATTCAGTCACATTAATAGCATGTAAAGACTTACCCTGTAATGTGTATTTTGCTGTTGTAGAAAGTTACAATGAAGGAAATGTTCCTGAAAAAAAAGAAAAGAAAAAAGAAATTCCTCTGCTACAATTGTATGTCAAACCAAGAAACTCAAGAAGTTAGGGATTCTCTGGTTCCTTCACTGATCTCTGTGATTTGATGTTTTGGTTTATGGCCAGAGATGGAATTCATGATGTGAAAGTTACTGAGTTTATAAGGACTCTGGGAGCTGTTCTTACTATTATAATATTTGAATGGCAGGCTTCCACCTTGGCAGCTTGTTCTACATAATCATGTTATACATGTGGTAGAACATACATGTATAAGAATTTGTCCCATCAGTCAAAAATCTTGTCAAATATTGATCAGATTCATGTATAACAAGAATTGTGACTGACAGCTGAGCAACTACCCAGAATTAAAAAGAAAAAAAAGAAAACCAAACAACCCCCACCCCCACAAAGCTTTTTAAAATCTAAAACTGCTAGTCAGCAACTTGGCTTTCCATAAAATACAGCCACAAATGCATTGTCTTTCTTGTAAATTTAATTTTATATCAAGAATTTCCAAATTGGGAACATTATGAAGATTGCATTTAATGTCCTACTAAAACGTTAAAGATAATAACTTGCGTTACTGTTTGTAAACAATGCCATAGAAGGCTTTGCTGGCAGTTTCATTTTCAGCCCAGAGACAAGTGGTATCAAAGCAGCAGAAAGAGAGTGGAAAGGGAGAGTGGAATTAAGGGCATATAAGATGAAAAATAGTTAAATATGAAGTAGATAGGTATTATAATACATACACACATAAATCCATGCTCCTAATATATTCAATGGGCAGAAACTTGACCAGAATAAGAACCTTGTCATTTTGGTTGCTTATCTCTTACAATGTTTTGCTGTGCCAAAGGAAAATCTGTCTGGATTCTGGTGATTAGCAGGAGGAAGAGGAGGAAGGAGCGATATCAGCTTCACTAAGCCTTTGGAGGGGTATGAGCAAGGCAAGTTGTGGCAAACAGAGACAGAGAGTATAAGAAAGAACATAAGCTAGAGTGAAGAGATTAGGCATTCATCACTGAGGCTGCCACAAAACCCAAACCAGTCAAGATATATCATCAGTAACAGAGAATTACTCAGGCAGTGTCAGTCACTGAAAGCAACCGAAGATATGGCTGAGAATCTTACTGCAGAAATTCCATCAATACCATAGGGATGGTTTTATATTTACCTTCAAAATGCACAGCTTCTTGTACTCTGTCTTCACATTTCTAGGCAAGAACAGACTCCAGAGAACATCTGTCCTAAGACATATGCAAAGCTTGCTACTGGTTCAGCAAAGCAAGGTCTAATAAAAACAAATGTTCAGGTCAGCAGTGCAGAAGAAAGCACAGGGGAAAATGGTCAATGCACTCCATTAAATTAGTCTAATTATGATCAGCAATTTAAGACAAATGGGAATCTTTCAGTTGACGTCAGTGGGCTTCTTTGTATAAGGCTGTAGGGGATCTCGCATAGTGTATATGCTGGATTTGCCAGTATACTCCAGCTGCTTAGCATTAATCCGGTCACCCCCCCAGCATCCACTACAGTGATGCACAGCATCTGTTAATGTAGCTTAACTTGTTGTTTAAGCCATGTTTATGGCTTCTTTGTGTTTTCTGGAATAACACAAATCACCCAGAGCATATCAATGAGTCTGCTTCCATAGGTTTTAATCACAAAGAAACATGCATGCTTCATTTATTCTGGTTTATCTTCAGTTTATCCAGTATGTACAGACCCTCAGAAAAAATATTAATTTAGACACAGTAATTCTGTGTAGTATTTTACAGGAGATGTTATAATAGTGGTTTTATAGTTGAAGAAAGACTGGCACAGAAACCAGAGGTTTTAAAACAGAAGACCATTTTTAAATGCAATGTTGTATGTGCAACTGTACTTCTATATTTTGACTTCTAGTAACTGTAATGGCTCATAAAAACAGCTAGGTAGGCACCATAACATAATACTATGTGCAAATGCAGACATAATCACACTGAAATATAACAATGTCAGGTTCAGGGTGGGAATTGAACTTGCCTGAAATCAGAGACACCCAGCTGCAGAGTTGAGAACAGTGGGTACATCTACATGCATGCTTTACTGCAAAGGTGACTAATTAACTCCACAGTAAGGCATCCAGTCTACATGTCTGCCTATATTATGGAGCTGTAAATTAATTCTGCTGTAGGATAGTACTATCCGGGACAAGCACTATCCTATGGCACAGTACTTTATGCTGCTGCAACACACATGGAGATGGTGACTGGGGCACAAAGGTGCTATAGTGTGGGGGCTGACTGCAGGCTAGCCCTGAAGTATAGTACCTTCACCAGCCCCTCTGCCACCTGCTGCTGCCACCTGGAGCCTGGGGCTGTTCTACCACAGCTCAAGTTGCTGCAATCCTGGGCACACACATAAACACTGCACCTGGGAGCAGCTGTATCAGGGTAATTGCACATGTAGATGAACCCAGAGTCTAGCTGAAAGTAGTGAATTCCAGACATTTTCTTTAATAGCTATATATAATATTGCTTTGTTATGAGACTATGTATGAGTATGTTATATTTGTTGCCTTTAGATTACAGTGCCCAAGAAAAGAATGAAACAGGAAAATGTCTTTAACTGTGTGTTTTTTTCTTTTCTTTTTGTTTTATTTAATATGATCCATTATTAATTCCCAGACTCTAAAAATCTCCAGTGCTGTTCAAACCAGCACTTTCAACTTCAGCCTGAGTCAGGATCTATTAAGCGAGACCTTTGAAATCTCTGCATCTGAAAGTACTCTCAAATCAGAGGAACTGCTAAATCTCTTTAGCTTGTACATATGGCTGTGAACAGACTTTTTTCAAGGGACTGTTTCTTCGCTTTCATATATATATTCTTTTGGCGGTGAGGGTGGCTTCAGTCTGAGTCACTGCTACTTCAGAGGCTTCAGACTACAAGCGGATGTGACTTGGGCTGAATCTGAAGTTGCAGTTTCAACAGAGGTTTCAGTTTCTAAGAGTTTTAGGTATTTAAAAATAAATTTTAAATGAATGTTTCATGTGATACCCAAACACAACTGTACAGTTTGTATTTTGAACCTGAGGATTGGAGAGGCAATGCTTGGAGGATTGGAGGGAGGCAATAAAATGCTTGTTATGCTATTGCAGAATTACTGTCGCCAAGCCATGACAAAATGGTCTCTCCTGTCATCTTAGAATGATCTATGCAAACTCAATTTATTTTAGATAAAAGGAAACTTTACTACACAACTAGAAAAAATATTATGGTACTTTTTGCTACACATCAAACCCCCCAGATCAGCCAGAGAGAATAATTAAAGTAACTTTTCTCTCTGGCTTCTATAGCCTTCACATATTGGAATATGGACAGATACATTCCAGTGGGTTGTCACTGTATGGTTTTATTTGGGATTTCTTTAGTTCTTTTGTACTGTGGAGTTTTCTCTCTCATTTTGTTGGGTTATAACATCTGTCAGTTCTGTTTTATGGATTTGTTTGTCTACAGAAAATGGAAAAAGTAATGATTGTGCCAAGAGACCTCTTTATTTGCACCAATAGCTATGTATCATTTTATATGACCATGAAGAATAGTCATTTATGACTTGCTTACAATAAAGTCAGAGGACCTGAATCCAATTTAATTTACACCAATGTAAATCAGGAGTATCTTCTCTGAATTTCATTAGGGTAAACCTATTGTGAGATCTGAGTCAGGCTAACATTTTCAATAATGCAGAATATAAAGCAATAACAACAGCAGCAACAACAACAAAATATATAAGCATATATATTAGTATAATAAAATAATATATAAATATACTTTCAGCAACTATTTAAAAACAATTTCCACAAAAATGTTTTAATTCATTATCGGCAGAATAACACAGGCTAAACCATGAAATTGTTGTGGGACTAGCATGGTTCTCACTATGGGTCCAAGATGTGCAGATGTCTCATAACAGCTGTGTATTCTCTCTTGTGTTTTTAGCTCTTGTAGGAAGCTTGAGAAGTTGCTGAATATTTTCTACTTCAACAAGATTGCAGCATTTACCTCTGCTAGAAACTTGTGTACTAAGCAAACATGTAGAAAAGAAACAATTCTCTTAATGGGAGGCCACTGCAATCTCAGTTCAAATACCAGCAATGGGACACAAAATGGACTTATTCTTCACTAAGGAAATATGTACAGCAAGCAAAACTAAACTGTGATGTTGAATGCAGAAACAGTGCTAGGCATTTGACACAAATGATAATGGTGAAGAGGGGTGAAAAATGTCTCCTGTCCATCTAATGAAAAGCAATTTGTGATAAAAATTAAATATCTAAGCTCCACTTATACATTATGTAATGTTCTGGCCAATTATTTTCAGACTTTAAATGTCTTGTGATCTTGTTCAGAGATACAAAGGTTGCAGCATAAATATGCCAATCAAACACTGTACAAAATGCAATAATTTTATTTAAATCAAATTACCTGCATGATTAAAACTTCTTATATTTTGTACAACGGATCCTTTTTCAACTTGCCAAGAGAGGTCATCAATAGCAAACCTAAAGGAGAGAGTTAAGGTGACCTCATTTATATAGTTCATCTACTATTTCAGGCCATTTTCATGGCATTTTTTCAGGTTTGCTATAAATCACTAAATCTTTCAACATGAAGAAAATGCCACCTACTGGCTACATCTACACGAGATCTACACAGTTGTTACTGTGCCATCATTTAGTACTTGCATACCCAAGTACTAAGTGACTGTTCTGTAACAGGCTTTACTGCATAGTAGCGTCCCTGCACAGCTTCATGGTGATGCTGACTGTGCTAGTTATTACTGAGCAGTAGTGTCATGCAAGGTTTGTGCCATGTGATACTACTGTGCAGTAGTAACGAACTACTGTGCAGAAAGTGTCTTGTGTAGAAAGAGCCACTGAACAGGTACTTGTTATTTCAATCCTGATTATATATTAGGACTGGAACCATTCAGAAATGTGAGTTACCTACTATATGTTTAAAACTTACACTGTAACAATATGTTCATTTGATCATTGAGACCTAACCTAATTGTCCATAGAGCATCAGAAACATCTCTCTTGAACCCAGACTTTGTTCTGTTACCTGATTCTTTGCCCAATACTAAGTAATACCAAAATTAGTAGCATACCTATGCAGAAAACGGTTGATTGCCAGTAATGTCAGTGTGTTGAATAGCAAGGGAAAAACTCAATTTTGTTTCAGTGAGATCCCATTACACTTTTTAATCATATGTCAAAGTACAGCACTAGCATAAGGTTTTTCGTCTGTCCTGCTATACAGTACTCTATCTAGGTTTGAATGGTATTAACGCAAAGGAAGAGAAAATAGATTAAAAAAAACCACACATTAGCGGTATGGAGGCAAAGATCTCTCTACAGTGGCCCAGATCATTAAATTCTTACTTATATACCATGCTTCTCCATCCATAGAAAAGAAAAAATCTCTGAAATCAGTGAGAGTTTGCCTGAATAAGGAATAAATAGAATTGGAGAGTATGGCCACATAGCAATTGAAACAGTCTAAGATTGTCACTGACTGGGAATTGGTTCACAATTCTTCCAGGTCAGAGGTATCTGCATGTACACCGCTGAAGGTTTTAAGTAGAACATTCACCGTTTAGACATGGCAATGCTGTCAGACCGTTCCCAGAGTGGGTAGCGAGTACACAGTGCAGCATGGCTGTCAGTAAGGGATGCCCAGAATTTTCTCAAGATTTTGCAAGTCGAAGAACATGGCCACATTCGTTTGACACCAAGAAAAAGGAAGATATAAATTACTTCCAATTATAATTTTATGCTACCTCTTCTAATGCTGAGTCCAGTGAGTCCAATAAAGGAGAATTGAATTCAATAAAGACCATTCTTATATTTTACTGAAATCTCTTTTGTGGTACCCTAACAGGGGGTATCCAGGTTTGTGTATGTGTCAGGGCAGTGGGGTTACTTGGAGCTGATTCTGGGTTCCCAGATGGCTGAGGGGTGGGCGGGGTGGTGTCCAAGGTCTCTGTGTTTTGCTGCAGCTTTAAAGGGACCCTACAAAATCACTCTATTATTTCCCTTGTTTGTAATAGACGGCAGTCCATGGTATCCCAGGCTGATTTAGGGGTGCTCAGGTGAGTGGAGGAGATGCCTGGAAGCTGTTCAATGAATTTGCTTTACCAACAGTAGCATAGAGATGTGTTTGTATGGTGGGAAGTGTGAGGCACAGCAAGCAGCGGGGGTACAACATGTAGGGCAAATAGCAGGTAACAAGTAATGGGCCAATTCACATTGACCAACTATGCAACTAGAAGGGGTAGATATGCACTTTTATTGACTAACTAAATTAGATATATAGAGATTGCTAGCTATCTACCTAGCACAGACTTTCATGAATCCAAGTTCACTTTATCAGATGTGGTGAAAGGATAGCATAGAGCAGTATATAAAGTGGAGTGAATGATTAAAGTACAATAGGCATGAAAGCAGGAAGCAGGAGAAGAGGGGGAGAAGGTAGGGAGTGTGTTGTGAAAGTCATACAAGCAAAGAGCCCAGAGAAACAAAGGGGTCACAAAAATGAATCCAGCTAGTGGGATAAGAATCTCTAGTCTCTGCTTAAACCATACTTAACACATCCCAGTTTGCAGATGATTTATTGTGCTGCAATTTCCCATTCAAACTTTTTAAAATCATTGCTGCCTGAGAACAGCCATTTTCAGGTTAGCCATGGAGTGTTCGGGGAGGTTGAAGTGTTCTGCTTTTGTGTTTTTCTGCAGCTGATGTCAGATTGGGGTTCATTCATCAGTATGATTTAAACAGGGATTACAAGATTCTTATACCATTACCTGAATTACCTTTCATGACCCCTCTGGATGCCTATACATGTGCAGTGAGGCTGCTCTGACATGCTGTATTTCTAGCATGTCAGGGCAGACTATTAATTGAGTCTGCTGGAGCGTGGTAATTACTGTGCTCCAGCAGACTTCAGCATTGCATGTATCAGTGTCCCCATGCTGAAAAATGGTGGTGGGGGTGCTTTAACTAAAGCTTGTTCAACCATTTTTCAGCTTGGGAAACTGATACATGTGATGCTTCAGGTGCTTTAATTAGAGCTGCTCTAATTCAAATGTTCCCCCACCACTCCTGGAGCACTTGTATAAATGTTTTCTGTTCCTGTGCATTCTTTGCTTATTCTTTTAAAGCTTCAGTGTGAGGTGGATACCATGGAGAGCCCCAGAGCAACCAGGCCTAGGCTCACAGAAGGAGGGGGTTGAGACACCACCTGGAGACTCATCCTCCAAAACAACCCTGGATTCTGAGGACTGGGGTCAAATGCAGGCATTGAAGGTTGAGGCACTTGAGGTTTGGATGTGATCCAGAGCAGCCAGTTTCCATGCAGGGGTTGGAGGAAAAGAGCGGGTACAGGAACAATGCAGTGTGGTTTGCCTGGAAGACCAACTAGGCACTAGTCATGGAAAATCTGGTGTTTGCGCATAACACTAAACTGGTTCACAGAGGAACAGTTTGAAATAATACCTGATTACTTTTGGCATCTTCCAGGCAGTTTGAACCATTCTAATCAGGCTTGTACATCTGAATGCTTGCAGTTTAAACTTCATTTAAAAGGGTCTGAGTATGGATGTGTATTCATACTTTAGGTAAAAATGTCCTGATTTGATCCCATGCTGCTAGCACTAGATAGCACATATGTGAGCGTTTTTGAAAGTAAGATAAGGTCCCCAAAAGTCAAGTGACCCTCCAACAACTAGGTAAACAAACAGAATCATAATGAAAATCTTGCGAAATTCAAGAATTTGTTCTAAATGTGTTAAGGAAGAAATTTCTTTTCCCTATTTTATACATTGAATTTGTTTCTATGTTTGCTCAAATGTTTTCTAATTGACATGTTCTCCATCAGTAGAAACAAGGCATGCAAACACAAGGATGGCACCTGTATTCAGCTCCATATATATGTTTGTGTGCACATACACACATACATGCACTTTTGCCTAACAGTCATCATTATAGAAGGATGATGATTTGAATACATTTTACCTGGCTGATTTCTCTTGCAGGGTCCATTACTACAAGGTCATGTACAATCCTATCATCACTTAACACTGACATTTGGTGCCTTTTTGTTCTTATCTGAGGAGCTGAAACACTGTTTGGGTGCACTCCAACTCTGTTGCTAAGCAAATGGGTTTTGATTTTGGCCCAGGTCTCTTAGCAAAATGATGTAATTCTTTGGTTTTTTAGGCCATCTTTCTTTGCAAGAATATGGTTTGTTTATTCTACTGACAGTGATAATGAGTTCAAAGATTGCAAGGCAGCTTGATAATAGTTGTGAAATCTTACACGAGTGAGCAGATATGTTACTATGAGTTTGGCTAGTTGGTGGATGTAACTAGTAGGCCTGAGGCCAGTGGAAGAGTTGGAGAAGAGCTGACCTGTCCATCATCATCATCCTAAGGAAGTAGCAGCCAGTGAGGTCACTGTTTTGATGTCTCTTGACTTTTGACACAAGAGCAATTGGAAGGAATAGTAGAGAGAAACAGGCATAGTCAGACTATGTTCATGTGGACCAGTCTTTTATACCACAGGAACACCTGACCTACCCATCAATTTATTTTTTGTTCAGCAGTACCACTCAAAGGAAGATGAATGGGTACTGTTGGCAGATGCCTTAATTACCAGATACCATATTAATTTTCCCCTCAAATCTGAATGGCTGGAAGGAATAGCAGGCTTTGCTGGTAGCATAATCACTGCATCTGGAGGGCCACTTGGAAAAAATGTAAAAATAAAGGAATGATATTTCTTGAATCATTAATTTTCATTTATGTGAAAACATGGTCTATACATTGAACATTTGGGAAGCGGTATGATAAGAATAATGATTTGTGACCACCTGATTGCTCAAGTTAATACAGTGAAAAACTTTTTTAGTTCATAAATAATAAATATTTTGGCTCAAGTTAATCCCTGGTGTAAGTGGGTACAACTTTGATAGACTTAAAAGAAAATAGCTCTATCTTATATCAAAAATGAATTTTGCCTTATGTGCTACTTCACCTTAAAAGCAAAAAGCAAATAACTGGGTATTAATCTTAAAAGCTGGTTAGGTTTCAAATTATTTGCTGGTGTTGAAGAAGCCAATAAGAAATTCTGCTGTGTAATATATTGAGAGATCTTTTAGTATGTAAATGAAGTCTATAGGATTTCAACAAAGTCATTCTGACCTATAGTAAAAATAAGTGTGAATCCCTCTACTTATAGGAGAGAGATGCCTACTGATTATTTCTTTTATAATATCTTCACAAAGCGACATTATTCTGTCTGAAAGGAAACAAGAACAGAAAAAAAAAGAAAGCTAATGCTTCAAGGCCAAAGAATTCACCTTTTTTTCTGATGTGGCAAAAACCACAATGTAGATTTATGAACTTAAAGAAGGGATTTGTAGGAAAAGGTGTTAAGAGTGCTTCTCTTTTATTATCCAGCAGAAATTAAGGCTTGCAATGAAGGAGAAAAGATAACTTTTTTTACTGATTGACGATGCCAAAAAGCTGTTTGATATTCATTTTGGAGCACATAACCTATCAGAGATGACAGAGAACTCTCTCTCTCTCTATAGATTGCCTTGTGTGCTGAGCTGAATAAATTCTGCAGGATCTGTCTCTAGAAAATACTACATAGGAGAAGAAAGCGCAAGATGTTTCTAATTTACCAGGTTTCCTTTCGCCAGAGATCTTTAGGGTTACCCTAATAAGACCTGTAACTTTATGAGCTGTGAATTAAGGAAGAAATTTGCTGGTATAACCAATTAAGGTGGTACAGTAACTTGCTAGGGATATGTGACCTCAAGTTGCATGAGACATTGCATCTACTGAAAAAAGTGGTGTGATCAAGGGGTAGAAATGTTCAGGGGCATGAGATCTTTCCACTTTCCTACAATTTATTCCTGAGAAATAATATCTTAGAAGGGGGGCTTTTCCTCTGGATAGGTCAGCCTGCTGCAAAGCCAGCATTTTTGGCTTTGCAGGACATGAACGTTAATGAAAGCTCTATATATGTGTGCAAAAGACTGGAATTGCCCAGAATTTCTCTCTTTCTGAGAAGTTTCAAATAGTAAAATACATGTGATATTCTCTATGAATTTTTACATTGACATGTTATTATTATCATTGGTGTTGTTGTTGTTATGGCTTTCATTGTGGATTAATTGTATGTAATTTTATCAGTCCCTTTCACTGATTGGACTATTTGTACTGCATAAAGTTCTCTAATGACTTTAAGGATTGGAGCTGGGCATATTCAGGGGAATGAATGGGCTGTTATTCACTTAGGGGTGGCTAAATGTACTGGAATCATTTTATTTTGCAAAGAAGATACAATGGAAAATACAATTACATCATAATCAGGTGTATGAAGGCTAGTGGGTGCTCCTGCTTATTCAGTTTCACAGTAAAAGAGAAAGGGGATGCAATTGCAGGAAAATAAAGTTTTTAAATGGATGAAAAATATTGTAAAGTGAATTATTACAGAGTTTTCAGAAGAAATTGTGGCATGGATAAAATAAAAATTTTCTGCAGGAGAATTCTGATTTGGATGACATTTTTCAAATATTTAATTGGGAAAATAAAAATGTAATATTTATTTTGAAGCTAAGGCAATACTATTCTGCACATATATGAGCAAATAACTGTTTCATGTGAATTGTAGTTGGGTTGTTTTGATTGTCTGTTTTCCATATAGGCTGGAATACCCAAGATGCACTGTGGTCTTTCCTCTGGCTGAGCCACCATGGGAGTCATGGGTCTCATGGTTGTGCTGCACCACAAGACATGTGCTACATCCGGAAGCCAAATGTAGAGTGAAAGATGGGGACATCAGACACCACAGCAGCTCAGGCAGATGCAGCTTTCATCAACCCAACCCAAAAGCAAACATTTCAACACTTCCTACCCCATTTTTTAACATGGTGTTCTGCCAAAATTTTCAATATTTTGACTTGTCTCTATTTGAAATGAAAACAAAAAAGGCAAAACATCAACATTTCCTGTGGGGATTGTTAATGTTAGTTTTGATCAACTCTAATTACAAGGTATTTTTGTCTTCCTATTAACTATTTGGCAGAAGCTACTGAACTAGATAGACGATTGCCATTTTCATGTTATTGTAGTTCTTGTCTTTGTAGCATGCACTCTGATTTGACCCCAGACTAAGGACTTGGATTTAGCTTACAAGAACAGAAAATATTGGGCTCCTTTTCCTTTAATGAGCTTAAGTATTTTATTCAGTCCCACAACAGCTGAATAAATATTTTGAACGTTTGAATAATTTTGGATGAATAATAAAAACATAATGTATAAAAAGGAAGCCTATACAGCTAGAGTAAAAATGCAGCTTGAAAAGTGGCAACAGCAGCTATATTTTAACTTTGAATATAGTGGATATGTTGCCCTTGAAGACTTCCAGATTGACAGTGAAGGGGAGTGCTGCACAAAAATATGGGAATTGACATTGAAATTAGAGAAAATTCATGAAAATTGGTGCTAGCATTATCTCCTCTCACTACAAGCTATAGTTATATCATGTGATTTTGTACCAAGCATCCCTGTGGGAAGGGAAGTCTTAACTTCTATTCATCTTTAATTTTCAAAGCTACTAGCAATCTTTATTAAATAGCCAGTAACTTTAACTGTTGTTTCCATTTTCTTAGTTCCACCACTTCTTACTGATACTCCCTGACAAGGTGATGCACTATTTTACCCTCTTAATATGATAATATTTGAGTTAGTGACGGATTTCATCACTACAGAAAACAATTCCTTTAACCCATGCCCAAAAGTACTTTCTCACTCATTTCCTTTATTCACTCACTCTTTTGACATTTTGGTGTCATCCACTATCTTACAAAAACCTGCATACTGTCTTGACCCCTTCCCATTTCTTTTCTTTTAATTTTGTCTTTTTTGTTTGTTACACAATCATCATTGATAATAACTCATTCATCTGTGGCAGATCTCTAAAATGTATCACTATTAATCTCCCACTTTGAAGAATCTACTTTAAAAATACTACTACCTAATCACTGAGTTTTATTTTCTCATCAAAAAACTTAAAAAAAGAGTATCTCATCTCTTCAGTCACCAATCACAGATGTCTCTCTCATCACTGCCTTCTCATTTTCCTCCTTTCCCATCACCAACCAAAATAGCTGTTCTGATCTCTCCAATCATTGCTCACAACATCTCAACTGATTTTAATCTGAGTATATTTCTGGTGAAGGTATAGAAACTGCTTTTCTTCATCTAGTTAACAATCTCTTCATGGTTCTTCCCTCCTACATACCTCGTTGACTGCAGTTCATCTGTGTAAAACTGCCTTTACAGTTAGGCAGACTGTAAAGGCAGTTTTAGTTTCATCATTTTATGGTTCCATTTTTTCCAATCTAAATTCTCTTTGGTGGTGATTTCTCCTTTCTGCTCAGACCTTTGCCTTGTGAAGTTCCTCAAGGAGAATGTCTTGGTTGTCTTTTCTATTAGTATAATGTTGGCTAGATCCCCTAAAGTGCCTGACTTTTAGACACCTTATTAACAACACCGACATGACATCATGTGATGTAAGTTATGTGATTAGATTCCCTATCAGTGCATGAATCATTAGAACCCAAGGATTTGGATTTACAAAATCCAGTGCATTGAGAGGGGAGGCATGTAAGTTAGCCATTAGTACAATGGTTGAGCTTAAACACTGAACTCAAAGGTGGCATCTAGACAAGTGCAGATGTTTGGCTTCCTAGGGACAACTAGCAGTGGTGCAAGGTGTCACTTGTGCTGCTGCTAGTTGTCCCCAGGAATGCCTGTGCCATGCACCTTCAGGTTACCCTGGGTGGGGTAGGAGAGGCTGGGGCTAGCAACTATGCTGGCTCCAGCAGCCTTATCTGAAGTCCTGGAGGCTGGGGAAGCTGCAGTCGCATTGCTCCCACTGCTGGGAGCCTGGCTGGCAACTGGAGCATGGCTCCAGCTGGCCAGGCTCTGGTTTTGGGCAGTGTGTGCTGCCTTCATGTGCTCTAATTTTTTTGGCATAGATTTTTTTGAACCTAGGATCTCCCAGGGTCAAACCCTCTCCCTCCCCTCACTCCCCCATACTGGTTGCTGCACAGGAAATGCCTGAATGTGCAGTGTATGGCACTGCACACAGGTCTGTGGCATCATGTACCACATGGTCATGTTCATCTGGATGCAGTCAAAGGAGCAAGGTTCCTAACTCCAGCGTTCAGGGTGGTGTTTCTCTGTGTTTCAGATTTGCAGCTGCAGAGCATCACCTGGTCTTATGCGCCTAAACCTGACCTTTGTTAAAAATTCAGCCATGAAGCAGTGTTGCCCTCTACACAATAGCTTAATAGAGAACACTCTCCTGGGGTGATGTGAACCATGTCCTCTGCCTGGGATAACTTTTAATGAACATTGCCTACCTCCAGAATAGTACCTTAAACACCATCCTATAGAGTTTTTCAGTTCCTTCTGGTGAAGCCATTTCAGTTTTCCTAGAACAGGTTAATTATTTAATGGGCCACCTTAGTGGGATAGTGCTGTCCAGCCGCATGCAGATTGGGATGCATCCTGATCTCTATGTGGCTGGTAGACAGCTGTCTAGCAGTCAGGGAAGCTCTCCCCTGCCCTGCAGAGATTGGGACCAGCCCCCATACCTCTTGCCAGCAGGGGGACAGAGCAGCGCAGGTGTATCCCAGGATTGAACTTGTCCCATTGGGGGCAAATTTGCTCCCAACAGGTACATGTTCCGATGCATGAGGGGCTGCAGTTTAACATGTCTGAATTTTTGCACAAAAATTCAAGGGCACTAATTGCATGTGTAGATGTGCATGGTAAGAGTAAGATGCCTTGTCATAGTGATCCAAATAAACTCCACATACTGAGCAAGGAGCTGCCCAGAAATAGCTAACTGGATGTAGTGAACATAGGGATATGTATGGAATTCCCTCTCCTGAGTAACTTGGGGCATGAATTGAAAAAAATTATAACTGAAACAAATTTGTGTGTATTTTATGAGAAGTAGAAACGATATATCCTTGACAAAAAGGCCACCCTACCAAATTGCAGGTCTCTGCTTTATACATTGCTGATCAAGGAGAAATCAGTTAAGAATGTTTAGAATAGAAAAAAAATCTGGTGTGTCCCAAGTCTATTCCTGGAAACAACTGAAGTTTTTTCTGATTTTTCTCAAATAATTCAGCAGAGGTACACCTAGCATGGAAAAATCTCAGGCCAAACTATTACAATTTTGCAAAGTTGCAAGCAGTAGAAAACATATTATTTTAGTGAGAAATATTAGGAAACCTTAGGAATGAAATGTAATATTAGTCCTACTTATAGCATTAAAGGAGCATCAATTAGGTTGTAGTTTAAGCACTAGAAAGTTATGAAATGTATAAAATCCAGCAGTTGCTTGTGCAAAATTGTTTCTAGGTCCCTATGGACCATTCTATGCATTGAGGTGGTAATCCTATGAAAAAAAAAACAAACAGTATACAAGTATATAATTAATGACTGCATCATCATGCAAACCTGTAAGAGAACTAAGATTGCATGATCAAGTGTAATTGTTTTCCCCCCCCAACTGCTAGATTTTGTAACCTAAATACTATTATTATAATGCATTTTTTAAGGATCACATAAAATGTGCAATTACTCTAAAGAGCAGTAAAACAGGCTACTGTGCATTAAGCATCACTTTAAAAACATACGCTTTTGGTACTGCACATTAGGGCAGCCTAATGAGCATTTATTGAGGACCTCACCTTGGAGGTACTAAATTTAATGCACATTAGTAAAAAGGCAATAATGCATATGTAGATGTGCCCAGTGTATGGCAGCAGCTACTACTTTGGTACCCGCTTCACCTTGAAATGTTCAAATTTATTACAGAATCATAGAAAGTAGTGCAGAAAGGGACCTACAGAGGTCATCTAGTCCAACCCCCAGACTGGGGCAGGATCATCCCTATCCAAACCATCCTATACAAATCCATAATCTAAATGCTTCATAAAACTACCATCCCAGACACAACACAAAACGTAACACCCTAACCTGCCACAGTTAAGGCAGGAGAACCAAGGCAGACAATGTTCTGCTTTCATGAAAGGTTGCTAATATACACTCAAGTTTGGTTAGTTATTATTACTACCATATGCTATTCTTTTTTCTGAGGAACACAAGGATTTGTGAGATAAGAATTTCATGGAATAAAGGAAGTCATCTCTCTACTCAGGTCTTTCTTCTACTCCTTTCATCCATGGCAGATGCATGGGAGGTTTTCAAAAAGAAAAACAAAAACAAACAAACAAAAAAATGGGAAGAAGAAGAAAAAGTGGAAGAATCTTTTACAATGACATATGCTGGACAGTCTAGGTTTGATACGGGGTATTACCAGCTTCTCCTCATCTAAAAGATATTATTTATACATACACACACAATATTTAAGTATAAAATATAGAATCTATATAAAACAATACATCTATATTATGTATCCTATGCTACCATGTTATATATATATTACATGCTACATATATGTAATATACAGTAAAAGCTGTATTTGGCATGATTGAAGAATGGGTCCTGCTGGTTATATAAAAATTCTGGTTATCTGAGGGTTATACTCAAGGAAGATGGTACCATACTTGTAATAAAAATTTTCAAAGAATGAGTGTAATGTACATTACAGTATAAAATACTGTATAAAGAATAAAATAGTATACAGATCCAAATTCCATAATAGTCAGACAGCCCAAATGCCAGGGCAGCCCAGCCGCAGGCTGCTGCAGCAGGGGGAAGGGGCATGCACACTCAGATACCCTGTATGGGTACCCTCAGAGCAGTGCAGCAGGAAAGAAAGTGGCATGTGCGATGTGGTGCGATGTGCATACTCAGATACCCTCAAAGCAGCTCAGCAGGCAGCAAAGCAGCATGTCATGGCGCCGTATACATCCCACTGCTGTAATTCTGGTTAATTAAGTATTCTGGTTAGTAAAATGTTGGATAAGAGAATTTACTGTAGTGTGTGTGTGTGTGTGTGTGTGTATATATATTAAGCAGAAGATAATGCTACGCTACCAGATTATATATTATACATGCAACATATAAGTAATATACAGTAAAAGCTCTGTTTTCTGGCATGAGTGGGGAATGGGGGGTGCTTAATACTCAGCCTCTTGAAGGCTCAGATCAAGTGTGTGTGTGTGTGTGTGTGTGTGTGTGTGTGTGTGTGTGTGTATATATATATATATATGGAGAGAGACAGAGAGAGAGAGAGAGCAGAAGAAAACAATGGGAAACAAGGAAGCTGTTACAAAAAATTTGGGATCATCAATCCACTGAGTATACTCTTCTTATCCTTTTTCACTTATCATTGCCCCTTATGCTGAACGCAGGGAGCAATAATAATATATATATTATTGCTTGATATAGCTGCTTTATGTTATCTGAGGTGGAGTCATGGATGGCTACAACGGGCTACATTGGATGTGTCCAGACAAGTCTGCATGTGCCTCTTGCAGCATGTCAACCCGTTTGAGATGCTGCAAGAGGCACATGCAGGAACAGGAAAAGGTTCCGCTTGCTGCAAGTTTGGATATCCAGGAGTATTAAAAAATTGGAGTTAAAAGAAGTGGGGCAGGGCACAGTCCCAGCCCTGAGGCAACTGGAGGCTGGGTCCTCCACAGAGATGCTCTGGCTACCAGAGTGTCTATGTGGTTGCCCATTCACGGCAGGCAGTGTGCCAGTATCAGGGCTTCCGTGCTGGTAAGTAAGGAGTCAGGGGGGCTGGAGGAGGGGGAGGAGACTATGGGGGGACTCTTACTGGCCCCACCCATTCCCCCAGCCCCAACAGCCCTGCTCTGCCTGGCCCCATCTCCTACCTGCCTCCTAAGCCTGATCCCTTTCTTGCCTTGCCCCACCTCCTGCCTACTTGTGACCTACTGCGTCCTACAGTGCCAGGTCTGGCAGGTGCACAGTAGGTTACAACCAGGCATCAGCCCTCACTGCTGTGACCTACTATGATCTACAGCCCCCACTGCCAGACTGCTGCAATGGGTAGAGGGTGCAGGGAACTCTCAGGGCTGCTTCAGCATTCCAGCTGGCAGAAGGGGTAGTGTCCCCAGGTACCAATTGGCTGGGCCCCAGAAGCTCCTGAGAACAAGTAGCTCTGAACTATTCGCCAAGGCAGCTTTTTGTATTGCTGGGGCCTGTGTTGAATTTGTTAGGACAGGTTGTGGCCCTGGGCTGTAGCTCCCCCTGGCTGAAGATCTGGGAGGATCAAGTCAGGGTTATTTTGCCCCAAGTGGCACGATCTGGTCCACAACAAAGTGTATGTCCAAGCACATGTGCTGAGGCAACAAGCCCTGGCTCAAATTTGCACTGCTTCTATTTGAGTTGCTGCAAGTGCACAAGCTTGCCTGTATGGACATGCCCATTAAGTTTATTGCTGCTTTTCTCTGCAGGTGCAGCACAGGAGAAAATCCAGGTCACTGGCTGTCTACTTAGCAATACATTTTGATACATGTGACCACGGTGTCAGGATGTTGCTAGTATTTCTCTGTATTATAAACTATAATTAATATATTATCATCAGTGGGTGATCAGGCTCTTAATTCCTGTGGTACCATTTCTAGCTCATGAATGAATGACTGAAGTAATGACATGCAGTCAAACATGGTATGCATCATTCTTTACACAGTAAAGAATGGTAGAAAAGCATTTGTGCTAATATTTGTAAAAACTTGGGGATTTGTAATATTTTTTACAAGTAAAGTATTCTTGAACTTGGAATAATATACTCCAAAAAATACAATAGAGTTAGATCACCACATTAATCTTGAAATATAGTTATACTTCATTTCTGAACTGTCCAACCTGATTTTAATTATGACTTTGATGCAATAATTCCAAATTCTAATATTAACTGAGAATAGTCCTGTAATAGTTTTAATATCAATTGCAAACTACTCCATTGATTTGGACAGATATTACAAACCTTTTTAACATTTCCATTCAAGGTAACTAACAGTGCTACTTTATCAGAGAAAAAAGTGTATACTGTGTGTGCCAAAAGGAAAATTTACAAGTTGGAATACAGTTTCTTTTTCTTCATAACAACTTAATGTAATATAGAGAATTTAGCTTTTGTTCTGTTCATTACAACCCATTTGATGGTTTTCTGCCCTCTACAGAGGTAAGGAAAGGTAGCTTTCAGCCATGTGTGTTTCCTGTTCCTGTGTTTGCTAAGCTGGTTCTTAGCGCAATATAGAAGTGAATGAAGGCTGTTCTATATATGTATATGTAATACAGTATATGTATTTTTAAAAGATAAGTAAAAGAAAACAAAGGGAAATAAATAAGTCATATAAAAGATCTGGCATCATCAATGCATTAGGATCCTCAATGCACTGTTTTGTCCACAATCTGAATGCAGGTTCCATTCACCAGGGTTCACTAAATTTAGGCATGTTAAGATCACATATTCTTTCTTTTTAGCCAGAGCCATCACTTTATAGGCTAGATGGAATGGGTACCTTGTAACTTATATTTTTATAATATAATTTAAGTCTTTCATAAAATATTATTCAGATCTCATTAACGCTGTACTTTATAAAATACAATAAGGATAAAAAAATCAAAGCATGTCTTTGAAACTGTCCAGTAAAATCACCTCTGCACAATAATCTTTTCATGTAACTGGAGTAATTACCAAACAGAAAAATGTGCTCATTATTTTAATCCAATTACTTTTCAACATTTAGAGTAAGTCCTTCTGCCATTGATTTTTCTAGGCTTTAATTTGAAACAAAATTCAGTAGCAAGACTGTGAGTCTTTTCTTGTTCACAGGTGCTGCTGGCTTCAGGACATGATTATGGTCAGAAATCATAACAAGAGCTTTTAAAAAAAATTCAACAGTGTATCAAGGGCATTAGATATATTACAGGTTTAGTTATGAGTAGAGACCTTGGTTTTCTTTGATTAAAAAAAAATCCCCAATTTTCAGATTAAAAAAGTAACCCAAAA
>JAGPOW010003316.1:138768773-138797596 GCA_030014935.1 Caiman crocodilus
TATGTTAGTGGTGTTTCATTTTAATCACAGAAAAATGTGGATTTTGGGTTACTTAATCCAAAAATTGGGGATTTTTTTGTATCAGAGAAAACCAGGATCCCTGGTTATGAGAGATGGTTTCTACCTCTAGATTGCCACAATCAATCCAACTGACACAGGTGATGAAACAATAATAATATACACAATGGTGACTCTCCGGGTTCCTAACAAATATTAATAAATATAACTCAGGATTTGCAGAATTTTGTTTTTAATTCTGCAAAATTACTTCTGGGGATAACTTGAGTACTGAGGTTATCTGAGTACCTACGCACTGCTTAGTTTTCTAAAGCAACTGGCAAAGGACACTTATATTTGACACTTAGACTCTAATCTATGTTTCCAGTGCATTATCATGCCAGTAACTGTATAGTAATTTAATTTCAGAATAAGACGATAAGAAGCACCATGCTGGGTCAGACCAATGGTCCATTTTGCCCAGTAGTCTGTCTTGGGCAGTCACAGAAGTGAATCCTACAGGGAACACATTAATTCAGGTAGATACAGAATGATTTATCCCCTATTAATTACTTTCTATGGCATTACCTTCCCTGGCATTATTGGATTGGAGCTGTCAAAGGAAACATTTCCAATCATTCTGTTCAACAAATATTAATGGATTTATCAACCATAAATTTGTCTAATCCCTTTTTGAACCTGGCTATTCTACCTGCCTCCACCACTTCATGTAGCATTGGATTTCACAAGTTAATTCTGTTGTATGAAAAAAAAAAAAGCAGCTTTCTTTTGCTAGTTTTAAACATGCCTTCTACCAGTTTTAGTGGATGCCTACTAATTCTATTATTTTGGGACCTGGTGAATAAGAGTTCCCAATTCGCTTGATTTTATAAACCTCTATCATATCCCCCATCATCCTTCTTTCTAAACTGAAATGTTCTACTCCTTGTATTCTCTCTAGGTATGAAAGCTGCCACAATATTTTTTCTATTGTGCCATAAACTGAACATGTGTCATAGTTAGGACTGCACTGGGGTTTCCAACTAGCTCTGACTGATGTTCAGCTGATCTCTGGCATCGCTGGAAGTGCAAAGGGGCTGGAATTTGCCCCAGTGCAATCAGTTGACTGTTAGCCAGATTGGGACTATGTTGAGCCCTAGGGAAAACTGCCGATCCACCTGACAATCAGCTAATTGTTAACATCATTGGGACTCCACCAGGACTGGAATCCAGCCCCAGAGCGGTCAGCAGACAATCAGCTGATCACCAGGAGGACTGGAACCACACTGAGATTCCAGCTGACTTGGGAGACCTCCTGGGGCCCAGTTTGAGACCCAGCCAACTAACAGCTGATTGTCGGGCACCCAGCTTTTAACTTGCAGTGCAGGTGAATCCTGCTGTCTCTGCACTGGCAAGAAGGGCATGACTGGAATATTGAATCCCAAAATCATGTGTTCTGCCATGCACATGTAGCATGGTAAAAAGCACAATTGTTGAGATCAGGGATCAGATCATACTGCACTTCTAAATTAACATTAACATCTGTCAGTGGCCTAGAAGACTTCAGTTCAACCACCTCATCAGTTATAAATCCCCATAATTGATTTGATGATTTATTTAGAAGGTCATTTCAAAGTATGAATTGCTAAACATTCAGAGTTTAGAAGTTCAAAGAAAGGTTCTCAGTCAAGAAGTTGCTGATAGCATTGCTTGTATCTCATTATTTACTTCATTTGTGACAATCATGGGTTTGTGTTTTTTCAGTTACTTTAGTAGACTTTTAACAGCTATTTCTCCTGTAGACTGATGGGTCTGCTGTACTTGCCAGTTATGAATTACAGCAACCAGTCTGCCAGTTTGTTTTACTTGAACTCGGTGTATCAAATCATGTAATCCTGGTGTGTTGTTCAAATTGCCCAGTGGCAGGGGTTACCTAGGAATCTAGGCAGGTAGTAAAATGTATCCATTTTGTTTTCATTTATAATATTTCCGTAGGGCAAACTTTATTTAATGTGCTATCTTGAACAGTACTCTCTTTGGTCAAGGACTACCAGTCCTCCCTGTTTCCTTTCTGTCCTTATTTTGTCCCTGGGCAGCTTCACATGTATGGAAGGTTCCCAAAATGATAGCTACATGCTGGGAGTAAACCCATGCTGACAGCAAAGACAGTCTATCAAAGACCTGAGAATCCAGGAAAACCAGGGATATTGGCAAAAGTTGCTGGACCATGGCTGGTCCCCCCACTATGCCCCATGGCTGTGCGCCACATGCACCCCACACCCCAGGGCCACTGCTCACACCACAGCTGGCAGGTGCTCCCCATGCCCCCATGCCATGGCCACTCCCTGCATCATGACCCATGCTCATGCACCACACCCCGCAGCATGCCCTGAACCACTCTCCAGGACCATCCTATGTGGCTGCAGCCAGTGAGTGCTCCTCCTACTGTGGCCACACCTCTTGCCACAGCACATGCCACAAATAATAATCTTATTTTTCTTTTTTCCTTTTTAAACAGCTTTTTCTTTCCTAAGGGCCTAGAGTTTTTATAAATTAGTTAACAGGACAGAAATGTTCACTTTTAAATTTTACTTCAGATAGTTGTTGATTAACTATTTGGTTTTTAATTACTGTCATTTCACATCATGAGGTGGCCCTAAGCAATTCACTGCAATGCATGCTGATTGCTAACTGTTGTGTTCTGATTAAGCTTCTTCTGATCAGGATTATACTAGTTTGGAGTTTAAAAAAAGCAACTAAGAGCTTTGTATACCTCTACTTCAGAATGTCATGGAAATATGTAAGGAGATATTCTGTGTTAAGTACAGGATGAAGGTGTTGCAGCGTTATCTGCATAGTTCCATAGCCTGATCCTACAAACTGATGTGCACCCATAACACTTTACTCAGCAAATTACTCATACAAAGTTACTTCCATGTGCATGACCCCTAGTAAGTAGTTTTTGTTTTCTGATATTAATAAATCAGTGTAATTACTATATGCTGTTTTCCTACTATGTAATATTAACTGCTTCTATGCAATTTTCATAAATGCCAAATACTACTGGTGCGTACACATGGATGGTATATGCCATCACTCGACAAATGCAGACATTTGGAAATTGCCAGATGTCAGTGCAGTAGAGAGTTGATGACATGCTGCCTGTGATGGGGACATATTTAAGAGAGATTTTACTCTTGAGGGAGCTAATAGCAAGCTGGATATGTTTGAGAAAAAAAAGTGCATAACATCATGACAGATAGCTTGGGAGCAATGGAGATTAAATCAAGAGACGTTTATGGTGCAGAATCTGAATCTGTCAAAAAATAATTAGGCATAGTCTCTCAGAGAGACTTGGGATAGGGTGGAGCTGTGGAGTGGAGAGAAATATTTGTGGGGACAAGTAGAGGTGACTGGGAAGTGGAAGCATTTGTAGGTATCTCAGAAGCATAGAAACTAGATGATACATTACAATGTTGCCATATATTTTCACATTTTATTCATTTTTTTTCTTTTTTTATAAATTCATGTTCAGTTTAAAGTCACTCTCAGACTAAAAATAGAACTTTTTGAAGGTGTTCATTATTTCTGAAAAATGTAGAAAAGCAGGTTTATGATAACTTTGATACCAAATGTAACATAAAAATAAACTGTTTGAAATTATAGAACTCTGGGTCCTGCCCCATTTCCCACCTCCTGCTGCTCTGGGTCCTGCCGTGCTCTCCCCCCTCCTGCCACCATTCTGGGTCAGGCCCAGCTTCCACTGCCACTCTGGGTCAAGTCCAGCTCTACCCCCCACAATTGCTTTGCAAGCGGGGGGCATGGCGTGCATCTGTAGCCATGGTGCAGGGAGCACTTGCCAGCTGCATAGTGTGGGAAGTGACTCAGGGTATGGCACAGGGTGCATGGGTGGGGGGTTGTGGCACATGCTGTGGCAAGAGGTGTGGCCACAGAAGGAGAAGCACTCACTGGCTGCAGCCACATAGGATGGTCCTGGAGAGTGGTTCAGGGCATGCTGCGGGGTGTGGTGCATGAGCATGGGTCATGATGCAGGGAGCGGCCATGGCATGGGGGCATGGGGAGCACCTGCCAGCTGTGGTGTGAGCAGTGGCCCTGGGGTGTGGGGTGCATGTGGCGCACAGCCACGGGGCATAGTGGGGGGACCAGCCATGGTGTGGGAAGTGACCATAGGCTGTGCCCAAGTGGCAAGGGGAGCAGCTCTGAGGTGTGGCATGGGGTGCATGGTGGGGTGTGATTCGTGGCTGTGCTAGAGGGTGTGGCGCATGACCATGGGACATGGCATGGGAGGTGGCCACAGAGCGGGGGCACAGTGAATGCCTGCTGCCTGTGGCCATTTGGCATGGGCAGCAGCCCCGGGGTGTGGCATGGGATGCAGTGGGGGCATAGTGCACAGCCATGGAGCAGCATGGCACAGGGAGTGGCCATGGTGTGGGAAACACCCACAGGCTGTGCCTGTGTAGCACAGGAAGCAACCCCAGGATGTGATATGTGGTACATAGGGGGCATGGCATGAAGGGGTGTGGTGTGGTGCAGGGCCAGGTGTGCCACATGTGGATGTATGGAGGGGTGGTGCATGGCTACAGAGTATGATGTGGGAAGCAATCATGGTGTGGGGAGCACCTATCGGCTGTGTTCATGTGGCATGGGGAGTGGCCTTGGGGTGTGTCTCATGGTGAATGGGTTGGCAAGGTGTATGGCTGTGGGGGTTGCACATGGTCAAGGGACACACTGTGGGGAGTGGCCATGGCAGGGGGAGAACCCAGTGGCTGCATGGCATGGGGCATGGCCCTGGTGTCTGGCACAAGGTGAGTGGTGCAGGGCACACATGGGGGGCAGAGTGCATGGCCACAGGGTGCCACACAGGGAGTGGATGTAGGAGGTGAGTCCCACCTCATGTGCTGAAGCTGGTGGGTGCACCCACAACCCCCAACCTAGCTTTCCATGTGGCACCCTGTGGCAGTGTGCTATGGCTCTCATGCCATGCCCCCCCCCCACACACCCAGCATGTTTTGTGGACATAGCTGGCATTTGCTCCCTGCAAAGTGGTTGGGGGCACACCCAAAGGGTGCCACATGGGGAGTGGGCATAGGGGTGTGCCCCACCCCATGGCCACATGATGCAGCTGGGAGTACATGCCCCCATGCTGGCTCCCCATGAGCCTGCACACCATGTCTCTGCACATGCACAACCCACAGCAGCAGCCAGCAGGCACTCCCTGCATGGGGAGGCATGACTTGTTGCTGTGCAAGGGGTTGGGGGTGTGGCAGCAGGGTGCCATGTGGGAAGCAGGCAAAAGGAGCGCCCCATGCCCTGTGGTCACGTGCTGCAGCCAGTGGGCTCTGCCTGTGCTCATTGTACGGGTTTCCTATGTACCTCCCTGTGCACACCATGCCCTATGGCCACAGCTGGCAGGCAATCCCTGAGTGGGATGGGCGTGGTATGTGGCCTCAGGGTGCCATGTGGGGAGCAGGCACAGGTGGTGTGCTCCACCCTAGGACCACATGCTGCAGCCAGTGGGCTTTGCCCACGCACCCTGCACCCATCCCCTGCATGATACCCTGCAGCCATGCTTCTGGCCCCCCATGCCATGTGCCACAGCCCCACATAGCCATGTGCCATAGCCCCCCACAGGGCTGCAAGCCATATCCTCCCCCACCTCCTCTTTCCCCCATGTGGCAGAGCACACCCTAGCCCCCGCTGCCTCTGCCTCTGCCTGTGTTTCTATCTGTCAGTAAGGCTCTGGGGGGTGCATGCACAGTTGTCCCAAGTGGCAATGCATAGGGGGTGCACAGGGGGTGCACATGCACCCTCTGAGAGTGCTGGTGCACCCCGATGGCCATGCTTGCCGCTTAGGTGATGGGCGGGGGGGACCGGCGGGATCCCCTGCAAGTATTGGCTGAACTCTGTGCTTACTGCAGCCACTTTTGGGAGTGGCTGTGGCCACTTCTGGGAGCCGCTGCAGTGATTGGCTGGCGCTTGCTCCCAGAAGTGCCCACAGCCACTCCTGGAAGTTGCTGCAGTGAGTGCAGTGATCAGCTAGTGTTGGATTGCTCAGGAGCACCCTCCCTGCCTCCCCTCTGCCATGTGGGGGACTCCCCACCAGTCCGCAGGACTGGTCGGAGAGGGGACAGGCAGGCACACAACCGGAAGAGCTAAGGCTTTTATTATATTACAATCCCACAAATAACATAGAAACTAGCAGTACAAAAATAATTATATACTTAATATTAAGTGTCTTCTGATATAAGAATTCAGGCAGGGTATCTTTAACTTTTCATTTGAGAAAACTTGGTTATACAATACTTCTTGTAATACAAAATAACAGGTATTAAGTTTCAAATCCATAGCCAAAACCCATCTAATGGAAACTCTTTCCGTATCATTAAAACTTTACAAGGTATGAATTCAATCACATGTCCATTTCATCTAAGGGATTATTTTTTTTTGCTGGTGCCTTTATGCCCTACAATGAAAACAAACTGGGAAAGAGATGTTGTGCACTGAAGAGATAACAATCATAAAAAGGTTTGGTGTATAATATTTACTCTGTTCCAGATCCAAGTACCTTTTACTGTGAGATGCTGTTACTTTGTTCAAAAATTCCAATGAATTTTTGCCAGTCTTTCTGTTTCTGTGTATGCCTACAGTTCAGAAAGCCATGATATGCCACTTTCCTTGATAAACTTTGAGTAAGTCAAACATGTGGAGCACTCAAAAAAAAAAAGCACTCAAAGTCATCTGGGGCATTGCATTAGAGATGGGCCATGACTCACTGAGGTAGCAAAACCAGTTTGATTCTATAGCTGACCAAGATCATCCATGCTTCTTTCAGAGACGGTGCTGCTCAGTTATCACTTGGACTGAGGTCTGTGAAAGGACTTAAGCTGAAGGAAGGCATCTGAGGATAAAAGTGTCCTGCCCATATGGGTAAAATTACTGAGGTGCCTGACGATCTGCTTCTGTGCATGTCTGGAGGTGATGATTACAGTTTATCAAGGTTATTCAGGGCTGGGCAGCTGTCAACTGTGCTCGTGTCATGGCCAAAGGGCAGAAAGAATCAGCAAGGGCATGGGTGCTACCCCACCCCATCGGGTGGTCGGGGTATCTACTTGCAGCTTCTCAAGAGACTTCAGTCTGCAGTGCATTTCAGAGTAGCCTCTGAGGATAACCACCACTCCTCCAGGACTTATCAGTGTACATCTGCATTTAAAGCCCATGAATGGAGATGAGTGAATGACATTTGCTTGGCTGTGTCCAGGCCATAGCTGTAAGTATTATGTAATCACACATTGCTGCTGTGATTACACAAGACATCAGACAAGTTTGCTACGGCCAGATTCCATTTTGCCATCAAGATATCCCTGGCTTAATTTCTGATTTTTCAAGCTAACACTGCTAGGCCCAAGTGACTCCTATTTTACTTGTAGCACCCTATGTCCTATTTCTCTTTTCTTTCAGTGGAGTGCCAGACTCTGTTCACTTGGCAAGTTCAAAGATCTCCATTCTCTCAACTATGTGAGGAGGAATTGGGGGTTGGGGGGGAATTAACCCCTGAGTCGAACAGGCCGGGGACGAAAGGGTTCAGGAACGTTTCACCCTATTACTTCTTTCCCGTCCTGAATAAGAAACTCCAAAGCCAATATGAAGAAAATAAATGTTTTACTTACAACTTGAACACTGTAGACACACTCTTCCAAATACCACCGCGAGGCACTTCAATGCTTCGTATCCACTCCATGCCGGCAGTTCCCTTTAAACTCCGTAGAAAACGCCTCAACCAAAAAAACCTCAACTGTAAGGAACCCAAGAGCTCTTATCTATCCGCTGCAGACTATCCAATGGGAGCGTCTGGGGGGGAAAGGGAAAACCATGGACTCAGGACCTTGGTGAGGGTGATGCTATGTGTGGTCCCGCCTTCCCTTTCCCAGGCTTAGGTTTTATACTCCCCCAATGGCCAGTCAGCTCAGATCTTACTTTCACGTGCTTTTCAAGCTGCATAAGCCAAGGGTTTTGCTGCATGCATGCTTCGCGCAGCTGATTGGGCTGCACCCACTGTTTCCCCTTCCAGAGAGCGTGGTCTGCTGGCGTTTGGTCACTATTCATCACCAATTATTTATCACAAATTAGAAGTATTAGCCTATGCTAGGATGCCTCTGTCCTATCAAAATTCAACTTGATCCTGACTGAATTCA
The DNA here is from genome assembly GCA_030014935.1 of Caiman crocodilus. Classification (NCBI taxonomy): domain Eukaryota; kingdom Metazoa; phylum Chordata; order Crocodylia; family Alligatoridae; genus Caiman; species Caiman crocodilus. The sequence goes on from JAGPOW010003316.1 coordinate 138,776,984, forward strand.
TGAATGGTGGGGAGGGAAGGAAGGGCTGCTTACACCTGTGCCCAAACTGGGGTGGGGTAGCACCCATGCCCTTGCTGATTCTTTCTGCCCTTTGGCCATGACACAAGCACAGTTGACAGCTGCCCAGCCCTGAATAACCTTGATAAACTGTAAAAATGGTTGGAATTAATCAGGTGATATTCAATGGAAAAAGTGCAAAGTCCTGCAATTAGGATGGAAGAATCAAATGAAAAAAAAATTAGGAAATGACTTACTAGGCTGCAGAAACGTACCTTGGAGATATAGTGGACTAAAAGCTGAATATGAGTCAACAGGGTACTCTCATTGCACAGAAAAAAAATCAATACTATATTAATTAATTAATTAACATATATTACTAGGAATGTTTTTTGCAAGTAACAGGAAATGATTCCTCCTCTTTATTCTCCACTTGTGAGGCTTCATTTGGAGTACTATGTCCAATTTTGGGCACAGCAATTTACAAAAGACTGACAAAATGGAAAGAGTTGAGGGGAGAAATAAAAATTATGAAAGATCTAGGAAAGAGTAGAAGAGCTGGGTTTATTTAACCTGTACAAAAAAGAGTGAGTGAGGATTTGATAACACTATAAATACACGGAGAGTTGTTATAAAGAGGATGGTGTTAGATAAAGAGGATGGTGTACAGAGAGATCAAGACAAGAAATACCCATCTTAAATTGACTAGATATTGATGTTGGCTATTTGGTAGAAGTTTTTAACTATGAGAGAGATTAAGCACCAAAATAAATTACCTAGCAAGGTTGTGGAATCTCTGTCCTTGAAGCTTTTAAAAGCAGGTTAGACAAAGACCTAGACTGAGATGTTTTAAATAAAGATCATCCTACCTTGAGCTTATGAGAGGTTAAGATGAGCTCCTGAGGTCACTTATATCTTTTTTTTTTATGATTCTATAACTGCAAAATACAACTGAGCCCTTAGTTCTGGTGCTATCATGTCCTGCGTCTCAACTGTTTCAACAAGTTAGTCCAAGTTAGTTGTTTTCCATAATACTTACAGCTTTATGTGGACTTCACATTCTAGTTCTGCATGATTTTCTTCCTCAGTTTTTTTCTCTTATAAAACTTTGGATTCTCTACTATGTCCACACTGCAAAAGCACTGTTCAACCTCCTTAGACATTCATCTTTTTGCTTTGGAAACAGTTTTATCAAGAGTCATTTCTTGTTTTCTGGCAGGTGATTTCCCTGTCTGTTTTGTCACAGATCTTAGTTATCGCGAACTCCTCCATTTTAGGCTGGACATAAGGAAAATTTTCTTTACTGTCTGAGCCCCCCAAGGCCTGGAATAGACTCTCTCTACAGGTGGACCCTTTTATGAAATATTTGGACACTTATCTTGATGGGATCCTTTGACCCTAGCTGACTTCCCCTGGGGCAAGGGGCTGGACTTGATGATCTTTCAAGGTCCCTTCCAGCCCTAATGTCTATGAAAGCTATGAAATCTATCATGTGCCCTCATCAAGGAATTCACTTAGTATTATGAAACACAAGATGAGATCTTTAGCCTTGCTCACAGATTTATTTGTGTTAGCTATTCTTGTATCCTGTGTTTAAAAACATATAGTTAATTTATTCTATATAAAAAGCAACCATGGTAGTCCTCACATTTCTGTATTACAATTGCATAATTACCTCCTGTTGCCTGAGTTAACTGCAAAATATACAAAACATAAAATATTTTAGAATTAGGAGGTATAAGGAATAAAGCTGCCTTCTTATTGCATTCTTTTTTGCTGTCACTCATTCCTTATAAATAGATAGGGAAGTGTTTCCTTAATTTCTCCATTTGTCCTCTTCCTGTACAGAGAGGTTCAATTATAGTGGGGCTTTTAATTACTCTATCCTTCTATTGTGGGCATTTTCTTTTTAATTTTACTCCAGATGTCATGGGTTCATAAATTACTCTGACTCAAGGCGTCTGCTAGGAATCTGTTTTATAAGGTATTTGAATTTTAATTGATCAGCATTGCAAAACCAAATCCAGTGCACAGTATGACAGCCATTGATGCCAGAATTTCTTAAAAGATGGTGTTCTCCATAGATATGACAACCTATCATAATTGAAAAGTTTTATTACAGCCAACTGGCAGTCAAGATAATGCAACTGGAGTTTGCAAACTCACCATCTACCATTTCATCTGCAACTTTCTCTTCTGGGGACTCCCATATTTCTAGAGTCCCTTTTTTGTAATATCCAGGAAACCTGGTTTTCTCTGAGAAAGAAAAATCCCTAATTTTTGGATTAAAAATTGTAACCCAAAATCCACATTTCTCTGTGATTAAAATGAAACCACTAATACACTAATATATAGACCTATATATAGTGCTGTTTCACTTAAATCATGGGAAAATGTGGATTTGGGGTTACTTTTTTAAGTCTGAAAATTGGGGATTTTTTTTTTATCAGAGAAAACCAAGATCTCTGGTGATTATCCTACAGTCTTCACATCAAGTAATAGTGATGAAGCAGGGAGTGGACTGAAAGGATCTTTTGGGCCATTGAGTCCAAAACTCTAATCTGAAGAATACTAAAATAGGGCATACCTATACATGCTATTAGCATGCAGCAATAAACTCCAGGGCAAATCACATAAGAATGTATTGCTCTTGGGTGCCACGTGTATATGTATGCTCTGGACCATAGCTTGTTGAGCTGAGTCAGAGCAGCCCCAGCTGGCAGGGAGCCCAGGGGGTCAGCCTGCTAGCCCAGGGCTGCTCTGACCAGGCCCTATGTGCTGGGAAAGGACTGAATGGGGCACAACTGTGCTTTAGTTCAGCGCTAGCTAACAGGCAGCTCCCACACTGAAGCAGGGCCACTCTGAGTGACATTTGAGAGTAAGATTTGAATGATACTCACCATATAATTTTTCCTTGTCTTTTAAAAAAAAAAAATATATATATATATATATATATAGTAATTCTGGGTGTCTGATCTTCTACAAAGATTATTTAAATCTAAACAGTGAAAGAAACTCCCAATACATTACCTTTATTTTTACACACTAGAAAACACACTACAGAAGTAAGTATATGCTTTATAAATCTTATCTGGCAACTGTAACAAGTATTAAACCCCTGCACATTTAAAAATGGCTGCCAGACACTTTATCTAAACCTCGTTTGGCAAGGTTTAACTAAAGCACTACTACAGCTATTTTAAAACAGGCAGGGGCTTAACAGACGTAATCCTGAAAGGATGCTGCAGTGTTTTAGTGAGAACACAGAGCAGACGCTGTTAATCCAGCCTGCCCCTGCACAATCTAATTAGAACATGAACAAGCATGTGTATAGGCAGCAGTAATTTGTTAATTTTGTAATACTATTTTAATTTGTGCTTGGTTGTTCACAACATATATTATTTTAAATGTTAAACAACAGTAATTTGTTTGGTTCACGGTTATTTTTCTTACATTGCAATAAAACACAGTTCTTGGATGATCCTTTAGTTTTAATGTTTTTAAGTGATGAGGTTGGCTTTTATACAGGAAAGGACTTTCTTTTTATGAATGCCATCTGGGTAGTAAAACTCTTTTAAGGTTGCATTATCAGCCTCAAAAGTTGGTTCAGGAGTGTTTTGTGCCTGTTGTCCGTCTCTTCTAGTGGAAGACTGTCATCTCCTGTCATAATCCTGTAAGAATTATTTATCTGGAATTAGTTTGGAGCTTGCCAGCTGTTTTAGTTTCATGTAGAAGGTAATATATACGCTTGCAGGTCTAGATCCACAAATGGGTTTAGGAAGGTTATAGATGCTTAAGTCCACAAATGAAATTTTCAAAGCGCCCATTTAACTACTGCTTAACTTAAAGGCTTTTACAGTTTTAGTTCTGAGCATGACAAGATTTCAATCATTATGTAGCTAAAGCAGGGAGAAGAAGGATATCTATGTGGTTATAACCATGAACCTATTGTTAGAGAATTTGGGTTCTGTTTCTGCCACAGCTTTCCTGTGTTGCCTTAGGCAGCTTTACATCTGTAAATCTGGGAAAATAGTGATATTCAGACATATTTCCTAGACTGCAAGGGTATGGATAAAAACACAGTAGAGAGAGTTAAAAGGGGACAGGGAATTACTAAGGAGTAGCTGATCTATGCTAACTCTTTATCTGCCCGCTGTTATCCTGTAGTAAATGCAGTAAACCCTATTTTATTTAGGGGTAAGCGGCTCTGGTTTAGAATTCACTTATCTGGGGGCAAGAAAAGGCAAGCAAACACCTATTCTATCCCTTTTTAATTCTCTGTACTTATGTTAAGTTCTTTTGGATTCAGGAAAGCTCTGAAGAATGTATTCAGATAGGGTCTGGCCCCACAGGCATCTTCCTGTTACTGTGATATAAACAATATTAATAGAGATACATATTACGCAAATTTATCTTGTTCAGCAGGGAGCCCTAGAAAGCACCTCCTCCAATATGAGGCTGCACCTTAACTGCTTGATTAAGTCTTTAATTAACAAAAATAATTAACATTCATAGCATATCTCGTAGCAAATAATATCAAAGCCAATTTCTGAAGTTTAAGATGACTTCCATTTGAATCTGATTCTTTTTTAAGATAGATAATAGATATTGCAGTGTGGAGTTGGACAGTTTAGTCACACATATTTGGCCATATACAGTTGACCAAATTTGGGCATATAAATAGGAAGAAATTAGCATTTGATTAAGGTGTTGCTGAAAGATTTGATCAGGTTATCCCTTATTAGTCTTTCTGTTTCATGTTAAGGGGGACCACGTAGAGGGGGAATGAGACCTGATCCTCTTTGCTATGCAGGACTGTTTCCCATGGATGGATCCAGGCTTTTTAAAGGAGGGGTGTGGGTTCAGCAACTGGCATGGTAGGGGCGGCCACAACCCCCACTTCCATCCCTCCCTCCCCAGGGTAGGCAGGTCATACCGTCGGAACAGCTGCTGGGGACTTTTTAAAAGTCTCCTAATCAGGCAAGAAACCATCCTGGATTATCTAAGTGTCATCTCTACTCCCTGTGCTCAGTGGCACCCCCTTTTGTGCTCTCTATTTATGTCTCCAGACTCAGAGAGACCTCCCTAGACCAAGTCTGAGATGTAGGGAACACTCAGGGGAACCAGGTAAGGTGGAGAAACCTGCCTGCTGCTGCTGCTGCCCCCAGCTGAGCCCTGCTTCCTGTGCAGCCCAGCTAGAACAGGGCAGGAGTGGCTCTGGAGCTCTGCCGTACCTGCATAAACCAGGGGCAGGGGAAACAAAGGAGAAGGGGGGAGAGGATGGGAAGGGAGGTGCCACTGCACACAGAGTGGAAGGAAAGGGGTGCTGAGAAGAGGAAAATTCTTTCCTAGTTCTGAGACTTAAAAAAAGTTTGTAGCTGTTGCTTCTGCAGCATGGCCTGAAAGTGGATTCTGACCATGCTACCGCACCCCTTTGGATCTGCCTCTGCTCTTCCCTACCTATGGATTTTCAGAGATGTCACAAGTTAAGGGACCCAGAAAATGCTCTCCCTTTCCAAGTTTATAATTTCAGGAGTGGCACAAAATATCTTACTTCCTGAAAGGAAAGCAGTGTTGGGATATGCACATTTTTTTCAGTTCTATTAGATTAACCAGAGGGTGTAAACATCCAATAAAAGTTAGCACAGTAACACAAGGTTGGGCCCATTATAACAACCTAATTAAAAAACATTAAGTTAGTTTTGCTATTCTACTTTGGTTCCCTTTAGGGAAACACAAACCTTTGATCTGTCAAAGACATTTGTTTTTATATAGTTATGATATAGCTTTTTTTTCTGTTTGTGAGTTGTTTGTGGCTCCCTTTCCATCTTTTATATGAATACTTAGCTGCTTTTGTTTTCTTTTTGTTATATGAAAGCTCTCTATTAATGGTAATAGGAAAGAAAGATACGTCACATGTCATCTGTGGAAAAATTTATATGACACTTAACAGCTGAGGATTTCTTGAGTTCATGTCCTCAGAGCATAAGTGGACATTTTGGGAGAGCTGATAGGCATAGGGATAGTCAGGGGATAGTCTTTGCCTAGGGTTTTCTCTTATGAGGAGTTCTCTGTCCAAGTTTGTTTAATCTTTGTTCTTTTTGATGCATTGCTCTTTTCCCCTGGCAGCTGCTGAGACACAGTTGCAGAGAGACGCTCACAGACCAGGAAAGGTATGGTTGGCAGAGGCTCAGAGCTAACATAATACAATATAAATATGGCTGGAGGAAGCATTACTTCATAGGCCTAGATCAAGGTTATAACTATTTGTTATACGTGGTTGGATTTGAAAGGACTTGCAAATAAGGTATAATTAAAATGAAAGGGAAACAGCTGAAGTGGAAACACTGAGATAAAGGATACAGATTTTTTATTCAAAAGAATTGCTTGTTTTACAGTCCTGGTCATCATGGTCCTTTTAAGTAGGCTTTTGGGAAAATAATTCTTCAGTTATTTTCAAGGAGTCCTGAGATGCTTTTTTGGTCAAATATGGATCAGAAAACTACTAAGATGGACCCTTTTCGATATTATCTTGGCATTCTTAGTGTTTCGCTTTTATTTATGACAAAGAAAGAGCTACACATTAGGTGTCTAAAGGAATTACAATAACATGCAAAATTATCTAGGGATTAATAAACTTAATGCATAACAAAACACATCACAAAGAACTGTCAATAGAATGTGATAACATTCCATATAGCTAAGAAACAGAGTCAGACAGGATTATGAAAGGTGTAAGATTTACAGGGAAATAATTCTTTTAATCCAATAAATGGCTCAGAGCTAAAGGCATAATTGAGCATTGAGGTGAACACAAAGGACCAAATTCATCTTTGATGGGACTTCAATGAAGTTGGTGGTGTCACACCATGAATTAATTTGGCCCCAAAATTCTAGAAAATGATAAAAGATGTGCTGGGCATGGAATTGTAAAATGTCAATGCAAAAAGAGAGCCCCCTTTGGTCTATCACCCACTCTTTGAAACATCGCTACCCTCCTTCTTCTGTGCACAGGAGTGGTAAAATGCATCTTTAAATTTAGAAACATCATTTGCTATGTAAGGTCAGAACAAAGAACTGTTGAAGTAACATGATAGAGTTACTCTGTTAGGTTATATAAATGATGGTAGTTAATGCAAATGGTAGTTCATTAATAACTCTATTTTCACCTTGACATTTATATTTATCTGGGCAGGTTGGGAGTAGATTTTACAAGGTGTTCAGTATCTACTGAGTGCCTACCTAATGTAATAACCAATCTGAATAGGTTGTAGTTTTGGTAGCAGAACATATGAATAAAATTTGTCCTTTAAATTTAGATTACCAAAAGATCAGTGTCATTGAACAGATCCAGAAAGTATCTTTAGACAGCTAGATAAGGAGGCCTAATGTGTCCATATGCAACCTTCTATAAAGAATACACAGATGAGTCAGTGGACTGTGAATCATATCTGAAAGTCAGATACACAATTGTTTGTTACTTCAGCAAAAGTAGAGCAGTTTTATCCGGTAGCCACAAGAAGTCTATTCTTCTCTTGCTAGGTGAGGCAATAGAAGGCAACATTACTCACTCAGTCATATGTACGTACATGACCATCATAGTGGGTAACCATGTTTCAGACAGCCTTTCAATGTCTCCAGCATGTGCTTAGCACCTTCCTAAAAATATACACAGAGCCTGGAAAAATATTGGATCTTCACAAAGGTGTGCTGTCACTCCAGGTGGGGTAAGTCTGGGACAAACTGAATCACTGTCATAATGTGAGGGCATAACATACTGATTATTCATATTGATATCTTCTGGTACCAGGGAATATCAGAGGTCTTAACCCAGGGTTATTACCTCCATGAAGAAGATTCCTCTTTCTCACCCCATATTTGGCTTCTGAATATGTGATATGACTTTGATACACAGGATATGAATCTCCCAAAATGTTGCCTTAAGATTTGACTACTTGATCCTTGATCCTTAATAGCATATCAAGAAACTTGCCTGTGGTTACTGTTATTTCCACTCCTACAGTGTTTTATGGCTTCATGAGGTTTATAAAATAAGATTGGGTCTGGTGATGTTTTTCCCATCAGAAAAGAAATTCAAACACCGCATTAAGCCACACAATACTATGCGTGTGCTTTGACTAATGACTAAAAGATTTTAACAAAAGAATAACAAATGAAACAAGAGAAATTGTGGTTAAAACTGATGAAACTTGGGGGGTTACAGTCTTCTTCAAATGATTCTTTTTTGAGTACTTGTGAGTAATGACCATGGTCCCACAAACTGTGGTGACAAAAACAGGGCACTTATGGTCACATAAAGAACTGTCAATCAGATTTTTTTCACTATTCAGTCAGCACTATCTTTTTTCTGTGTTTTTCAGTGTCAGGTGTAGATTGGATATTATGACATGTATGATCTAAATTTCCCAGAAATGTCAGTAATGCTTTTACTGATTGTATAGTCACTAAAAGTAATCTTTGAACTGAATCAAAATCCTTCTAGATATAAAACTTTTAAATATCATAATCAATTATCAGACTGCATGTGTTGAAAGCAAATATTTTCAAAGAAAGATAAAAATAACTAACTAAAAAAACCACCTTATTGTATCTACCTGCCAGGACTTGTTGCAGAGTTCTACACTTCTGGGAGCATCAGTATTGGCACAGGGAAGCTATGTACTTCCTGTCTGCTCTAGGTCTGCATGATTCTGTGATTTTTTTCCAGAAGAAATTTAGAGCCCTTAAATGAACTTTTCATTTAAAAACACCTTTATATTTCATGGCTGCCATATTTCCTCTTTTCTCCCTATGAATTTTCTTCAGGACTAAATGACAGGACTTAATACAGGGAACTGTGCAGGAGTCAGCAAAGGACAAAAGCCACCATCCTACCTTGTATATAGCCATGAGTTTCATTACAGCTGCTTGTGGCTACTATTATAAGGATTCCTTCATTCCAGGTTTACAATATGATAAGTTCACAGTGCTTTCAAAAAGTTAATTTTCTTCATCAGTGTTGCTCTGCATCTCTATGATGAGTATGGAGATTCTGGGTATGTCTACACATATGCAACATATCCCATCACACATGCTCTTGTGCATGTCCCATTTGTTTGCTCTTGCTTGCATGTACAGACCTGCCAGCAAGGCCACTGTTCGGCTATACCCCTCATAGATGCTTTCGAGACCTTAGGGGGTTTGTACATGACATGAGGGTTCGTTCTCCCTAAATTTAAAAACCACTGCTTCAATTTAGGGTGAAGAAAACCCCCATATCATGTGTACCCATGTCAAAGCCCAATCCTTACAGCCTTTCTAGCAGCAGGGGGGGGAGAGTGAGTTGCTGATAGGCAAAGCAGTCCCTGAGCTGCAATGAGGGGAGTGAGGGCTGGTGCTTCCTTCCCTGGCAGTGGTACCCCAACCCCCGCCCTGCCCCAGGCAGCACCTTCCCGCAAGCACCCAGCTTAGGCAGTCCTGGATGGCACCGCAGCCACAGAGGGAAGCATCGGGCCCCCGCACAGCTCATGCAATCAGGCAAGCTCTGGGGAAAAAAACAAACCAGGCTCAATGCTTTTTTTTTTCCTTCTATGGAGTCTGTCTTTCTGGGCTGTCTGCAAGGGCTGCCTGCATAGCCCCTGAGCTGCACGGGGCTCTGTGCTTCATAGCTGTAGGGTTTAGAAACTAAAACTTCTTGGAGGTGTTTTACTTTGTGGTGCCCCAAAGTCATTTGCTGTGTCCAAAAGTCATTTAAGGTGCATTATGCAACTGAAAGTGCTACAGTGGCTGGAATTAATGCGCAGTATGCCACTGAATGTGCAAACAACAATGCCATTAAATGAATGTAAAAGGCATTTAACCCACTTTAAACCTGCTTTAAAGCATCATCTACAAATGCCCTTAGTCCTTGTTGTGTTTAAGTGCAACAATAGAGCAATGCCCCAGGGTCAGCTTGTTTGAACTACTTGCACAAAAGATACAGCCTTTCTAACAGATCTGAACAGACTCATCATCTGTTCATCAAGCATTGAGGTGAAAATGTAATGCTCTTTGATCAGATCATGATTAGACAATTCTTGTTAATGCTTATCCTGTTTTAAAAAAGAAAGCTCCACCAAAAAGATCAGTAGTGGAAGTAGCAATATACTTCCACTATATAGCTACTAATATATTTACATATTAGTGGCGTTTCATTTTAATCATGGAAAAATATGCATTCTGGGTTGCTTTTCTGGGGCCTACTTAAATTGTGGTTTGTTTTCGCAGAATTTTGTGTAGAATTGCCTGGAAAAAATAAAACCATACCAGAACACAAAGAAAGCATGGCAATCCCTGCAACCATACACCACTTAGTTTGTGAGAGAACTACTTGGGACTGAGCTAGCAATATAGACTCGAGGAAGGCACCAGTCAAGAAAGCAAAAGGGTTTTGGCACCTTGTTTTAAGAAGCCAGATGCAATGCTGAAGAAATGCTGCAGTCTGAAGAAGAGTGATTGACCTCTAGGCCAATCAGCAGTAAGTGGTGGGCCTATCTGGGTCCCTCAATCAATCAGCAATGACACGGGGGGAGGGCTCAACCATGAAATCACCTCTGCATGTCATGATCAGCCTGTGAAAATCCCTTCATCTGGCTGTGATTAAGTAAATTCCTATTAATAAGCAGAGATCCTGATTTTTTCTGATAAAAAAAAAATCCCCAATTTTTATTTGGATTAAAAAAAGGAACCCCAAATCCACATTTTACCTTGAAAAGATGAAACAACACTTTGGCGTTTCATTTTAATCACGGACAAATGTGGATTTGGAGTTCCTTTTTAATCCGAAAATTGGGGATTTTTTTTTAACCAGAGAAAACCAGGATCCCTGCTCTTAAGTCAGTGGATGTTCTGATATATTGTTTTTGATGAGAGCCTTCCTAGAGAGTTAAAATGATACCTTTCTCAGTGAGATTATGGAGTCTGCTCAAGCTTTGCTTTGGTACTCCTCTACAGTGTATGTAACACTACACCATTGTGCATCAACAAATATTTCCACCCCCTAAAACCAAATTGAAACCTTTGCCTTTGGGGATAGCTTGGATAAGAATAAAAGGTAAAGGTTTTAAATATATTTTTAGCTGGGAATATACTTCTTGATTCATGATCATTCTAGACTAAGGGTATTCTAGATAAGAATAAATGTCATAGCTTTCAAATAGAAGTGAGTAAAATTAAATATGAACCTCAGCTTCTGCCTTATAATATTAATGTCTAAACATTGTTTTAAACCCAAATGATTGTTTTATGTTTTATTGTAAAATTGTCTAGCATGTGTGAATATCTAATGTAGTGCTAATATGTAATATATACATGAAGAAATCAGGATATTTATTTTTGATGTTAGATGAACTGCAGTGTGAAGAAAACATTCCTGTCTCTTTTGTGTTCTTTCACATAAACTCTGAATGCACTAGTTGTCTTTAAACCCAGAAGCCAACTGGGTCCTAATTACAAATAAATATACTTTCTTCATTGTGGTTGCAGTTCAGACAGAAGATGGCAGCTCTCCCTTGCAGACTTCTGAGGCTGAGGATCATTTCCAGAAACACATCAGACTTCCTGGCTGTATTTCTTGTTTACAAAGTGCTGTATACATTGACATTTAGAAATTCCTGTGCATTTGATCTCAGACTATCATTCATGTTACAAAGGAAAATTAAAGGCAATTAATTTCCCACTAAATCCTAGGTAGGGTCAAGATTATACTTTAATGACTATTGTACGGTACACATTTTTAAAAATTCATCCTTTCAGAATCACCTCTTTGAATTCCCCATTGTCTCAATAACTCTACTTCTGGTAATGATGACAGACTTTTCTGACTTTCTAGCAGGAACCCTGATTGAAATGCAATTCAGTCATTTTGCCTTTACATGTTTATGTTCTGTAACAAAAAGTACAGGGTGATCTAATATGCTTTGAAGGTGAACTCTATATTATATGGATTGGCTTTCTTCAGGGAGATGCTTTTTGAATTCTTGTTTAACAATATTTATAAAATTAAATGACCAACAATCGAGAATTTTAAAGAGATAAGAAAACAAAGTGACTTTGCAAACAGAAATACTGAATGTAGAAGACAGATAAATTTTCTGAAGATAAGCTGAAAGAAAATATGATTAACACTGATGAAGCAGAATAGTGCCAAGTATGTGCCATTTCTCAGCCAAATGCATTATACAAGGTGGAAACTGAACTTTCAAGACTCATGTTAACATTTTATTTCTATGCTTTATCTATGCAAGTAACCAAGGGAAAAAGTGAAACAGCAAAAACTGCAGAGATAAGTTTGTCATAAGTTGGCACTCAGCTGAAATGACATCATTCTGGTAAAGTAATTAATAGGTCAAGTAATGACTCATTTGTAAAGACTGGTATATATATTAAAGTCATATACAGGGACAAAACACTAGTCTGCAGAGTCCTTACACTACACCCTATAACTGTCTTTTGTTTGTGCCTTTTATTGAGATCTGCATTAAAGTTGATTTGTAGAGATATTTCTTGTGCTCACACAATGCAAATCCTTTTCATTACGCACTGTTAAGGAAAAAAAATGTTTCTTAAAAGAACCTACCTTGATCTCACTTCAAAATGATAAATCTGTATTCATTTCATTGTTCTGAGTTTATTGCCGTAGTAACAAAATTCCATTCAGTCCATCTGGTATAACTTCTTCACAAATTCTTTAAAGCTATTTCTGTTTAAGGCTACTGTGCTTTACCTCTAAAATAACATAAAAGCAATATTTATATTCATATGAAATCATACAGCACATAGCACAGTTGTATCACAGGTCCCAGCTGTGGTCTCTGCAATATAAACATTAATTGCAATAGTACTAATTTTAAGCTAATATTATGAGGCAAGATTTTACAGAACTTGGGAAAACATTGAGGCAGGCACATCCACATTTTCCTTGGATACTGTCTTGCACTACAACACTCTCTATCAAATAAGTGCTGCACTGTCACATCCTTTTACTGGATACTTCACACAGAAGGGTCCCATATGCAGGATCTTATACTAAAAGTCCTGCTTTAAATGAGTGGTTCATAGACAAAAGATTATGAAAATATTGGTTGCATAAATGCCCTAAAAAGATTTTTCTCTATGTTTATAACAATGATTTTGTAACTCAGCTCTTCTAATTAAGTAAGAGGGTGATTTTCATGGGCACAAATTGATTTAGGAGCATACCTCTGATTGAGTTTGCACCTTTGAAAACCTCCCCCAATTTCATTTGCATACATTGGGTTTTATTGGTTGATGAGCTGTAACTATTTTTGCACCCTACCCAACAACATCTAATGAATAATTAACTCTTATAAGTCACTGATAATAAGAGTCATTATGTTAATTCTGTGCTCAATAATGTGTAAATTATAGGATCAACTGAAGGACCATATTATCCCCTATAACAAGAAAATCCATGTAAAAGTGCGACTTAAAACTCTCAATGATTATTTGAATTTCATTCACCTCATTCTATTGAATTAAAAAGACCTTTAAACTAGCAATGTCATGAGATCCAAAAAAAGGTTTTACATTTACAGACTTGGGAAAACATGGAGACAGAAACATTCACATTTTCCCTGGATAGTCCCTTGCACTATGGTTCTGTTTCTCTTTTAAGCTCTACATTTTCATATCCTTTTACTGGATGAAATCTCACATACAAGAGTCCCATATTCAGGATCTTATACTAAAACTTCTCCACAGCTTCAAAGGAGGATGATAGTCAGGATAGTCAGGTCTACAATTATTAGGAGTTTTGCATGTATATAAATAGGGAGATATATGCTTAACGTAAGTAAGCCCCTAAATAATCTGATAGAGTTAAATAGTGGTCCTATTGAAAATGATGGTTACAGGAAAGATAAAAGATCAAAGGGTATTTTACCTGATTTAGATCGACTAACAGTAGTTATTGGAGCTAGAAGGGCTTGGTTGGAGTGATAACCTTTTCTCCTCCTCTACCCTCTTGCTGGGTTGGACTACATACTTTCATCCTTTCCCGGGCATAATCGGCTAGTACTGTGCCTTAGCCATTGGTGATGCACAGTGCAGGGTCAATAGCTACAGGTTTGATGCTGTCAGGGGTGACAGGAGATGTCATGTCCTTTTTTTGCCAACTTGCAAGTCAAATGGAAAAGAAATATTACTAATTTTCATGCCAAAAAAGGACGCAACATCCCCCTTAGAGCAGCAAACCTTTGTCTGTGGCTCCTATACCATACACTGGCACTATTGCTCTGCCCTCTCTACTGCCAGCTAGAGCAAAGCAAAGCCAGAACAGGCTAGGGTGAAGGGCTTGAAGGGGAGATGGGTGGGTGCCCCACTAGTTCTGTTCCGGCATTCCCCCAGGGCTTAAACTCTGTTTATCTACCACACTACTATGTCTTTTTACTACTTACAGGGTGGCCCTTAGACAATTCCACTTGCCTACTTTATTTTTACTGTGATTTCTCAAGGATTTGTGACAAGGAAAATGACAGCGAAGATAGTTACAGCACAAGTGAAAGGAGTCTTGCACCAAATCTTGAAGTTCACATACACACACATACGCACATGTATATATATGTGTATGTTTTGCTGCTTCAAGTTATGATAAAAGACACACACAAATATATATGCACATATATGTGTGTGTGTGTTTATATGTGTTTACTTATGTGCTTATATTTAGAGAGAGATAATATATAAATATAAACATTTTTTATGCTGTAATCATTTCAGAGGGAAAACAAAAGTTATTTTTCTCTATGGTGGCACCTGCAAGTTAGCAGGTATGTTCTGAGTTGTAGATAGTTTCCTTAGTACAGTCTGTCTTTTTTCTGTGGTAGATCTGAGCTCTCACTCTCCATTGCTAGGAAATTTCTTTTTATTTTGCAGATAAAATCAATCAGATTAGTAGTGATGTGTCTGTTTCCATTGTGGCAGAACAAGGTATTGGGAAGATAAGGGCTGTTGCTTTTATCCTAGAGTCCCAGCCTGTGTTTCTCACTGAGGTGCTACAGGTGATCAGAACTCTCTTGATCTGTGTTTTCAATCTATGTTCCTCAAGGCCAGTGAAGGCTTTGGCACAGAGACCTTTTTGTTCAGATGAATCAGTGATTTTTCCTAATTGTCCATGCCAGTATCGTTACATCCATTAACTGCGTTTGATAACTTTAAGCATGAGCTTGTGTTATCAATTCACCTGTGGGTTGAAATAGTAGCAGGACCAAGACCACATGGCAAAGACCCTCTGGTGTGAGAATGGAGGTGGACATCAACACTAAACAAGTTTCTTATCACAGATCCTTCAGTCTGCCCACCTGGTTTCAACATGACATGCCCTCACTGGGCCTTCCTCAATTGGTTCCAGATAGGGCAAGGTCTGTGCATGGCCAGCCTCCAATATTGGGGTCTTCATCTTAACCCAGACTGTATCTGTAACATCATGTCAGATGTTATTGATGACTGCCTGCTAAGTTTGGTGGTGAACTACAGGAACTGCACATGGCCAGCTGAGAAATTTAAAATTTTTTTGCTTCGAAATATTTCCAGAGAATCTTAGCACAAAACAGGGTTTAAACTTTAACAGAATAGTCCACTTACCTTATGAAATCACTTGTTCAACTCAGTAGCTTTAGGATAATGTGTAAACACGTCATTTAAACAAACATAATTAGGCTTGATTATTTTGCAAGTCACGAAAGCAAGGTAAACCACATGGGATCTTGAAGGAGCATATTACAAACTTCATAGGAGGAATTTGTGGAATACTACATTTTTACTGCATTTTTACTACATTTACTGCAAATGCCTTCCATGTTTGGTAATATTGCTTAATTATTTTTCTGTATATTTTGCATTTGCAGGTTGTCAAATGGTTTCAGTCTTGACACTGCAACATATAGCTGGTCATGTTCAAACACAGGCTGTAGCAGGTAAACACCTACCAGATCAAGTACTTGACCTGGGCTTTTGTTACCACTCATTGTAAAAGCTACTTTGATAGGAAATTACCTCCTGCATATCTTAAAAGATAGTTGTGTCTGATGAGTGTAATGTGGTCCTGGTGAAAGATTTTTTCAGTAGCCTCTCCTGTTATCACATCTGAGTCAATGACATTGTAGTAAAATATTTTTACAGTAAGTATTCATATATCACAATAAGGGCTCAGATTTCACAACAGAATCACAAACTCTAAGTTGTTACCACCTTAATTGTGAGCCTGTTGGGAGGCACGCTGCTTAGTAATAAACTGAGACTCAAATATCCTTGTTATGGTATTTGTTATCTATGTTATCTATCTTTAGGCATACACTTTCTCTCCTATAATTCTGGCAGTTATGTCAGCATTTATAGCATCACAATATTTGTATTTTGGGGAAAGAATCACAAAATTTGTATTACAGCAAATGGCACCATCTGAAAATTCACTTGATAGACCCACTTAAGTTGCCTTCTTTTAAAATGCAGTGTTCTCATACTCTGATAATATTAGAGCAATTTCCATATGAAGGCTCAGTCTGATCTCTGATCCCCTTGAGATAAGCATCAAATTCATCTGCTCCATATGTTTTCATGTTATGGTGAAGATGTCTTCACAAAAGCAATACCTTAAGAAATGTTTCTGTTATATGCATGCATGAGTTGAAAGGAACAATAGGCAAAACATTCCTGAAACCCTTCCTAAATCTGTGACTTTCCCTCCTAATGGAATCTCAGTGGTCCTTGTGTCATGTAGGAGTCAGTCAATGCATTATAATGCCAAGGGAGGAGCCATTGGATCCTCTTTGCAAAGGATGAGTTTACATCAGGGCAGGCAATTATTTCAGGCAGAGGGCCGCTT
This sequence comes from Caiman crocodilus, assembly GCA_030014935.1. Classification (NCBI taxonomy): domain Eukaryota; kingdom Metazoa; phylum Chordata; order Crocodylia; family Alligatoridae; genus Caiman; species Caiman crocodilus. The sequence goes on from JAGPOW010003316.1 coordinate 138,793,863, forward strand.
ACTGAGTTTTGGCAAGCCATCGGGGGCCACATGACAGGCAGCCAGGGGCATAGAGATAATAATTTTCTGTTAAACTTTAACAGAATAGTCCACTTAAATTTTTGGGGGGCCCTGCAGACTGGATAGAATGGCCTGGTGGGCCACATCTGGCCTGCAGGCTGCATTTTGCCCACCCCTGGTTTACATTGATGAATAACATTCACCTTTGTGCTTTGGAGTTTGATTCTTGAAGTGGAAATTTTGGTTAAATTCAATGGAAATGTAAAGTAACTATGGATAGTTCTTGCTTGTTAAGTAATATTGTAGCAATACCATACATGCCCACATCTGTGTCCATGGAGTAGATATTAGTAAGTCAATTAAATGTAGTAAGTTTCTCAGTTATGTGCCGCTTAGAAATAAAAACACAGTAACTTGGGCAGTTACTTATAGCATAAATTATTAAAAAGCCAAAAAAAGGTTTAAAAAAAAGCAAAAACAAAAGAAAAAGAAAAAGAAAAAAGCAAAGAAATTGCAAGTAAATATTTAAAAGATGCACGCACATGCGTGCACACAGTTTTTTTTAAGGAAGTGGTATTAGAGTTCCAAGTGAAAATAAGGCAGAGATCTGCTTTCCATAAAGTCTCACAATGGACTGATGATCAATAGTGTGTGCCAGCTCACCTAAATTCGCAGGTGGCACCCACAGATTAACTGTATTGCAAAATGATCTTTTTCTTCATTTCTCATGGCTTTTCAGACTTCTGGTTATTTTTTTAAAGTTGTGTAAATCTACATTCTTTAAGCTTGAAAATGCTATGTAATGTGTGGGTAGCATCATCATCATCATCAGTCCTTTGGTTTGAGGATGATCTCTACCACAGATCATTGATGGTTCTTGAGGTGATATAAAAGTCCTATTCTTAAGCCACCGACCTGTCCACAGAAGTTGCAGGTCTGTCTGCAAAGGAGAGTAGGCTGTAGGCTGGTATTCCTCTCCTTTTGATTCCTCCACTCCCTTTTCTCTACTTCAAAGGCAGCATGCTTTATTTTGAAATGGGCTGGTTGATTGAAGTTGTGGCACCACTGGTATCAGGTAGCAGCCAGCTGTTCCCAATTCGATGTTGGCACCCATTTTCTTGAGGTATGCCTTCACTGCATCCTTGGAGTGCTTCCTCTGGCTACCGTGAGATTACAGGCCACAAGCAAACTAGGAGTAGTGCACTTCTTTGGGGATTTTTTAATTTTAATTTTTTTTTATTATTTTTTTATTTTGAGAGTCAGGCATCTGGATACTGTGTCTAGTCCTGCAAAGCTGGTGTTTGAGGAACACTGACTCAATTCTAGTAATGTCAGCTTCAGTAAGGTTGCTAGTGCTTGTGCAGTGATCTTCCCATTTGATGCAGAAGATTTTTAGAGGCATCACTGATGATTCAGGATCTTGAGATGATGACAGTAGGTCATCTGCATTTCATATCCATAGAGAGTAGGCAAGATAACTGCATTTTGACCTGGATCTTGATTTCTTTCTAAAAATTGTGATCAATAAAGGCATACTGAAGCAACTTCCCAAAGGAGGCACTTGTACACTGGATCCAAGACTGAATTTTCTCATCAGTGTTCACTCTCTGAGAGAGGTGGCTACTGAAGTAGGAGAAGTGCTTGACTATCTCCAAGGTTTTTCCCTTGATAGTAATTTGATTGGTCGGGTGATCACATTCATGGTGCAGAGCATGCTGATAGAGCACTTCAGTCTTCTGAGTGTTGAGAGAAAGGCATAATGTTTGGTAGGCTTTTGTGAAGAGTTCCAGTGTGGTACAGATGTTTTCTTAGTATGCACAAGGAGGTGCAGTCATTAGTGTCCAGGATAATTGTTTTAAGTACTTTAGCCTTTGAACAAAAATGTCTTAGATTGAAAAGCCCTCCATCCTTTAAATATTCAGTGTCAATTCTGGAAGGAAGGTGACCTTAATGAGAAATAGAATGACTGTTAACAAATGGAGAAAAGATTTGGGCAATGATATAACCTTGCTTAACTTGAGTTCAGATGACAAATACATATGTCTTTAATCCATGACAAAGAACAGTCACAGTCATATGGTTGCAGAGGAACGTAAAGACCTTGATATACTTTTCAGGACATCTAAATTTGGTCAGTACTTTCCACAAGGCTTTGTAACTAATGGAATCAAAAGCTTTAGTAAGGTCAAGGAAGGCCATATACAGGTCCTGATGTTCCTGACACTTTTCTTTGACCTGTTGTGGGGGAGAGGCAGCAGAGATTGTGTCAATTGCCCCATTAAATGGTTTGAAACCACACTGAGAGTCCAGCAGGAATTCCTCAGCAAGAGGCAAAAGACAGTTTAGGAAGATGTGGATGACGATTTTCTTTGCTGTGGAAAGGAGGGCAATACTTTGATATTTCCTACAAACAGACATTTCCTTTCTTGAAGATAGCCAGGATGTTGGCATTCCCCAGATCCTCTGGGATCTCTCCTTTGTCTCAGATTTGAAGAATAAATTCGTGAAGTCTCAGTACTAGTTCCTTACTGATAGCCTTGTAGGTTTCCACTTCTATGCCATCTGATCCATAGCCCTATTGTTCTTGGTTTTCTTCATGGGTTAGATTTCTTCTAATATAGGAGGGTTGGTAAGGGGTCCTCTTTCAGGATATGGTGGGATGGACTCAATGGTAGTATCTGTCACAGATGACACATGGTTCAGGAGTGCCTCAAAATGCTCTTTCCATCTACCTTGGATAGATTCATTGTGTTTGAGAAGCATTGAGCCACCCTGCTGTCCCAGCCACCTGCAGAGGGTTCGGGATTGAAAGTATGGTCAGGAGTAGAAAGGTAAGAAAGCTGAATTTGAGGCAACAGTGTGCTCTCATTGCAAACAAAACCAACAGCACACTGGGTAATAATAAGGGGAGTGTCACTTGCAAATCAAGTTAAGTGAGTCTTCTGCTCTATTTGGCACTGGTAAGGTCTCACTTAGAGTACTGTGTCCAGTTTTGAGCACCCCACTTCAAGAAGGATGTGGAATGTTTGGAAAGAGTCTGGCTCAGAACAACAAATTCATTGGGGTCTGGGAGGCATGAAAGCTGTAAGAACTAGCATTATTTAGTCTGGAGAAGAGAAGATTGAAGTGGGAGTTGATAACAGTTGTCAAATACCTGAAGGATGATTACAGAGAAGATGGAGATTAGCATTTCTCTGTGGCTATAGGGCACAGGACATGGGTGACTGGTGCCTCCAGAGTCTAGTAGGGCACCAGCAGACGAATGCCAACCGGGGTGGGGAGGGGTCCCTCAGTGGTCGATCACAGCTCCAGTGCCAAAGCTGGAAGTGCCAGTGGCCAGTCTCAGGGGTGGCACCGGCCGGCGCTTCACTCAGTGCCTTCACTCCCCTTTTGGCATGAGCCAATCTCAGGGGGCGCATGTGCCAACCCGTGCCCTCCTTACGCATTGCCTATGGCACAGGACCAGGACCAGGACCAATTCTCAAACTACAGCAGAAAAAATTTAAATTAGAGGTTAGTCAGAACTTTCTGACTATGAGTGTGGTAAAGAATTTGAGCAGGCTACCTGGCGAAATTGTGGAATTTTCAGTCCTGGAAGTTTTCAAGAGCAGGTTAGATTAACACTTGTCTGGAATGCGGGTAATTCAAACCGCCGTTTGCATCGACGGTGAGGAGCAGCGGCAGCGAGCGGCGGCGAAGCAGCTGAAGAAGCAGCAGGAGCAGCAGCTGATTCC
>JAGPOW010003316.1:138804746-138831924 GCA_030014935.1 Caiman crocodilus
GCTTTCTTTTATACTAGGGATTAATGCGAGGAGTTCTTTTGTGCTCGCGAGAAAAGCTTTCGCGGGCTTTTTCTCTGGTCAGGTGTTGATTGGTGATTATAGGTCTTGGCTTCCTCTGTGAAGCTTTGCCGTTTATGTTCTATTTTTAGTAAGGCCATGTTATATTGTTTTTTTTCTTTACCTGCCATAGTGGCACACCACTTAACAGTGTTCACTAATTTTGACACCCCCTCTACCATTTTGAAGCATGAGGGCACTGAGAAATGAAATACCACAGGTACTTTAATTAGGGTGGCTCTTGGAGCTGCCCAAATTACCCCCATAGCACATGTAAAAACACCTTACACTCAGCCGGTATGACAGCAGTTGTAGGCATAAGCAATAACAGAACTTTAGGCAACTAAGGGTTATGCTAAATCATAGGCATCTGCAGCCTTTTAGGCAATTGATCATTTGGATTTGTATTCTAAATTCTACTTAAATTGCCCTTTAGGTACTGAAGTTCTTTTTTGGTTGATCCAGCCCTCACAGTCTAGCAAAGGATCCTGATCAAGTTACATTATTACTTAATGAGGAAATTACTCTAAAGCTGTTAACAACTGAACAGTGCTCCCCATGGGAGAAGACACAAATTCTTTTCTCAAGAAAAGACTGAACAGCCAGATGGGCACCTTCGAGGCATACACTGCTTCAAGGGGGATGCTTCAAGGGCCTTGGCCTGCCAGCACCAATGGTGTTTGTTTACCATGAAAGGATTTTCTGTGTTCACTTTTTTAAATTTATAATTTGGGAATCATCAAATAGCAGGATAAAGATATGTTAATTGAGGTGAATTGTGCTAATTCTTCAGAGCATATAGACATGAATATTTTATTGAAAAGAAATCAGTGGAAAAAGTCAGAACAAAATCAGACTTATGCCTGATTCTGCAGCATTTGTTCTTAAAAATAAAAGTCTTATGCTCCAGGAGTAGCTGTGCTTAGTTTTCAAGATGCATTTTGCATTGGTATTGTTCCATCTCTGTGCTGGATTCAGTCCAGCATATTTTCTTGAAAGCTGGAATTTCTTAAAATTATAAAATAGGATATCGGTGACTAATGAAGACATAAGATCTCTAATCAAAAAGAAAATGGAAGAAGATAACCCTTAAGAGAATTTTATTTTTTAATATTTTTAATACTGTCAGCAGTATGTGGTAATTATTCAGTTTGGATATTGCTCTATCAGTCATATAAGGTTCTGCACAATTTTACAGGCAAGACATATGTAAATGGTATTTTTCATATTTTAATATGTTGGCTTTTTAGTTATTACTGTCCAAACATTTAAATTTTTATATGACTGGTACATATAAAAACTATTGCCTATATCGTGAACAAATAGAGCATATGATACTTATGTATTTGAGTCCTTTAGTTGTTCCCAGTCTAATCTGAAAATGTTCTGAGAAAATACATCATTTATTGGTCCTTAACTAAATATAAGACCTTTTAACCAAGCAGATGATAGTAAGACAAATTATTGGTAAATCAAGAATCAAAGAAACATCATATTAACCAAACAGAAAATCTGGAATGGTTTGAAAAAAATATATAGTTTCTAAAAAAAAAAAAAAAAATTCTAGCAAGAACAAAAAAATTCTCAACCAGCTCTATGAATGATTTATCTAAATAAATATGAATATTATTACATGAATAAAACCCCAAGGATACTAACCAAGACAGAATGCAGCACAAATGATAAATAGCAAATATCCTCTTTAAACATAATCCTAGGTAACCTATGTATCTAAAGGGGAAGCATGCTTGTCAGTTTACAGGTAGAAACAAAAATTGAGGCGGTCACTTGTCCCTTCAGAGTAATTCATTTTTTCAGTGTTGTGTGTTTGCCTCTGGTTCATTACTATAGTAGTAAACCAGTAGCATGTTACATGATAGGACCAATAGCTGTAACATGTTTGTTCTCTCATCTTCTTTCCAGAGGAAGATATGTGTTGGAAAGAAATTCATTTAAGATGTGTTTTAATATTAATAAGCTTCTCTATGGTTATTTGAGAAGGAAAGGCCAAAGAAATGCATGTTGCTCTAAGAACAAATGGTGGTAAGGTCTGTGATAACCTTCAGCTTCTGTGGAAATTCACCATCTTTCTTTGTTCCAGTCCTGGTCTGGCTCCCAAGAAAACATTGTTCCATGCACAGGTGAACTTTATCCTTCTGATATGCTCCATTGTGCTAGGGTAGTGAAATTGTTTGCGGTCTTCATTAAAAAATCAGGAATACCAAGAGACAAATAGTGATGCATTTAGCAAGGGACATAAAAGGTAAGAAAAGAGCTTTCTAATAAATACAGTAGAAATAGAGAAAGAGCAAGAAAATAAAAGGTTCCTTAGTGAATGGAGATGGGAAGCTAATAATGAATGATGCAGAGAAGGTTGAGGTACTTAATGTCTTTTTTTAACTTCAGTATTCACAAAAAGGTCAACTATCAGTGATGAGCACAATTAGCATCAAGGACAGGGGACAGGTACTCAGCTAGAGTAGAAAAAGAACAAGTTACAGATTGCTTAGAGAAGCTAGATATTTTCAAATCAAAAGGGCCTTGATGAGAATCATCTCAGAGTATTCAAGGAATTGGCTGAAGTAATTGCAGAGCCATCAACTATTATTTTTGAAAACTCATGGAGGTCAGGCAAGGTGTCACGAAACTGGAAAAGAGAAAATAGAGCACCCATGTTTAAAGGAAAAAGGAATGTCTTCTGTGATACTCTAAAAGGTAAGCTAAGAAACTACAGTATAGAATAAACTAATATAAGGTGGTTAAATAATGATTGGATAATTGTGCTTAAAGAGTGGTAATAACTATCATATCAGAAGGAAGTATCAAATGGGGTTCCTCAGTGGTCTGCTCAATGTCCAATACTGTTTAATTACTGAAGTCTACACTTGAGTAAATGTGCAGCTGACAGTCTGCTAACCCAAACTCAGTGGGGTAGCAGATATTGTAGTGTAGAGCACAGGACAAGGATTTAAAATGATCTTGATAAATAGGAAAAAAGGTGGTGAAACATATAGGATGAAATTAAGTGTAAAGTACTCACCCTGTGGTCCCTGTAGACATGTGGGATGTCTGCTCTGACATGCTGTAATTACAACATGTCAGAGCAGACTTGATTAATAGAATCAGCTGCACAGCCTCCACATCTCATGTATTTAGCATCCCTGTGCTTCAAAATGGTCTCTGGGGCACTTTAACTAGACCTCATTGAGCGAGCTTTAGTTAAAGCATCCCAACTGCCATTTGAAGCATGGGACACTGAATACTTGAGATGCTGCTGGCACTTTAATTAAAGCATCTCCCAAGAACCACTCTAATTAAAGTGCTTCTGCCCCAGCCCTGGAGGACATGTAAAGATGCACAGTTAGGACGGTACAATCATAAAGACAAATGCACAATGGAGAATGACTAGCTAGGCTGCAGTACTGCAGAAAAGCATCTAGGATGAAGAAACCTTGAGAGCTCTGTAGAGAGCTAGGGAAACACAAAGCACTGGGAAGTGGATCATAAGATGAATATGAGTCAATAATAAAATATTGCAAAAAAAATGTAATAGCATTCTGAGGAGTAAAAAGAGAATGACACATACAGTTTGTAAGAAGTAATTTGTCTGTTGGTCAAACCTAGAGTGACCATATATCCCAATCAAACAGGAACAGTCCCAGTTTCTGTAGTCCAGTCCTAGCCAGTTGGTCAAAGTACTGGAATGGAGTCTGGCAGGGATAAGATGATTGTGATTATTTAGTCTAGAAAAGAAAAGACTGGCTGTTCTAAGAATGTTGTTATAAAAATAACCATTGAATTATTCTCTGTCTTCAAAAGAAGAATGACTTTCTTAAGTATGAAAATGGTTAAGACAAAGGCAGGTTACCTAAAGAGGTTTTTAAATGGTATCATTTGGAAGTGCACATTAGACAAATGTGTGTCTTGGATGGTTTAAATAAAAACAAAATACCTTCCTTGAGCAGGAGTTTGGACTGATGCTTCTTTTTTTTCTATGATTATATAAGATGAAGGGGGCAGGGGGCAATGCAATAACTTCTTTTTCTTCTTTTCTTCTGCATGCTGAGGAAGAAATTGAAGCAGTGGTAGAGTGGTAAGCAGTGGGAAAGCTTGTTCTGAGGGGTAGTTGACCTGAAAGCTTAGATTTGCTTTCTCTCTGCCATCTGGTCTGTTCTTAATATTTTATTTACCCTTTTTTCTTTATGCAGTCTTCCTTTGTTCAATGTTTCTTTCCCCCTTGTGTTTTACTTATGTTTCCCTACAAGTAAAACACAAGAATTTCTTTGTAGTATTCTTAAGGTCCCTTCACCCAAAAGTTTCATCATAGGCTCACAAATACAAGGGACTGCATATTTTTATGATTCAAGACTTACTAGTAAAAATCACTAATAGCCCTTCAATTCCAGAAACCCAATTGCCTAACTCCCATTTGGGTGCCTATGAAACCAAGCTTGCTATTCCTGGACTATTCTATGAACTTTTTAGGTCTTCTCTCACTCCTCTGAAAAGGAGAATTAGAAACTTTAGGAAGTTTCAAATAAATCATCTCCTTGGGAGGTCTGGAATAGGATCTGAGGGTGCTCAATGTCCCCTCATAACCATATACGGGAGATCATTATTAAGGCTCTACTGCTAAATAATTAGAGTAGCCAGAAGTGAATTACATTTTCTTTTGCAATATTCTGTATGATTATTTTAGGCTCACGATGTCCTGATCAAGGATGTTATCTTTATGGTCTACATCTTGATCCAAAGTTATTTATTGTTGCTTTGAGGCCTGTGGTGTGCTTTCCCAGGTGGTATATGGATGACCAGTATCAAGCCATCAGTATCAAGCCATCTTCCAGATCCCAAAAGCAATGCAGAAAATACAAATCAGATACATGTTCAGTGGTGAAAGCTCAGAAAGGTTTACTGTTGTCAGACAGAACACCAGTTGGTCTGATAAACAGTCAGTCCAACTTGGTGAAATTTGTCCTTGACCAGCCCAGACACTATATGTTATTCATGCTCCTATAGGTCTCTACAAGGGACAGGTCTTCAAACTCTGTATTTGTACTTGTGTACCACATCCCTTCCCCTGCCCCTCTGTATCTTATATCTGCACTTATCTCTTTCTCTCTCTCTGTCAAGATATTCAGTTCTATTTGTTTTGTTTGCCAGGTTGATGCACCTGCACTCTCATTAGTTCATTCTAACTTTTAAATTTATAGCTGCTATTTTCATACTCCCTTCAATGTCTTTTGTTTGTTAGTGTGTTTTCTTTTTTTTTTTCTTTCTTACTGGGTCATCCTGCAGTCTGGAGGTCCCTTTCTCCAATACTGTTTTTTGGTACTATAGCATAAATACAGCCTAGCTTAATCGGAATCCCTACAGTTATATTATGCATACATACATACATACACACACATACATATATATACACACACACACATGCACATTCATACATATATATGTATGCATGTATGTATATGTGTGTGTATATATGTATGTGTATGTATGTAGATGTGTGTATACACACATACATGAATACACACACATGTGTTTGTTGGTATTTTTGTTTTTTAATTTAAGGTAAACATCTCAGTCTTATGCCATACAATTGAAAACTATAGTCACAAGTATTATTGACTATTTTGACATGCATAAAAGGTTGTAGAATTTCAGCAGCAACATTTCTGGTACACATCTACTTTAGTAAACGTCACTGTGTTAAATAAAAGTTGGTTGAACGGCATAGATACTAGAATAGTTTTATCATTTAATCTTTTTAATTGAGTACTGTCTGATGTTCAACCAGTTCATTATTCCAATATTTTGCAATGAAAAATGCCATTTCTTATTTTAAGGCAAACAGTCTTTTGCTTCCCTATTGTAGAAGGTGCTGGTCCTAGGGGTGGCCACGATGCCCCTGCTCTGCTCTTACTTCTACACTTACTTACAGGTGTGTTCCCCTTTACCTTACCTGCCAAACCATGTATTTAGATCTGTGGAAAGAGAGACTACCCCAGGGATCCCTGATCCCATGTTGCTGTTTATGTGTCACTACTCAGTGCTTTAAGGGCTTATTCTGTGGCTCCAGTCACCCCTTATACTATACTCAGGCCTTGCAGATGTTATGAATTAGCACCATTCCTAGGCCTACACTGGTACCCAGCGTCCGCTACTACTGGCACTTGCAGTCTCTGTGCCATCAACTTTCCCAGCCTCTTTCTGAGCTCTGGCCACTGTCTCTGTCTATTCGCATCCCAAGCACTTTGCCTATTCTGGCTATTTCTGGGTACCTAGTCCCTCCTAGGCTTTGGACCAACTCTGGGCCTGTCTCCACTCTATTCCTGAGCTTTGACCCACCCGCAGGCCCAATCTCTCTCTGGCTTTACCTCTGCCCTGCTCCCAGGCCCAAGTCCTCTGCAACTCATATTTCTGCCCTGCTCCTGGGCCTCCACCTTCCCTAGTCTCACCCCCTAAACCACCAGCCCCTACCTCAGTTTCAGGGATGCTTTCTCTAAACCTCTGGAAGTTCAGAGTCCCCCTCTGTCTACCATTTGCTCAGGAGCTCCTTCTGTGTCAGCAGCCAGGGTAAGATTGCCTGCCCCAGGTCTGGTCTCAGTCTTATCTCCCAGTTAAGCTCCATCCTTTTGTGGTCAGGTGCTCTCCTGCCTGCTGACTCAGTTCTTTTTAGATCCTTCTCCCTTCTTAGGTGTACGTAAGACCTTTTTGTGTCTTTTATATTGTTGACTATAGTTATCCCTTTCCTTTTTTCTTTTTATTAAGTTGGATTTGTTGAAAACTTCTCCTGCCACATTCTAAGTCTTCCTTTAGAGAATTAATGTTTGAGGACTGCTCTAAGGAATTAACATTTCAACTAATCTCAGTTATTTTTAGACTTCTCTTAGGATCTATTTGAGATTCTGCTTTGCTTTATAGTTATGTTTCCACACAATAACATTGTGTTTATACAACCTCAAATTCCATACCTGTGCAGATGATTTAAAGGTATTTGTTCAAGTCCTTAAAGATCCCATGAAACCACTTGATGTTTTGCATAATTTGCATAATAGTGTGATATTTAAACATGAATGTCTAAAATTTCTTGAACTTAAAAAGAGATAAAACAGAGTTGCTATTGATTGGTTCTTCAATGTGAGTATCGCAGGTATAATCCATGCTGGTATCTGTAAGTGGCAGATCTCTACCTCTCAGATAATGACTGTGACCTTGGTGATATTGAGCTTTCTTTGGAAGTCTAGATTATACAGCATATATAATCATGTAACTGGCTGGCCCCACTGCTAAAAGAATATAGTGAAAATGAGCCCCATGTTCTTTAGGTTGTTTGTCTTAATGACATTTTGTGAGCCCTCTGGTTGCCACACTGCAACACTATCTTATAGATCACATGTGTTTCCATGATTTAGTTCTAGCCATTGAGTTATTTTCTGTTACACATGAAAACTTCAAAATCACTATCTTTTTCTGTGGTGGAACTAAAAGCTTATTTGTTTGATTTCACCTTTTAAATATTTATTGTTTCTGTTTTTTATCCTAAACTAAGCACCCAGTGTGCTTGCATGAAGGACATTTTATAGATGTGAATTGGATTGATTGATAGACTATGTGTAACGTTTGTTGAAGGTGCTATTTTACACTGTAAATGGATATTAATGAAACCAGGGTGATTCTCAGTTCTGAATAACTGTATGAGTGTAATTGTCCCACCAGGGTATGAAACAGTACACAGTAGTTTAGATAGAATATCTACAAATGCAATAGCATAAAGCAGCTTGTGAAACTGCATCAACTGAAACAGAAATGTTGAAACTGCTGCTTTCCCTAATGACGTAAAGAAGGGTGTTTATATAGAAAAACTATGATTTCCTTGTACCTTACTAGAAAGAGTAATTTGTTGTTCTAAGGGTAGATGAATGAACAATCCAACTGAATAATTTTAATGAAAAAGTTAAAGTTGAATAGCTGAAAGTAAAACTGAAAAAACCCTACAAAATGTGATGTTTTATTAATAAAAAATAATTAAAATATGTTTTTAGAAAAGTCAGAGAATTCCAGATGGTAAAAGTTATCAGACAAACACAATAAAAAAAAAATTCAAGGACCTGGAAAGGTGACGTTTTAGTATCAAGGTACCTTACATCATTTCTGTACGCTGATGCAAATTATGCTAGGGACATAGCCTGTGATAAAAGTAGACCAATGACATGTAGGTGAGTGTAACTGATACTAGGATACTTTTACCCTTGTTTTCTTCAGGGAGAATTCTACATTAGACTGGGTTAAAATACCTCAACATAGGTATTTGTATACTGGTGTGAAGGTTGATTACACCTTTACAAATATGTAACCATATTTGACAATGCACTGAGTTACTCAAGTACCTACTATGAGGTGCTAGTATATTTGTTGTTGGTATTTGGACTGGCAATATAGTGTTTTGTTTTGTTTTTTTTTCAAAATTTTAACACAAAAACTAAAAGGGGAAAAACCAGCACATTACTAGATGCAGCACAAAAAAAATGCAAACATGTAATCTGTTGTTTTGAATTTAGGTACTGTTTACATTTATTTTCAATACTGGTCACCAGGGATCCTAGTTTTCTCTGGTTAAAAAAAAATCCCTATTTTTTTTATTTAAAAAAGTAACCACAAGCCACATTTTTCCATTATTGGGAAGTTGTCCTTGGTTAACTCAAGGCAGGTAGTGAGGGTGCTCCAGAATGCTTTGAGGCATGGGGGTCCAACCCAGGCAGTGGTTAAAGTGGGCCTGTTGGGGGTCCAGGTGGCCAGCGTGGGGCTACATCAGCCAGTGCAGAGCAGATTGGTGGGGTGCCTGATGAGGAAGGGCAGGACTACCAGAGTGCCCCGCTGCAGATCTGTCTCCCCCAGTGTGAAGCATCCACTTTCCACCAGGCCGAGCAGGCCAAAGTCATGAAGACACAGGCCTCATGGGTGCTGCCTGTCAAACTGGCACTCCAAGAACACCTCCAGCCAGGGTTCATTGTCCCAGGTATGCTGGATGATGTGAAGCTACCAGTCCTGGCTGTTTCAGTGGGCCCAGAGCTGATGAGACTAGAGGCCTAGGAGGGCGATGGCAGCCCCAGTGGTGGCATTCTGGTGCCCCTCATTGGCATCCCTGCCAGGATTCAGCTAGGCCTGGTTGTCCAAACTTTTTGAATGTGGGGCTGGATCACTTTTTATCACCAGTGAGCTGGCAAGCCATATTCAAAGACCTCACAAGAAGCAGTATCACATCAGAAAGTGGTGTCACGTGATCCCACCCGCACTTACCTTTCGCTCACAGCACCTTGGGACTCAGAAAATGGCTTGGTGGGCCATATGGCAGCCCACAGGCCATATGTTGGACTGGCCTAAGCTAGGCAGAACGGATCAAGGTGGCAGGTGTGCAGCATTGGCCCTGGGATGGTGCACAGTGGGCAGGCAGGTAGTCAGGCAGTGGGCAGGCAGGCAGTGTGTGGAAGAGCTGGGAGGGGCAAAATGGCCATGGGCCAGTTGACTTTTGACATGGTGGGCCAGCAGGGCCAGCTCAGAGGCCCACAAAAGTGCAGGGCACTGGTCATTGCTCCCAGGGGTTGGGGCTGGGGCAGCCATGGCAGGGGGAGGTACAGGCAGCGAGGATAGCACTACTGCATGTTGTCCCTGTGCTGTGCATGCTGCTCCTGGCCATGGAAGTGGTTGGTTAGGGAGCAGTGAGTAGGGCTGGCTTTTGAAGAGGGCTGAAGGCTGCTGGCAGCTGCAGGCTGAGCCTGGGGCTCTCCACAGTGACATCAGGGGCCCATTGCAGGGCCTTGGGAATTGGAAGCAGATTGTCAGCAAATCTGCTCCCACTTCCCTGCACATGTAGGCAGTGATGCCTGGAACCATTTACTTGCAAGTAATTTACTCATGAGTAAACTTGTGCCACCTCAAATGCACAGATCCACTGGGATGAATATGGTGGCAGGGTACACACATGTAGTGCCTGCCATTTTAAGGGTTGAGTTAGGCAGCTAGCAGGTGCCTGAGTGCAGCAGCCATTTTAAAACATAGTCCAGCTATATATAAACACAGTGGTTTGCTGCTGGTAGCCAGGCAGAGACATTGGTTGGCTAAACTGCTATATGAAACATTTGGCAGGTAAAAGCAGGGACATCTTGGTCCTGGGCATGACCTAAAACTGCACCCTGTTGGGATAGGGAGGCCTGGTGGGACTGCTGGTGGGTTCATAGTTTTATAGTCAGTAGGGTCCAAAGGGACCTAAGCAGTTCATCTGGTCTGAACCCCTGCCATGGGCAGGAAAGGATGCTGACAGTGAAGTGGTGCCTCCTGATATCTAGCCTGAATCTACTCTGTCAACTTATGGTCATTGTTCTTTGTTACCCCTGGTAGTGCTCGGGGAAACAGGGAGTCTCCCATTAACCTGCTGGTCCCCTTTGGCAAGTTTATAGGCAGCCACCAGATCCCCTCTCAGCCTTCTTTTGTGGAGGCTGAATATGTTCAGGTCCCATAGCCTCTCTTTGTAGGGCCTGCCCTGCTGCCCCTAATCATGTGATTGGCCTTCTCTGGACCCTCTTGATGCTTTCAACATCCCTATCAACATCCCTCCTGAAGTGCAGTGCCCAGAACTGGACGCAGTACTCCAACTGCACCTGACCAATGTCACATAGAGAGCGAGGATCACCTCCTTGGATCTGCTTGTGATGCATCAATGGATGCATGGCAAACTGCGGTTAGCCTTCTTGACTGCGTCTCCACATTGGAGGCCCATGTTCATCTTGGAATCAATAGTGATTCCAAGATCCCTCTCTGCCTCTGTGCTGATGAGAATGGAGTTCCCCAGCCTGTTGGCATGCTGCTGGTTCTTCCTCCCTAGGTGCAACACCTTGCACTTGTCTGCTTTGAAACCCATCCTGTTCTCATCTGCCCACCTTTGCAACCTGTCCAGGTCCGATTACATCCTATTTCTCCCTTCTAGCATGCCCACTCCTCCCCACCTTTTAGTGTCATCTGCAAACTTGAACAAGGTGTTTTTCACCTCTGCGTCCAATTTGCTGATAAAGATATTGAACAGTGCTGGCCTGAGGACTGAGCCCTGGGGAACTCCACTGCCCACATCCCTCTAGGTTGAAAATGACCCATCCACCACCACTCTCTGGGTGTGGCCCTCCAGCCAATATGTGACCCATGTGACTGTAGGCATTGACGCCACAGATGCCTACTTTTTCAATGAGGATGGGGTGAGAGACAGTGTCAAAGGCCTTCCTCAAGTCCAGGAAGACTATGTCCACCACAACACCTGAACCCAAGGCTTTTGTGACCTGGTCACAGAAGGCCATCAGGTTGGTCTTAAAGGACCTTCCTCTAATGAACTCATGTTGATTGCCTCTAAGCATAAACTCCCTTGCTGGCCCTTTGCAGATGTGCTCCTGGATAATTTTCTCAAAGAGCTTCCCTAGGACCAAGGTAAGAGTAACAGGCCTATAGTTTTCTGGGTCCTCTTTCCTCCCTTTTTTGAAAATGGGGACCACATTGGCCCTTTTCCAGTCATCAGGCACCTCACCAGAGCACCATGAGTGCTCGTAAAGCTGTGCCAGGTGTCCTGCAATGACTTCTGCCAACTCCCTAAGCATTCTGGGGTGGAGATCATCAGGACATGCAGATTTGAACACATCTAATTCCTCCAGAAGTTCCCGGCTAGGTCCTCATTGACCTTGGGTCTGGGTGTGCCTCCCCTGGGTCCATCTACAAACACAGTTAGGGGGATGTCCCTGTCCCTGCTCAGAAAATGGAAGAAAGGAATCTGTTAAAGAGATTAGCTTTGTCATCTGGTTCTACCACCAGATTACCAAGCATGCCCTGCATGTCTTTGGCACCATGTGCTGGATGGTAAATTCCAGTAGGTGATGGTCACTATCGCCCAGGTGGTCAAGCACCTGCAGTCCCCTCACCAGGTCATTGCCTGTGGCCAGAACCAGGTCCAACAAGGCATTTCCCTTGGTGGGACTGTGCACCTTCTGGGTTAGGTGGAGGTCCTGTAACTCAGCTAGAATCCTATGTGAGCAGTCAGACCTGGCTGACTGCTCTTCTCAGCAGATGTCCAGGTAGTTTAGGTCACCCATGATGACCATGTCCCTTGACTTAACTGCCTCCATGAGCTGACCTGAGAATTCCCAGTCCAGCACTTCTCCCTGGTTAGGTGGCCTGTAGTTGATCCCCACCATTAGGTCCCTTTCCCCTTACCCTCCTATGTTCTGACCCAGAGCACCTCAGTCTTCTCTGCCTCAGACCCATTGCTGTTTGCAGAGGATGTGTATTGCTCTTTGATGTAGAGTGCCACACACCCACCTTTCCTCCCTGTTCTAGCCCATCTATACAATCTATAGCTCTTGATGTTTACCACCCAGTCATGCATTGGATCCCACCAAGTTTCAATTAGCCCCACTATGTCTGGGTTTGTTTTAGCTAGTAGGAGGACAAGTTTTTCCTGCTTGTTCCCCATACTGCGAGCATTAGTGTAGAGGCATTTAAGGCCTGAGGGTGTATTCACCTCCCTCCCAATCCCCGGACTGTCTGGGTCCCTGTCTCTTACCTGGGTATTTCTTGGGCTCATTGCCTGACTTGGCTGGGCTGTTCTTGTGGGTGTCTCTTGGTTTGGTGTTCTATGGCTCCCTTGGTCCTCTTCCTCCCCCTTTGTGTGGCAGCCTCACTCAAATACCAGGACCACTTGCCTCCCCAGTGAAAGGTGAGTTGGGGTGCCTCAACAACCCCTAGTCCTCACAATATTGTGAGTATAAGGGGGCCAGGCATGGCTATGGCCACCTGAGTCCAGGGTTGGTAAGACCCCAGGTGGGGTCAGGCATGGCTGCAGCTACCTGAGCCCCCACAGGGGAATGAGGCCCTGAAGGCCCCAGGGAGGGAATAGATGTGTAGTCCCAGAGAGGGGGTGGTAGTGAGGGCCCTGATCAGGGTTGAGTAGGGCTGATGGTCAGCCTGAAGGGCAGCCCAAAGGGGTATGCTAAGTAAAGCTGTGGGATGGCCTGAAGGGCAGTACATGGGGCAACACCTGAGGAACAAGTTGTTGGATGTGAAAAGCCCAGCAAGGAGCTAGGATGGGGTTAGCCCTCTGTGTGGTAAAACGGCTGGCCGCTAACCAGGTGAGGGTTGCAGGACAGGCTCAACAGACTGCATGTTGCCAAGTGAGGCATGATTCAGATAAAGACACAAGGCCTATGGAAGCCACTCCAAGAGGGAGCAGGGCAAAATAAGTTGTCAGTGCAAGAAAGAGACCCTGTGAGAGGGGGTAGAGTATGAGAGGCCCTAGTGACAGAAGGTCGGTATGAATGTACATGTGAAAGAGGCCCGACAAAGGACTAAGTTGGGAGCATAGTGTCATCCTGGATGCCATCTGCGAGGCATGGGCCACTGTGTAGGGAAGGTTTGGAGTGGTGGATAGTATTCCCTGGGACTGGGGCACGTAATGGGTAGCCTCATACATTAAACCACCAGGTTATGGGAATAGCAAGGTAGTGGCAGATGAGATTGGGTGGACTGCCCCATAAAGACAGGGGGGTGGGCCAGCTTAAGACCCAGCCCTGAGCTTGCCCACTGTCACACATACCATAACTATCTGGAACAGAGTTCTCTACACTTACAATATAATCTCAAAGTCATAGGTGCTTAACTTGTTATCAGTGCACTTTCAAACCTTACTCTAACCTGCTGCAATATCAACCCTGTGACAAGGCCAACAGAATCCATCTAGTTATCACCTAAAGTCTGCCTAACTTGATCACCCTCACCAGTAATTATCCCCAGCTCCTTTTTTCAAAGTGGCCCTTTGGGAAAAACTTGACTTGGCTTAAAGACAGCCTGCCAACTTCAAACAGTGTCTCTCTAGCAACAGATTAACTCATACCAACTCTCACCAAGGTACTAGAACTTGCTATAGACCCAGATATCAGCTGTCCCCTCATTAACACATCATTGTTGGACCAATACACATGAAATACAACATCCAAGGTTCATTTACCTGTTCTTCTTCCATTAGCATATGCTCCATCACCTGTTACATTACCTCTCTTCCAACTATATTGGCCAGAGTGAGATATTTCTATATAAAAAAATGGATGGACACCAAATTGATACCAAATGCAGAAAAACACAAGCCCATGGCAGAACACTTTAACCTCCCCTGACATTCAATCACTGACATCAAAGTAGCTGTTTTTAAACAACAAAACTTTAAAAAACAACTTGACCATGAAATTATGGAACAAGAAATTAACCATGGACTCAAATGAGTGGTCTATGGAATCTTATACTATTACTTCAACTAGCTATTAATCCTATGTTCCTCAATGTGGTATCTGCCTTGTTTATCTCTAATGACCTTCTCAACCCACCCTTTGCCTCTCTCTCCAGTACCCATGGTCCTTTGTACCATTTTAACCTAAATCCCAAATGACTTTGAATTAAGATAACCCCCCTGTAATTAGATTCAATGCATGGAAAACTATAAATTTGCTATAACTTTCCATGTATAGATTCTAATTTTTGGGTAGAGGACTTCTTAAATTCATCCCGTTCTCACTTCTGCTGCAGGGAAAGCAGTAGCAGGGAGGCAAGTGGCAGGAAAAATCTTGGCAGAGGGCAGAGATGGGGCAGATGGTCTGACTTCTGCCCCTTGCCCCCCTGCTGTCTGTATACTCTGGTACCTGTCCCTCTTCTATTTGTTCCCCCCAATGCCTACTCCCCTGCTGACTATCCTCTTCCACTTGCTCCCAACCCCTGGTGCCTGACCTCCCTGCCTCTTGCCCTACCCTGATGGCTGCTTCCCTGCCACCTGCTCCCCCCTGCCTGCCACCATTTGCCCTTCCACTGCTTGTCCACCCTGCCACTTGCACCCCTTGCTGCCTGCCCCCTCTTACCTCCTGCCCCAGCAGCATTTACCCTGTGCAGCAACTCTGGCTTCAGCTTCACCCAGGGTATGGAGTACATAGGACTCCGTTCTTGACCTGGCTTGGTAGCAGTGGTGGTGGTGGCAGTAGCTCTGGCCTCTGGCCCAAGACAGGTGAGGCCAAGAGCCACAGCAGTTCCTATGCCACTCTTCAGTTTCCCCCTCACTCTTGTACTTATACCCTGCTATACCTGGTAAGCTGTGATTAAAGGATCATGGTCTCCTGGTTGTGATTGTTTCTCCCTTGCTGTAACAATAGATGTTCTGTGAGCAGGATCTTTGACAACAAATGGATATTCTGCACAGAAACCTCACTGTGACATGTGGAGGCTGGAATCCCTTCAAGTAGATGGGGAGAGCTGTGATTTCTCTACTTAGCTGGTAAATCAAAAGCTTTTTTCTTTCTTTTTTTTAAAAAAGGGTCTAAGCGAAAAAGTAAAATATCCAGTTGGAAAGAGGTGAAGGCATTGATTTTGCCTTTGCAGATGATGCTGCTCAAACCCAAGGCCTAACAGAGGTACTGAGGACAAGGAAGTGCCTTATGTTTAGGTTTTCATAGTTTTGTAACTGCTTGATGCTCTGTAAGAATAAAGGGTGTGTGTATGTGAGAAATTTCTTTGCTAAGTATTTTTCCATGCTCTAATATCTTGTTACCCTGATTGATGTAACTGAGAAACTAGGTTTTTGCATTCATGAGAGCTTTAGGGAAAATGGGTCTAAGCAACTGCGGGGCTCAGGAATGCTGAAGCACGCATTCTGTGGTCTAGGTGCCTAGACTGTGTGTCTAACTGTTTAAGTTAGTGTCAGATTTGGGGTCTACATTTGGAAGTGATGGAGAAAACTAGAGCAAGGAATATTTATATTACCGGGGCCTTAACAGTATATGGAATCCAGCAGTTGAACTCACAACAAATTGGGGTCGGGTCTACCTGAAGCTCCATCATGACACAAACATTTAAGGATAAAGCAAGAAAACTCTTCATAGGTAACCATCTCATTAAGTGAACTCCCATTAAGAGCCTGAAAACTCTTTTCATCTTTGTAATTTTAATACATCATAATAAAAGTTGTCAAAGTTGTTCGGCATCTTTTCAGTATTTAAAGAGACCTTGTTAGTGCATTAGCACACAATTTACTCCTACATGCATGATCTCTGTGATCTCATATTATTTATAATATTTGTATATCACTCATAATATCAGTAAGTACTTCACAACAGTCATGGGCCTGAAAGGCCTTACATTCTTGATATGGAATAATACCTGATTCTAAAAAAAGCAATTTGGGAAAGGCCAAACCTCCTCCCCCCAACAATAGCTGCACCTAGCACTCTCTCAGGAAGTTCATATCTTAATATTACCATTATGGGGGTTTCTGTGTGTACAGATGTGTTAACTCAAGAGGTTTTCAGATCTTTCTTATTCTTCTCCCCCCATTGCAAGACACGCAACCATGGGAGGCAGTCCCATTTATTACCCCGAAAAACTAAAAGAAATTCTTGGAGAAGTACAAAGAAGGAAGAAAGCCATAAAAAAAGAGCCATGAATGGCTCTTCTAGTGGCACAGGGCAGCCTAATAGTGGCAATAGGCAGAGCCCCCACAACCAGTGTTGCTGCACCTGCATCCTTTATCTTCCCTCTCTCTTCCACAGTAATGTGCCCCCCTGTCCTGGTTGGGCAGCTTGTCTCAGCCTCAGCCCCAACAGACTTACCAGCTGGAGGCAGCTGTCAGCTGCTTGTTTAGTCTATGGCCAAATCTCCAAATTGGCTGAATCTTTTTCCAGAGCTTTTCCAAATTGCTTCGGATGCTTCAAATTGATTTGGAGCTTTTACTTTATCTCTCAATTTGATTCAGATTCGGAAATTAGGTCCCTGAATCAGGCCAAATCTCCTCCAAATCAAATAAGCTACCGAAGCTTCGCATAGCCCTAGTAGCTAGTCTGTTTCCTAGCTTATGTTCTTCCTCCAGACTACTCTCAGAGGAGTTCAAAACATCCTTTCTTGTTTTTTTTCCCTGCAGATCCAGGTCTAGCAGAGACCTACATAACTAGTGGAACAGCCCTGCTTCCAGGTTTAGTACTGGTGTGGTAAGGTCTGACTGTTAAGAAGAGGCTGTCTCTGCCTAAAAATGTTACAATCCACATGATTCTAACTACAAATCTGAGGCTCATTGTAGATTTCCTATTTGGAATATTTTCTCATTGCTCACCAGGCTGCATAAAAAACTGTTTCCTAAGTAAATAATTTTTTAAAAGAAAAATAGTAATTTCACATAACCCTGGTTTGTCCCCCCCTTGTTTCCTGTTTTGGCTCTATTTTGCACAGAAGAGAAATCTTATCAGAAATGTCTTATGCTACTGACCCAGATCACTTTGAAAACTGTTTTGTCACCCATCAACTCCTTAAAGGAAAAGATGAAAGGAAAAATATGGATGTGTTTCCAATGAGGATAATGAAAGATGAAAGGCAGGAAGAAGCATTGGAAGAAATGCAAAATGTGGGTACTGATAGACACACAGCACAGAAAGGTGGAAATGAAGAGTTTGTAATGTGATTTTAATGAAAGGAAAAGCTTCAGTGCAAAACAAAGATGCTGGGAAACAATGCTAAGGAAAGATACTTGAGATTTGGGTGGGAACTTAAAGACTATATGGAAGGATTAAATCCAGTAGAAGCAATAATATCTAAACTACTGGAGACTTTCTTTGACATAACATTTAGCCCACCTCTGAGAGTTGAAAAAATACCTCTGATACACAGACAAATATACAAACTTCACAGTACAGTACTTAAGGGCAAAAGAGATCTGATCAGAACTCAGTGCTTTCCCGTCAGCTGTTTAAAGTGATTGCATTCTTTTTGAAATGTGTAAGGAAAAATAGTTTGTTTCTTAATGGAATTTTGTATTTCTAGATGTATCTTGTACTGCTTAGGCATCCTTAATTTTGAGTTTTCTAGAAGCTGTTTGACTATTTGGCATTTACCAAAACAGTTATTTTTTGGAAAGAAACTAGCATTTATTTTATGGTTTGGATAATACAAAGACATTTCCTAAAGCTAATTCATTCGCTTCTCAAACTGGATGTGACAAAAAAGTTGCCAGCTTACTGACTGGAGATAGAGAATAAGATTCTTTCTTGCTGGACTACTATCATTTCTCTCTTTCACTTAATCTTGGATTTGTTACAGCTTTTCTAGTTCTGAAAAATATTTTGGAGTAAACAGAATTAGTCAAATCAGATCATTTTACTTAGGAAGCAAAGTAACAAAACAGGTTAAATTGGGGAAGAGAAGATATTAGATCTTTACTGTCTATACTGATTGACTTATTTTAATTTGACATGGATCTTTGATGGATGATCACAGTGAATATTAAATATTTGGCTGTGCCATGAAATCCTTTGAATTTAATAGAATCCCTTTTACTGCCCTTGGTGTTATATAAACCATTAATTATGCAATGCCTTTTTCCTCTTTTATCAAACTATGGATTTACCAGATATGGTGAAATTATCCCTGTTGTCTTAGGCTCCAAAATGTACAATGAGCTTGATGAAGAAACACATATTTTATAACCATGGTAACTGTCAGACACATCTGTAGATAGCTCTATTCTGCTCTCTCATTCCCCAAAAAAGATTGAAAGACATCACTTTTTTGATTTTTGTGAGAAAGGGGGATAGGGAAAATCAGCGATGAGCATAATTTTAAATCACATATAGCTAAGTATTTGGTAATCACTGGAACAATGAGAGTGGGAGACAGTGAAAAAATTATTTAGATTCAACTGTAGTTGTAAAATGTAAAATTAACCTCTCTCTCTGATCAGATTGTCTCTGTAGACACTTTAATGATACCTTATGAAACATGCCTGTGTGTATAGTACTTTAAAATGCATTTTGAGAGATATCATCAGCTATTGGCCAGGCCATAAAACTTGAGGAGGGATTTCTAAGAACAGGGGGGAAAAAATCAAATGATCCTGCCAGATTCAGTGTTCATTGAAGGAGTAACAGATCTTGTGATATTTCTGTGTTACTAAATACATTGTAGTGACATCATGTATACATGTACATATACATGTATTTTGGTATAACAAACGACACAAGAGCAAAATTTGTAGACAAAGTACTAATACTGCTACAACCTAGCCTGACACTGCCATGAGAACCAAACTTGTAAGGTAAAAAATAAACAGGAAGGCTCCCTGCCCAAGAAAAAGATTGAACTCTTCCATGATTTTGAAGTAAAATTCGCTCCTTTTGGCTTTGTTTTCTGATCTTAAGCATGTGGTTGGAATTTCTCCCTTTGGTGAGCATTTTGAAAGAAACTCATCATGAAATAAATAATAGGCAAGCCAAGTTGATATATGTCCTCATTTCATCTTCTGATTTGTATGTGGGGTGCTTCCCTATCCCCCATGGGTGCCAGATAAAAAAGCTTTTGTTGTACTCAGGCACAGTTCTTGGCTTTCTGCTCTGTCTTGTTCTCAGCATTCTTGCTTTTCCCTCTTTCTGCTTCTATGGCATATCCCCTGCTTAGCTTCTTCCTTAGTTATTGTCCCCTGCACTTCTTGTTCCCTCCTTGAATACTGATTTTGTATTGTCCTCTCTTTTTTAAAGGCAGAGAAGTGGTATTCATCTTCACTGAGCTTTGAGTATTGCAGCAGGAGCCTGCTGTAAGCCACAGCCCTCCACAGCTTGTTTTGCTACCTGCAGTCTAGATCTCTGCTCTTCAAGCTGGAGGAAAATCTTTGGTCTCTGCAGCCATGGCCAGGTCCTTACATAATAAAAGCAACAAATAAGCAAGTCCAGCCCAAAGCATACAATCATCTGTAGTTGTGAAAGCTTGGATTGAAGATAGGGGTATCCGCTCTAATTAATCTTTTTTTCCTTTGTGCACCTGGTTCCACATTTGGCATTTTATTGTAGATGAAAAATGTTTTGTCACAAATAGCGCTACTAGTTTAGCTCTAATTTGGGTTGCTTTCCATCCTGGATCCCTTCTCCAGCTCTTCTCCTGGGTTACTGCCCTCAGCTCCTTTTTCCCCTCCTGCCTAAGCACTACTAGTCCTTGCTTCAGTCTGGAAGGGCATAACCAGCCTGATGTCAGGTCACTGCAGGCAAGACTGTTTGGGATCCCTACTCCTTTGCTGTTTTATTCCCACAAATAATGTAGTGGTGGATAGAATAGAAGAATGGATAAGACCTGTCTCTGCTTCCTTGAGCTGGCTCCTTGCTTCTGTTGCACAAACTGCAGCTCTTAGGCTTAACTATGACAGCACAAGCTGGGGACCAAAGTTTTTCTTTGTGAGACAGCAACAGGAGCAGTGGGTTCTGCTGAAGTATCGCGCAAAGCCTCCAGCCCATTCTGTTTGCAGTGACCCCCTTGGTGACTTCATCCAGGGCTGCTAGATTATTTATAATTCAGGCAGAGATTCTAAGCTTCCAGGAGCTTCCTGCAAGAGGCCAATGTCAAAGTCAGAGCAGTTCAGTACTGCTAAAAATACAATGAAAGTTCTCACATATGTCAATCTCTGCAACTGTTTCCTTTGTCTATGTGAGAGAGGTCTTGGGAGCCAACAGAAAGTGTGGCAACTTCCTGCTGAGTCTAGCTTTTCATTACTCAGGTCATATCTGAAAACCCCATAGACGTCCCAATAGGAGGCCAATATCATGCCTTTGAGCTCCTGCTTTCCTGGTACAGGCCTCTTTTGGCTGTGTGAAATTACAGTCTCACCATAGATAATGTTTTTGGAACATATTCCAGATACAGGCCTATGAACTTCACTTCATCAGCCGCCTGGATACAAAAAATCATGGACTAAATCATGGTGCTGTCCCCTACCTTGTGGGTCTTTAAGAGAAGGCTGGATAGGCATCTGGCTGGGGCATCTGACCCCAGCACTCTTCCCTGCTTGAGCAGGGGGTCGGACTCAATTTTAAGTTGGTCTAATAAAAGATGTTAGATTCACCCAAAAAACTTTGTATTCCAGTGTTGGCTTTCCCCAAGGTACATATGAAGGGAAGGTCTTGAAAGGGAGCCACTGTTTTGTATTGACTTTTTTATTGTATTTGTACTGAATGCTCAGAGAATAATGATTATTCCCTCCCATTTTTGACCTATCTTCTTGTGCAGAAGAAGAAAGGCTTAAGTTACATAGTATGAAGTTACAGTGTTGAGCCGGTAGCTAACTGCTCTCTGCTTACTGTAGAGGAGTGGGAAAAGCACGGAAGCATTTCCTGTTACTTTACAGGATTCAGACGAAGCAGCCAAGATAACTGCAGGCTTCTAATATGAATGAATAGATGCTGTGGAGCAGTGGGAGGCATAAGCTGCCAGACTTTCTTTGGAATGCTTTTGGCTTACAGGATGTCCAGCTGGTTTCCTGATAAAATGTCCTGAGGCCTCTCAAATGACTTTTTTTAATCAGAAAGAGGAAGAACTGGAAATACCATCTTGAGATCTTTTGACTGTTCTGCAATTGGCAGTGCATCCAGAGTAGTTTTTGTTTGCTTGCCACAATAAATGTAATGGGTCAGATGCTATATTCCACCTAGGAGCCTAAGTGTTACTTTATTTGATCCTGCTTTGGACCTTGAAGATTCATGATAACAGTTTACCCATCTTACCATCAAGATTGAATCATAAAAAAGCAGAAAGGAGGAGAAGAATACACCTACCTTTAGTACTAGTTTTTCAGGGATGCAAACAGGGTAGAACAGATCACACTTAAGCATCAAATATGTAGAATGAGTTCTGGCCAAATACGCCTGTTTTTTCTTATCTTTTAAAGGATAACCAATATGATTAATCAGGGAAATCCAAATTACATAAAATTCTATAGGAAAGTGGATTTTTGTTGTGTTGTTGTGAGTCAGTTTTTACATTGATAATGCCTGTAGGTGTCTGCTAGGAAAGTTCTCTACTAGATATGTGGAATTGGCAAAGGTGATCTTAGAGCCGTTGGCAATATTATCTGGAAAAATGTATGTTCAACTCATAAGAATGTAAGTGCGCTTCTCTAGTTGGAGTTTATTAGCATATTGTATTTGCACTGTCAAGTTGCATGTGCTCTCCAAAAACTGTTCATGCACATTCTAGAGAAAAAATGACAAAAAAAGTCAAAATCAAGCATTTCATCCTGATTATAGCCTACATAGTTTAAATCCTGAAGACTTGCAAACGTCTAATTAAAGTAGAAAACATCTTATAGAAGACTTGCAAACACTTAATACATGAAAGAGAAGGCACAACACTAGAGAGCAGACAGAAGCATAAAGTGCTGTTTGCAGTAGATTTCATAAAACTGAAAATGAAACACAATTAGACACATCAGGGAGCCACACTGCATAAGAAAACATTGTCAGCAATGACAGCAAAGTTCATATAAATGGTATGCCCTAGTGGAGCTAAGCTCTATGTGAATGAACAGTGGTGCAGCTACCCACTGGGATCAGGCATTGGAAAACAATGGACCAGCCATTTGCTGATAATTCAGTGAAATGGGCTCTTGCAAAAATAGCACAGGTGGCTCAACTGAGTAACGCTGATACCATCTATCGGACTTTTCAATTCTGTTCTATGTCAGATTTTATACATAGATTCAGATGTTAGATGTGACTAACATCTGTTACAGGTCTGAAGAGGAGCAGTGTGTGTATTAGTGTCCTGCTCTAAATTGTTTTACTATATATATACATTGCTTTATTTTAAGGGTAAAGACACATAGGCCACTTAAAGCAAAAGGCAGGAAGGTTTACAATGGCATGAAGTTTCTTCTTAGTTACCAAGGCAATTTCTTTCAAAGCTCTGCTTCCTTCCTATCTTCCATTGTATTCTTGTGGGTTAGGTTAAACTTTACTAATCCAAATGAATGGAACATCCACCTTTCATACAAGGTAAAGGTAAGAAACAAGGTGAGGCATCTATCATTTCCCAAAAGAAAGGCATATTTGAGTCTACTCAGGGATTATGAGTATATAGGTAGAAGGCTTTGTTGGGTATTGTTTATGATGAAGGTCCACGTGTGTGTGTGTGTGTGTGTGTGTGTGTATTTGTGTGTTGTGTATGCATGTGTGTGCACCTGCATACACACACACATATAAGAGAGGAAAGTGAGGGAAAGATGCCAAGTAAAACCAGAAAGGCACACAACTACAAGTGTAGTGGACCTTAAAAAAGGGAGATTTTAGGTTAGGTGCTTGCTGAAGAAGGATTGTAGCTGCAACCAAGAAAACAGTGTCTTTTTTGCTTCCTCCTGTGCTCAAGGAAAGAAGATTGTTTACTTTTTTTTTCCTGGCTCTTGTTGCAAAAGCTTACAAGACCCTGAATTTTTGACTAACTGCTTTAGTACAAAAGGGTTGCCTTTGTAGTGGCTTTAACTGTAACAATTTAATCACATAGACAAGAACAACTTTAATGATGCAAAGTTATCTATAATACCTTATAGTAGTGTTTTAAAAAAATTCTTGTTAAACATAAAAAATATAAAAAATTAAATGAGCTACTTCATGCAGAGTTGAGATGACAGCAGCAAACATAGCCCTAAGAAAAACTAAATTTAGTACGCATTACACTGACAATTATGTGAGAGAATTTTAAGACTCTTGTGTTGATTGTGATATCTCTGCATGTTGGCAGAAAGAGCCCTTGTGCCACAGAAAAAGCAGACATAAAGGCTTACATTACACATAAACTGGTTTAAGAGATCAGAAACTGGTTTAAACCTGTAACAGAACAGATGTTCAGTGCACATACACCAGTTTGAAAATGGCTGAAACTGGTTTTAGATAAACCTGGTTGAGTGTAGTATCAGACTTAACTGATATGGGTCAAACCGGTTTATGCAATGTCTGTCCCAGACCCCTTGCTGGTTCAAAATAAACCAGACTCTCCCAGCATCCCGGCACATTCTCTGGGTTGAACAGGGCTCTACTCTCTGCTCCACAGCAGGATTGACTCGTCCCTTCTGATCCCTGGCTGGAGCTCTGGCACAGACTGTCCTTCCTCTCCTCCCCCTCCCTGCTTGAAGGAGAAGCAGAGATCCCTCTCTCCCTCCCTCCCATCTCTCACAGTGTGGACCTCAGCTCTCATGGACTGGAGGCATGTGGTATGCTAGCTAATGCCAAGAGGTGTCTGTATGTATCAGTGTCTCCATTTTCACTGGAACAGACAGGCAGAACAGTGACTGCTTAGGGCATTTGAAGCTAATCAACAGGTCAGATGGTAAGCTGTTTAAGAAGAGTTTGAATTAATGGAGAAAAGCTATTTGCTGAAAGGTGATAAACACTGTTACCAGCCCCCTGTTGGCTTGCTTACCTCTCAGTTTGCTGCAGGCAGTATAAAGAAACAGGGAAAGGGAGACTGAAAAGCTCAGTATCATCAACAGATGCATGCACTGCACACACCCCCTTGCCTCAGAGTGCTAGCAGGCATCTAGAGTCTGGCAACACTCCTGCCCCTTCAGCAGCCAGCAGGGAAAAGCCTGGGATGGTGCAGATAGACCTCCATAATCAGAAGTCCTACTGAGGCCTGGCCATGCCTCCCTGAGCTCAGTACTGTTGAAGGGAAGGGAGGGCTGCTCGAGCATCCCCTACTTTTTAGCCTGAGCCACTTCAGGCATGTGCCTGAATTTCCTCAGTCCAGAGAGAATGACTGTCCAGTTACAAACCAGTTCAGCCTAGTCAGATTAGATTAACCTGCAAAGATTGAATCAAGTCAGGCTCAGGCTTTTTGAATGTCTGTCACTAGCCAAAGTGATTCTGCAGTTTTATTTGCATACTTATAGACCAGGACTGAACTGTACACCACAAACGTTAGGGATATAAGAAAAAAGAATTCAAATTCCCATCTGTAACAGCTTATCACCATAAAATAGTTTCCATTTAATATACACAGCATTCACAATTTTTTTCTTTGTAGGTTCTTAAATTGCACTTCTCATTGCAATATTCAAACACCTTCCAACAATTCATTAAAGGATTCGAGTGACAATCTGCCATGTGTGATTCATCCTTTTGCTCACCTCATGGGGTTAGAGGGGTGTGTGTGGTAAACTGTGTTTTGATCGTTTACTTATATTTAATATGAGTATGATGCTATAGTTTATAATAAGATTGAAGAAATGTGGAACAGAAGGCAGCAAGGTGGTCAGGTAGATTACATCCCTATGAGATAAATTACATTCTTAAGTTATCTTATAATTGTTCTTGCAAATATTTAGTAATCAACATAAAGGCTTACTAGTTTCTTACTAATGCACTTTTTGAATGGACAAATGTATTGTGTATACATACACACAAATATAATGGTTGTTTTATATAACTGAATGTTTAAATTATGCCCTAGAACTAGTGTGTTTTTTTTCCTTTAGAATTCATCTAGTCGATACTATTTTGAAAATCTTTTTGCTGAGATGCATTAAATACTATACCACGGAAGACAGTTCTTCCAGGAATGAGCTAATGCAGTGCAGAAAATAAGCTTTTATAGCGCTGTCAATGAATTCCCAGCTATAACAAAGTTTTACAAGCAAGCATTGGCATGAACGTCAAAATACACCTGAGCTTCAAGGTGTTCTTAGTGTTGTCCTTGTTTTACCTCAAACAGGAGTAGAAAATGATACAGTGAAGTACATCATTATACACATAACACATTATTTTATGCTACAAATCCTCCAGATTTCTGCCATTTAATCAGAGAGGTGGCTGGACAGCCCCCTGGACAAATACAAAAATGCTACTCCTAAATCATCCCTGACTAATGTTTACCCAGGCTCTTCTTGAATACCTCCAGTGAAGGAGCATCCACAACTTCTCTGGACAATCTGTTCCACTAGAAAGTCATCTAGTTATTTACTAAGGAAAGCTGTACAACATGTAGTCCCTTCTTTGGTAAGATATTATTTTACTAATTTTAATCTGGTCGGTGAAACCCTGCTGTTACTGGGCATCTCTGGGAAATAAAGATTTACTAAGCAACTAATACATTTATTTCCCCACACATGACACTTCCTGTTACCTCTGTGGAAGTTGATTATGGATGAGTTGGATCAAGTCTCAAATGCTGTTGAAATAATAAATAATAATAATAATTATTGTACATATACAGGAATTATTTATCCCTGTATGCAAAGGGATATATCTCCCCTATTACTTTAGTATTTAACTCCCACAATATTTAACAAAGTTATCCTCTGAATGCTTGTGTCAAGTGGGGAAATGTTATCATTCTCACTTTATAGAAAGAAAAAAATGAAAAGGAAGAAATTAAAGTTCAGATGCCTAAAACATCTGTTGAGTTGCTTGTGTCCCATTTGTACACACCATTCATCCCATTAGTAAGAGTGAGGTGCCTAAGTATCTTTTGAGAGTCTTGGCCTAGGTAACACAGTAATTCTGTAGTAGAGTAGGAAATCAAGTTTATATCCACAAAAGTCTTGACTGTTATTCTAACTAGCTTCCCAACCTTCCATTTCTTGCTTCTTGTATAGGAGCAGAGAGGCTGAAAGAGTAAACCTTAGAAGAATCTGTGGATACAACTAATGCTTGTGATACCAGGGAACTCTACAGAAATTTCACAATGCATTTCATAACAAAGCCTGACACAGTAGGAATGTTACTAGTGCTATGACCATTTTTCACTGAAGGAAACCTGGAAAATATCAAGACTTTCTACTGGTCTCCTTTAGAATTGAAATTTATAGCATTTCTCAAACGGACATGACTAAAATAATACCTTTGCTTGGCAGAAAACTTGTGCAAAAACTAAGATCTGTGAACCTCATTTGCTTCCCCCCCCATAAAATACCAACAGCTTTTCCTGGATCATGCACCTATGTATATGGCTGCTCTATTGGGCCCTAGCAAACTCTCGGGGTGGATTACACACATACTACTCACCCTTTCAAAACAGAGTATGCTATAGGACTAGAATTCTGTCGCACCTTCGGAGCCTTAATTCCGACAGGCCCCTAGGGCGAGAATGAACGGACTCTAACTAATTTCTGTTTTCCCGCACTAGGCTTTGATTTCCCTTTTATTGGCTGCTAGATAGATCAGATATCGTGAGATTGCCGAGATAAGGTTGTTGATACTCACACGTAGTAGTTAGTAGCAGTTTATTGGTCCGTTTACAACCGACAGAGACAGAT
>JAGPOW010003316.1:138832024-138853401 GCA_030014935.1 Caiman crocodilus
GACAGAGACAGATGACCGAAGGAATGTTACAACCGTCAGAGAGAGATTGATCACCGAGAGAAGGAGGGGGAATCCGGGGGTTTTCAGGCTCTGCTTTTTAGCTCTTTACCATGGATTTGGCAAACAGCTGCTGGCAAAGATCCTGTGTCTGACATCTAACGGTCACAAGCCGCGGATCGCGAGACGGAGAGCTCCGCTCGGTCCGGCTACGGGGGGGGCGTTATATATGTGGCTGGCCTATGAAATTCTTTGTTTTCATTTCATTCCTTTTATGGTATGAAGCTGGCCTCTGGCGTTACTACAAGGGGTTTGATTTCACTACGAGGGCTTGGCCTCTTAGGTGGTGTCATGAGTCACCGCCTACAATGCAATCTGCACAAATTCGACAACTAACTGATATTGACTGTAGACAACCTTTTCTTTTGCCTTTTAATGGCAAATAAAGATCTTCCCTGCCTTTTTTTCTCAACAGGTAGAAAGGTTCTACCTAGTTAGTTTGTCATCCAGTGTCTCTATTAAATTCCTGAGGATTTCCCAGGTCTCTCCCATGGCAGCTAAATGGAAGTGCCTTCTTAAGGATAGAAAGATTGTATACTCTTCTCCTTGTTAGTGCCATGAAAAGAAATGCTATGATGTGGTAAAATTCCTAGCTCAGTTCTCAGCTTGAGATTTTTGAGAAGGGGGATAGTGCTACTTTGAAGTGACTGTGTCTGCAAAGAACTAGCATTACTCCTGTTGCAGCAACACAAGTTCTGGACTATGCCCTGATACTGCAAATCAGACTATGTGCTTATAATTCTTGGCTTTTTGAAGGTGGGATGTTAGAAAACATAGGTGAAGATGATGATTGTCATTAGAAGGCCATACATTTCAAAAATATTTCCTTCTTTTCCTGCTAACTGGTGGGTCCCAAAGCAAAATCTTGCAGTTAGTTTCATTGGGTGCCTGTACATCTGCTCCAGTGTGCTGTAATTCTTGTGCATTGGAGCAGACTCAATTAATAGAGTCTGCTGGAGTATGCTAATTAGCGTGTGCCTGCAGCCTCCACTTCTCATGAATTTAGTGTCCACGCTTCAAAATGGCTACAAGGTGGTTTAACTAGAACTGATCGAATGAGCTTTAGTTAAAGCACCCCTATTACCATTTGGAAGCTCAGGGACACTGATATATGAGATGCTGTGGGTGCTTTAATTAGAGCAACCCTCAAAGCCACTCTAATTAAAGCCCTCCCACCCCCAGGGCATGTGTTTTTCCTCTGAGCTACTTTCCAGTGCAAAGACTGAACATTTATCAGCCCTTCCTGATAAATAACAATTGTGGGAAATTTAGCTGTTATACCTTCTACTATAATGGTACACTGTGGTGTTTAGATTAGTGGGCTAGAGGTCAGTATGGAGAGAATTTACTAGTAAACATGAAGGAAGAATACACATAAATTTATGGGAAACTCAGTTTTCCAGTATACAACACTACTAGAAGCTGCAGCAATAGCACATACCTCTTACATGCTAGTGTTGACACTGGCAGCCCATTCTGACAGAGCAACTATATTTCCCCCCCCCCCCTTTTTTTTTGTAATCTCCTTTTTTATTTAGCTGCTGGAAACAGCAATTAAAAATTATAATGTACCCTGAAATGAACCACAAACCACAAGGAATGTTCTTTACAGTAAGTTGCCCAAATATTTTAAATATGATTTCATTTTTGAGTCAATGTCGATTTTCTTGCCAACCAGAATCTAACATTTAAGGGGTCCATTTCACTAACATTATTAAGTTCCTTGAGCTGAGATAAGAGAAAGAGAGAAAAAGGTGTCAAATGAATAACCGAGAATCTTTTAATATGACAGACTCAATTAACTAAAACAACATAATTTGTTATAACTATTAATAACTGACCTTCTACTTCTCCTGAGAGAAATACATGACAGAGTGGAAAGTTTTACCTAAAAACACAATGTTCTTGATAAGATTTTTATATTTAGGATACCACAATATTATGTGTGTGTGTAGTACAATATTTTAGGTGTGTATATGTGCATGTACACACAATTTAGATCAAACTTTGTTATCTACTAAAATGCATGCATATACCTGTGTGCATGTGCACTTCTTCCTGATGAAGTTCAGAACAGCCTTTAGGGCCAAATGGGAACAGCTAGAATGCAGAGGCATTGTGGTCATGTACCCTTTCTCATAGAAATGCTATATATATCTGAGGTGGTAGGGAGGTTACATAAAGTATTTATATTAGCTCTATGCCATATGGGGATCTTCCTTACTCAACTGGAATCTCTAGGAAATTAGAAAAAGACTTTCTAGCAGTTTGTTCCAGATTCTGAACTAACTTGTATTAAGATTAGCATGGAACCCAGTACATAGCCTTCTGACCTCAAACAGTTGATTGGGAGGAAGTGTGGGTACTCTATCCTGAACTTACAGATTCCCCTCGTTTTGGAATGCTACTCAGAGGGTACATCTACATGAAACACTTCATGTCCATTAGAGTAATTCCACTGCACATTAGTGTAGCTGGAAAAATGGTGCTAATGCACAGTAGATTAGTCCAGTAGGTATTAGGAGTCACTTAAAAAGCACTCATTTGTGCTAACGCAGAGTAGCTTTAGTTCAATGGCATTGTGTCACCTAAAAAGAGTTCTGATTATGGCACATTAAGTACCTGTCATTACACAAGAATTCATGTAAAATTACATAATTATGTGAGAATTTTGCAGATTTCAAAAAAAGTTTCCCAATCTGATTAAGGCACATTAATAAATGTGGAGATGCATCCAGCATTGCAGTGTCTGGCTGTCATTTCAAGGGGCAGTCTTTATAGTTGGGAGTCTCTGGGAAGCATGGAAATCTTAGGTAGACCATGACTTGGCTAAGACTTTTGTTGAATAGCACAAAATCATATCTTGAGTAGAACAACACATGATTTACATTGAATAACACAAAATAACATTTCCAACATTATGCCTTGTAGAATAATAAAGGGAAGGGGGATATGGGGAGTAGGTGAACCAGGGCACCAGCTCCAGTGCAAAAATATTAACATCTGTAGTGTTAGCTTGACTACCTCTGCATTGCTTACAGCACAGCTACTGACACTGCTATACCTCTGCTTATACCTCTGTGTTTGTTGCACAACCAACCATACTTACTCCTAGACATTTAATAAACTAAGGCAGACTAGGAAATGGTTTTTCCTTACAATGAGAATTTTGGAGATTTCAAAAAGTTTTCACCATTTGAAATGGAGCAAGAATCAGTCTAAAATATTTTTGTAAGAAAATTAAAACATGGCTCCTTTGCTTTCCTAAAAAGAAAAACAAATTATTTTCATTTCATAACAATGGAAATTTTTAATTTAAAAAGTGTCTGAAAAAATTATCAAGGAGAGGCATAATAAAGCATCAGGGCATCCAGGGCAGTAGTATGCATAGGGGCAGTGACAGCTGTTATTTTTCTACCCAAATTAGCACCCAGGGCTGTTGTCCAAGTTGCCCTGCCCTACTTAGGCTCATGTTAGCAAGCATTTCACAACATTGCTTTCAAAATGTTTTCAAAAGAGAAAACTGAACTTTCTTATGAACAGTTTCAGATTCAACAAACTGGCATGTTGTAATGAAAAATTGCTTAATTAAAAACTTTGACCAGGTCTACTTGTTACTATGACAAGCCATACAAGATGACAGTGGGCTCATTCATTTTCCCCAGGCATTTAAACATGGGGAAAAGCACAAATGTAATGGATTGTTGGAATATAAGAAGTGCCATGCTGTGTCAGATCAATGGTCCAGCAAGATCAGCATCCTGTCTGTGACACTTTATCCTGCTGGAGTTGCTGGCGTCTGGGCCTGGGAACAGGAGTTCTGAGCTGCTGCAGACTCCAGATCCCTCTTGGGGGAGTGAGGAGGGGTCCTAATTCCTCCATTACTGCTGTAGTCACTTCCAGCCAGAAAGGACCCTTAGCAATGCCAGCAGGGCCCATGCAACAGCAACCTCACTAGCTGCTCCAGTAGTATCTGTATGTTTTGCCTCTTGTAGCATCTGTGTGTTTTTGCCTCTTGTGTGCACTCCCCCATTATCTGCTTGTTGAGACCCAGCCGCATAAGCCAGCAGTGTGCTTCCCTGCTCTCTCCTGTGCGTCTTTGCTTTTCTCTTAGTGTTTATCCCTCAGTCCTAACCACAGCCCTCACTCTGCAACACACATCCTTTAGTCCCCATCAGCCCCTCTACAAAAAGTGCAGACTGTGGAGACAATCTGGAAGCCCTCCCAGGAAGCCAGCCTCTCTCTCCCAAATGGAGGGGGAATCCAGGTCTCCCCCAATACCCTAC
Source organism: Caiman crocodilus (assembly GCA_030014935.1). NCBI lineage: Eukaryota > Metazoa > Chordata > Crocodylia > Alligatoridae > Caiman > Caiman crocodilus. Next base: position 138,836,368 of record JAGPOW010003316.1, read on the forward strand.
TTCTTCCCACCTAACTCTCTATGGGCAGCCAATGAGATAGTGGAGGACAAGTATGGCTAGGGGGCTCCCCCTGGCCATTCCCCCTGAGGGAGCCCCAGGGTACCCAAAATCTAACCAGGAGAGGGAAAAAGCAAAAGGTCTTCAGCCACCTCCTCCATAGGGAGTTGGAAAGGAAAAGGAAAGCAAAATATCATCACCTGTAGGGACTGGCTGTGTACCATCAATGAGCACCATGCCCATTCAGTTGTCTTTCAGTTCTAGAAGCCCAGTTGCCCAGCAAAGCAGACGGAGCTTTGTCCAAGCAGCCTCAGTGAGACCTGCAGTTCCTAAGCCTGAGCCCTCCACTGCCTCTACACCTTCATCTCAGGCAATTGGGTCCCATTTCTCAGCGGGCATCACATGGTTCACTGCTGACTGCCCAATCACGTGTCCAACTTTGAAATCTACATGCAAATGCTAGGGGAGTGGGTCCCCAAAGATCATGTCAGCCTCCAAGCAGTATGGTAAGAGGGTTTTCTTCCTTGCCATGGAGGCTGCCACCCAGGAAGTGGTGGAGAAAGCAATCTTGGTAGGGGGGGGGCATCCATGTCTCTTGAACCTCTGGAGCAGCTGTCACCTAAGATAATCCTTAGCTCTGTTCCCACCAGTCTCTCCAACTTGGGCCTTGAGCCATGTCAGAACCCATTAATTGAATGCCTATGGCACAGTAGAATTTCCCACCACAGTGGAAAAACCCCGATGCAGTAAAAAGTTCCTGCCAACTAAATGGTCACATTAGTCAAACATGTGCACCACCATTGGCCGGTTACAAATTATGCCTACTTGGCAACTTATGATTGGCTTATCAACTATATAAAGATCGAAGCAATTTCTGCCCACGTTGGAGAACTCCAGATGCACCTCTGAGTTAATTTGGCAGACTGATCACCCACCAACGACTCCCTGTCACCAACCTTCCCAACGTACCCCCCTCCCTGCGTGCTTGGTAATTCGTTTATGGAACATCTCGTATCATCTCAAGATCTCTCGCTACGCGAATAACCGAAACTATGTTTGTAACTGCAACTAAGCCAGTTCCTCCTATGCTGCACACATCAGTAGCGTAAGTAAATGACCTTGTTGTAACCAATACGCGTCTGTGCCTAATTCCACTCTACCCATCAAAGTACACACCTCATGTTCTGGGTTCCCAGCAAGGGCCCCAGCACTCACCTGGCCACCACGTGGCATCACAAACAGGATCTGGGGAAGACACGATGGAGTCAGAACTAGTTAAAAACTGCCCATGGCATAGTGGGGAATGCCTAACATCCGACTTGGATGATCTATGGGCGCACATTGCCTATCATCAGGCAGGTGGGTGGAGTTCAACCTCGGTTGCAGGTTACTTCTCTCTTAAAGGAGAAGAGGGGGTCAGAAAAGAGTGGGCCGCTCGACTAAGCCCAAGCTCTTTTGTGTGTGTTATGAGCAGAAAGGGGGTCATGTACAAGCTGCAGGATGAGGTAGAAACACTGTCCCTGGCATGAGTAAAAGCGAAAGGTGCGGTGAGCCCAACCCCAGCTCAAGGGTTCACTGGCTGTATTCGGCACGTACAAGAGGGTGGAGAAGCGACACCTCCTGAAAAGTTTAACTGTCCGGCTCTGTCACTCCAGTCACACGTCCATGAACTGCTTGCCCAGTTCCATGAAAATCTAGAGTTGGAGAGCCGCACCGCAACTAGGTGGGCAGTCCCCAAATGGGACAAAGGGAAAATGATCAATGTACTGTTCCACACAGTCTCACTCCTATTTCGCAAGAATGTGAATTTGGAAATTCAGCTAGCCACGGTCAGCAAGGCTGCCAAGAAAATGGCAGCATGAGAAAGTCCTGAGCCTCCACCCGAAAATGGCACCAAGGAAAAAGGCAAGTGCCCTACGAGCCCAAAGTGGGGGGAAGAAGAGGGTGGCACCATAAAAGAGCAGGCGGGGAAACAGCCAATGGCCCCACCCAGAGCGACGCCACCCCCAACAGCCCCACCCCCAGGGCACCTCCCCAATGGCCCTGCCCCCAGGGCGACGCCGCCCCCAATTGCCCTGCCCCCTTACAACGGGGAGGAACCACTGAGTGGGAATCTATACCCAACCCTTCTGCCCGACACACTGCCACCCCCAGCGGCCGTTCATCCCATAGCCCTGTTTAAGCAAACAACCGAACCACAAGGCGTAACTCGTACCACCACCACCTATCGCACCCGTAATCAGGCTGAATTGCAGGAGTTATGCAGGGAATTGAAAATAAAACTCTGAAACACTAGTTATCTGGTTCAGTCACCTGGTCGTGGAATTCAGTTCTGAATTACTAGATCTAGAGGAAGCCTGTTTCCTAACCTGGCAAGCCTCATGGAGCAGGGGACACACTACTGACCTAACACTAGTGATGGGCAACATTCATGGGAACATCCCACTTCTTTTTATCCTCGTTGCAGGACAAATCAATCATAAGTCTCATGCATGACATGATGGCCGGCCGGGAAGGGCCACTGCGGAACAACTCCTGTTAGCTATAGTAAGGGTTTCATACTGCTCCTGGAACCCAAGAGTGTATCAGCTGGGGCTGACACAAGCCCAGCACAATGGGGCATGGCCTCACTACCACCTATGAAATCCTGGGGCAGTTCCAGCTACTCTCGAAGCCATAGACGCTTGCATAGAACTTTACGGGGGAGAGAGAGCACTGTTACTTTCCAACTCCTCCTCAACTTGTTAGCCACCCAACCAGCTGCGAACATGCTAAGCCAACTCCCGCGGTTATAAGCCCTCATGAAGTCAGCGACTACAGACCTGGCTGATGCATCGAACTGTCTCACTGCATACTGGTCAAGTACCAAAAGCCAAGGCACCCCCAATCCGACCACCCACGACTGGAGTCAAGGCTGCCACCTCAAAGGACACCAGAAGAGAGAGCCATGTTCGGATTTCTCTTGAACTACTTAAAGCTTACCAAACAACAGCTACGCATTTTAGGAGATGCAGGACAACGACAGCTGGCACACAAACTGAGATTCAAGTATAGTGAGAAGCCAAAAAATGAGTAGCTGCTGCCAGATGGGCCGGCGGCAATGTCTTTAAACCTGACCCCATGGACCCCAGCCCCTACACCAAAATCATCATTTATGCCCCCACAGATCCAATGATACGACGAGAAGTTTCCTTCCTCCTCGATACAGGGGCCCAAGTTAATGTTATAATTCCATCAACACCCCACATGACAACCACGAAAACCGTCATGGTACCAGGGCTAAATGTGACAATGACCAAGAGAAAAGTCAAATTCTCAGTAGCCGGTTATCATAAAGCACTAGAGGCAGTCCTAGGGGGCATCAACATCCTGGGAATCCCTGGCATCAAGGCACTTTAGCTGAAGGAACAAATATTACAAGCCCTCCCACTCTCCATAACTGGACCTGACCGACACCGGCCCATGCTCTGCAATACGTCTATATGGCGCTATAAACTGATCCCAACTAAGGATTCCCTGAAGGGGGCACTAATTGATTTTCTGCAGCGCCTCAAACAACAAGGGTGCATCCAACTGATAACAGCCAGCACCCGCCTATCACCAGGATGGGAACTTGCGAAACCGGGAAAGCCCAACGAAGTTCAGTTAGTAGTAAATTACCGTGAAGCCAACGAGTGATGTCAACCACTCACCCAACCTAGCCCCTCCACACTGTCTCAATGTCTATATGAAATGGCACAATTCCAGAAGGATATGTGGGTTGGAACAACTCTTGACCTCAAGGACATGTTTTTTTCCATCCCAAGTGACGATGTCGAGGGAGCACTAAACATGTGTGTCAGTGGCACCATGTACAAGTGGACAGTTTTCCCACAAGGATATTGCAATGTACCCACATTAGCCACAGGTGCCATGAATGATATACTGAGAGAGTTCCGTGCCTCCCACATCCTTCCCGGCCCAGACGAGCTAAAAATTTGGAGTTATGTTGACGATCTTGTTATCATGAGCCGCGACCAGCAAACGGTTGCCAATGTCACCCTAGTCACCCACCTCAATAATAAAGGGTGGACAGTTAACTTGAAAAAATCAAAACGACAGCCTACAGCCAACATCACGTTTTTAGGTACCAAGTTCATTGATAAAACAAGGTTTGGAGTAACCCACAAAAATTCAGACACCAGCCTATTGGAGGGACAACTACCAACACACAAAAATCAACTCCAGCAATTACTTGGATATCTCAACTGGTACCGAAATCACGTCACCCCAACCCACCTACCGGTACTCGCAAAACTTCAATGTCAAATCTGCAATAAGTCACAAAAATTCACGCCTTGGACCAAGAGGGATAGAAGAGATCTCCAGAAACTCCTTACAGCCATTAGAATGACACCACTCCATGCTTTCGACTTTGCCAACCCAATGACCGTAACTCTAGGACACACTACTAGCCATGCATGGGCCACAGCCCACAACTCCCATGGCGAATTAACCTACACCTCCCACTGAACCCTCCAAGCAGCCCAACACTGATATGGAGCTGTCGGAAAAATCTTGATGGCAAGGCAACTTATAGAAATGTTGTCCCAGGGGCATGGAACACTCCGGGCACCCAGCGCAACCCTTTTACCTTTGCTGAACGCAGAACACCCTGATCCGCAGTTTCAAGGAGAACCGTCCACCTGGAACACGCTAGTGCTTAATCATCACTAGCATTGGCATCGTTGGAAATGTGAGGACCTACCGCCCAGCCCTGATGCTACAGAAAACTCCTTGCTTGTCCTTTACGGAACAACAGCTCCAGCCTGGATGACGTCCAATGGCACGACTCGAAACGGTGGAAGCTACGGATTTTATTGCAAACCTTGCCATGACTCAAAACTTTACCAGGGGAGCAGTTCGGCCCAAAAGAATGAATTGTTAGGGTTCGAGGAGGTAGTCCAACACCATCTCCAACACCACGATGGGAAGCTTCCCACCCCTCTAATTGCAATTGACTCCCAATATATTTACAAAATTGTTACCGGAATAGGCACACTGACACAAAACTTAGACATCCGGCAAGATATTTTTGATGTGTTGTCCACCTTCACTATCCTCCCACTAATTAGACACACCAAGTCACACAAGCCCGAGACCTATCCAGTACATGAAATTACCGACAAACTCTTGGAAGACCCTCTCCGCATGGTCATTGTTTTGACTGTAGGGCAAGTAAAACAAAAGAACAAAATAGACCCGTTTCTGGCTTGGCTCCACGACCCTTGGGGGCACCCTGGACTGCGAATTTGTCACACTCGCTGGCGGTCAGCCATGGTCAGTCATGCCCCCTACAGAACAAGAACCGATTGGGAGTGGGTGATCCAAGCCTGCGAACCCTGCGCCAAAGAAATGAAATACCAAGTTGGAGCACTAGACCCACTTCAGTTCACACCAGGAAAAGTCCGGCAAGTGGACCTGCTGGGACCCCTGCCTGGCGTGAAACCCCCAAATAAAGGACTTGTTATTATCAATCTCGGCACTTGACAACTCCAAGTTATCCCGCTACAAAAAAGCCACGCCACAGCTGTCATATCAGCACTAACTGCAGCATTTGCCAGTTGGCAACCACCCAACATAATTCAGTCAGACAGAGGCCCACCATTCAATTCCATAGTGCTCGACAAATTTGCCTGCCTCCATAACATCACCTGGCACCTCCACCTCCCATACCATCCCCAATCCAATGAGGTGGTAGAAAGACACATTGGCATTTATAAAGAGTGATTGTGCTTAAAGGGAAGTGGGACCTACAAGAACTGGATGAAATTAAACCACGATGTCCTCATCTTGCTCAATGCTGACAAGACCCTATAGGATAAGTCTAACCCCCAACACCCAGAACCGTGTCAACCGAAGTTCGCACCGGACGAACTCGTCTGGATCACCATCCCACACCCACACCCATCACACCCACAAGTATACAAAGGAAAATTCATCAGCACAGAACCATACCCGAACACCTACTCCATGTGCTTCGATGAAGGCGAAAAACAGCAACAAATCCTAGCTCACCACAACTGACTACCCCGCCTTTCCCACTTCCATGCAGCCCCATTGTTGTAGACAAATTTACTGCTTTTAAATTTTTCTTTCCCCCACAGGCCCACCAAACTCTGAGACATACGACGCTCGATACTTATGAGCCCGGACTGACAGAGAGAGAGAGAGAGAGCGCACCACCGCAAACATTGACGTGTGACATCACCATGACACCTACTGAAGCCTTTACAGTTGGACATTTCGTAACTAACATAATTTCATTAGTTACTCCACTCTATGTGCAAAATTCTGCAAACCCCAATACTGTTTTAACCATGTTATCAGTTTGGGCTGATGCCATAGGTGATCACACGGGAAGAGACAGTCTTATCGCCTGTCTCCGCCTTCCCCTCTCTGTTGACGACCCTGTTTTCACTCCCTACCTAACACCTTTGGATGTTGCCAATTGGTTTGAAACTAAGTCCAAAGAGCCATATAGATCATTTAACATCACTATACGCCACCCTTTCTTAACCATCAGCTACAGTTGGCCACAAAATTTTACTTTGGTCCACCTCAACACAACTGACAAAATTTGTAATGCGAGTTACAGTATCTTATCAAACAACGGCGGCCAAACTAGTGTACCAGTATCCGAACCAGAATCCCCTGGGGAATCAACCCCCAAGGCATAGATTGGTCCAGGCCAGGTATCTCCCTGACCTGGGACCCACAGACTATTACTCCTCCCTGGTACTTCTCACTCCTACCTTGCACTGCTTGTCCTAACCCGAAAGTAAAACCCTTCATCACCTTTCACCTTTTCGAAAGCCCCCATCTAGAGTTGTTTGGATTACATCTTTAGCGGTCAATGTGTCCGGTAATCAAGCCTGGTATTCTTTTTATTACCCTATTTTACAAGCGGCGTTCTGCCTGTCATAACAAAAGCCTCCAGATCCCTAACCGGGCCTGGCAAGCCTATGTATTCTCAGACAACTGCAAAAAATTGGTTACCCCTGCTCCCTTAGGAATGTTATGGGTTTGTTCAGATGGACACCTATATACAGCACTCCCAACCACACTTTCTGAAATACAGTGTTTCCTGACTACTGTATCGCTTTGTCCCCGCTTATATGCCAGCACCTCCAGACACCCTAGCCCAATGTTGCTTCCTTGTCAAAAAAGAGGGACGGTCTGGAGTACCCTTACGTGGAGCGAATGCTTTAACGAAGCGATAAAATGGGCGCTAGAAGGCCAGTTTATTTGAGGATTTGGAATAACCAAAGCCCGGATAGCTATTGCACAACTCGCAGAGCAACTAGAGGTACTTGCCAATCATACCACTGACAGCTTGTGTTTACTCGACCAACAATTGAAAGCAACATCATTCATGACGCTGCAAAACCACCTTGCTTTAGATGCAATACTTCTCCAACAAGGAAGCTTATGCCAGTACCTCAATCTGTCCCGTGACATGTGCTGTATTAGCTTTCCAAACGTCTCACTACCCCGAACGTCCAAATCAATGTGATTCGAGAAGTCGCCACCGATACAAATAGAATCTCAGATATCATACAGGGTTGGTTATCTGACCTTTTTGCCTTGTTTGGCTGGAATACATCCTCGTGGTTTCTAAACCTTTTAACCTTGTTACTCCCTCTCATTAGTACGTGTATTTGTGTTTGCATTGGTTGTTGCTCAATCCAATTTATTAAGAACAAACTTACTTTGCTATCTGCTTATGTATACACCCGCTTGCCATATGAACCCCCCCGAGCGAGACGACGACTACTTAAACAACTTGCATATGCTTTAATTCCAACTGTGCCATTGGCAAGGGGGCATGTCAGAACCCATTAATTGAATGCCTATGGCATGGTGGAATTTCCCACCACAGTGGAATTTCCTACCACAGTGGAAAAACCCCGATGCAGTAAAAAGTTCCCGCCAACTTAATGGTCACGTTAGTCAAACACGCGCGCCACCATTGGCCAGTTACAAATTATTCCTACTTGGCAATATATGATTGGCTTATCAACTATATAAATATCGAACAATTTACACCCACGTTGGAGAACTCCAGACGCACCTCAGAGTAAATTTGGCGGACTGATCACCCACCAACGACTCCCCGTCATCGACTTTCCCGATGTACCCCCCTCCCTGCATGCTCAGTAATTCATTTATGGAACGTCTCGTATCGCCTCAAGATCTCTCACTATGCGAATAATCAAAACTACATTTGTAATTGCAACTAAGCCAGTTCCTCCTATGCTGCACACATCAGTAGCATAAGTAAACAACCTTGTTGCAACCAATACATGTCTGTGCCTAATTCCACTCCACCCGTCAAAGTACCTATCTGACGTTCTGGGTTCCTGGCAAGGGCCCCAGCACTCGCCTGGCCACCACAAGCCATATCTCCTTGACCTGTGAAAAGTTATCTCCCCAGTTGTCACCCTCTCATTGGCATGTCAGGACTCCATCCTCTGCCATTTCTAGTCTTTCCACCACCAAGTTACCATCCAGCTCATGGTGCGGCAAAGATGAAGAGGGCCTTTTTGGTCCCTTTTCACAGATCCCTCAGAAAAATCTATTACACAGCAGGAAAGCTGAGGTCCCTCTGGTACTGGGCACTGGGGGGATCTCTGCCAAGATTGTGCCTCGAACCAACATAAGGGGGCATGGTGGGCCTGAACCAAAGGAGGATGGGGAGATGTGACAACACCACCTGTGCCCCTGGCACCCTAGCCTCAGCATGTATATTGGTTTAATATTTTGATTGACTTTCATTTGTGATGACTTGCACAGATCATTTATAGTGCCAAATCCTGCTCCCCTGACATTAAGTTACTGAGGCTAACTGTGAAACTATAGTGATCATGATTTGACCATAGGTTTGAAACATTAATCTTTTTTATCATTTAACCCATTGCCACATTTTTTAAACCAGGCATTTTTTGCATCGGAAACACTTACAGGCACAACTACAGGCAAAACAAAAGATATACCTTTTATGTTGTGTTTATAAATCAAGTAGTTGTTACATGCAGGACTCATAGGCCTACCTATCACTAAGGTCATCTAATATTTGTCCTTGTTAGATGCTCTTTTATATTGCTTCCAAAATTAATCATTTGGGATGAAATTCTCCATGTGGGTTGCCTCCCTAAGTCTATTCTTTTTCATTCCTTCCTTTTTTTTTCCCCCTTGGAGCATTCTTCCAATACAAATAAGCCATTTCTGAGAATGGTGTGACAGGCCTACCACCTAGGGTCACCTACCCTTGTCCTACCACCTAAGATGAGCTGAGTCTACATGCCCATCATGATTTGTTGTTCCTAGTACTTCTGGAGGTGTTGTTCAGTGGTTCCTATATGGGATCAGGAATGCCTTCTTTGGTGGACTTTCTGTGGGGCTCCTCCTCCCTGATACCTTACCTCTTTTTGCTTGTGTGTTATGGTGTATTCAGGCAGTGTCTTGATTTAGTTCCAGGTTGTTTCTCATGAGGCAGATTGACAAAGTGAAGGTACCGCAGGGGTCTCTCCCTGGTTCTGAAGCTCTCCAAAAAAGTGGTAACACAAAAAGAAATTAAATTAATGGGCAGGGCATCATTACTCCTGTGTCGAACAGCTCAATTATGAGCACAGGAGGTTGAGGGCCTCTCCCCAGATCCTTTGTCTCCTTTGGGCTACTTGGCCTTTTTTCAACAGGTCCTTCCCAGTTGGCTGGTAGGCCAAGTGTACCAAGGCCCCAGGGTGTTCCCTACTGGACCTGTTTGGGGCTGAATGTCATGAGTATTCCCTGTTGGTGCACTTCTGGAATGTGACTACATTGCCACACGGCTCATGGTTCATGGGCTGTCCCTTTGGGGCTCAGGTGACCACACTGCCCACTGGGCTATACTCTCCCATCCGCACCTGGCCTTTAATTCTCCAGGCGGTCCTTCTGCTGTGACAGCAGGTGAGTTCACTGATGTTCCAGGTTGCTCATGAGCGGGGTCAAGAGGCTCTGCATTGTCTTGGGTCTCATTCCTCCAAGGGCTGATGGGCTGATGGGCTCCTCTGGCTCTGTCTGGGTCATCCAATCCTGGAGCTTGTATTTGTTTCCCAGCTGGCTGTGGGAAATGTGCCTGGATTTTCTCCAGCTGAGGCATTCACACTCCACTTTTCTGGGATTACTGGCCAACATGGGAAGCATCAAGTTACTTCCAGGAGTAGGGAGTGCATCTGGCTCCATTTCCAGCATTCAGATGTGTCCATCATTCCCCTCAGCTTCTGTGCTATTTTTAACATGTGGCTTTCAAGGCCCATGCCAATGGGGAGTGAGTCCTCTGTGTGATTTCAGTTGCTCTGTTTATTCCCTGGCCACCTGGGCTGCAGCACTGAGTTAAGCTGGGCAGGAGCCTGTCACAATGGACCATATGCAAAAAAATAGCATGTGGTCATCTAATTAAATACATTATTAAAATGTATGTAAAACTACATCTACACGAGGGGAATACATTGAAATTACACAGGTAACCTTAATTGTCATGTTTTCTAACTTTCCAGTGCTTAATTTAATAATATCAAAATTATTTAAACCGTTTTTTCCTGTTGTTGTAAATAAAATATCTATATGCTATTATTTTGTATGTAGCTAATTATGCTCATAATTGATTTATTCTGGGCCAAAAAAATTAGAAGCTGGATTAAGATCCTTTTTAAAAACTTGGTCTGCAATACGTACATAACATTTCATTTTTAACACAGTGCATCTGTGGTCTTGCTCACTAACCAAAACTCAGATAGGTTGAAACAGAGGGTGTTATAATAATTCATGAATAGAGCAATGGAGTGATGAGTCCAACTCCCAAATTTTGGAGATGACTGATTTTTTCATAGATTCATCTCGTCCCCTAACCCAATAACTCAGTGGTGAGCTACAACTTGAGGTATTTGTTCCATCATCTTCTGCCATCTCCCACGTGTCCATGCTATTGTTCACATCCTGAAACAGCAATAGTGTTCCTGCATGACTAGAAGTATGGTGAAAAAAAGCTGGAGGGGAGGGAGACTTTTTTAAAGATCTCACTACAGAAAGCAGCTGCTGCAGGTGTTGAGTTTATGCTTTTTACATAGTAAGCAGAATGATCATTATCAGTGATGTAATTAGGGCAGAGTGGAGGGAGGGAGGGACAGTGGAAAAGAACTCTGCTGCTGCAGCCACACAATCATCACACCAATGGTTTGGTGGCAACTGGAAATCACCACTGCCTCTTTGTGCGGCAGTTGCTTCAGGCATCTGGCCACATCATTACACTTTTGATGATTATAGTCAGCCATTTGTCAACTGCCAGCCATTTTCTTGTATCAGTATTAAGGGGGGACATATGGCAATGATTGGCAAGAGTTGTTTTTCCTACTTGACAACCAGTAAGGTATGGTAGCCCAATTAGAGATTCACAAAAAGAGTATGGGTGATAGTGGCTGGTTTTTAAAATGTTGATTGTGTAAAATCTGCACAGGGACAAATCTGAATTTCTCCTCAATCCCTGAGGCTGAGGAAAGGGGTGTTAAATAAAAACGTTCTGGATTTGACCAATCCCTTAGGCCTAATAATTCAAGATCTTCTAAAACTATGTCTGCACAAAATTTGGAAATACTTGAATTTGATGGATGTAGGTGCTAAGCATACCAGTCTCATCAGATTATTTAGGTAGGGTAGGTGGTTGCTTTTTCATGCACTTCCACTACAGATGCAACTGTGTCACAATGGTGGGTGACTTGGTTCTATTATGAATACCATATAAGGCATTTTGGTCTCATTTGTGGGTAACAGGTGTTATACATGTCACCAACTTTAAATCCATACTAATCAAAATCCTTTCCTATGTATATATCCACTTCTTAGCCACCAGACCAGCTCCCTTTTCTTATATTCCTTCTGCACCTGGGTTACCCACAGTCCTTTTCAACTTATCCATTCATAAAACTCACATAGAAAATGCATTTTTCTAAAGAACTCGTGGCTTTTGGTGAATAAGTCTATTAGACATGAGTAATCACCTTTCTCAGATAATTATAGGAGAGCTTTGGAAAGTGTACAGATTTCAGTACTGTATATAATAACTATGCAAGCATAGGACAGAAAATAGCTAATGCACATAGTGTGTTGTTTTTGTATGTGACTGTATTCTTTTCTTCCTACATATTTATTTCTTAGCACAAATTATTTTTGTTAAGGTTCTCTTTGGTCTAAATGACCAAAGTATTTTAAGTACGTAGGTAAGTCTATTTCTATTCAGCAGTGAACTTAAGCATACACTTAAAAGTATTAGCTCTGTAAAGCTAAGTATGAATCGGGTAACTTGACTAGAGAGCCAACTTACTGCCCTTATAAACTTCCCAGGAAACCTCACTGAAGCCAATATTTGTATAGAAGTGTAAAACAAGACTTAGCTCTTAGCTGCTATTTCAAGCTAAGAGTGTGCAAAATAGTGTCCAAAGCAACACCAAAATGCTATTTTTAGCTGTTCTCTAATTAAAAAATCATATAAAATAAAACTTGTTTTGCTGATGTTGGACAGTTTCAATAAAATAAAAGTGCATGTGTTGCCAATGTGATTTAAAATGGATGATAAAATTCAGGGCAAGTAGGAAGTCTAAAATAGAAATGCTGAGAGACCTTTGGCTGTAGCTGTGCTATATGATGGTTGCCAATAAATGTAAAGTTGGAGGATATTAAGCCTATAAAAATTATGCCCTTGAGGAAGCAAGTACAGTTGGTCTCACTTTGGGAACCAACAGATACATTTGTTTCACATAGACAACACTGCACCTGCTCATCTGGTATGAGTACAAGTTTAAAAAGAAAACTTCCTGCTGCAATTGCCTTTTCTGCTATCCTTACCTATCCTCGCAGTATTGAACTGGCACAAAATTGGAAGCAGTATCACTGACAAGTACTGCATTTAGAAGGACTGATTTAACAAAGTAGCAGAACAGCAGGCGCAGGCTGGTTGTGGCAGTGACAGCAGCACTAAGAGGATTTCAAAGCATTGTTAGACTTTCCAAATCTTTTTCTTATCATCTTTCCAATTTTTAATTTACCCACTCATTCATTGCAATCTTTCTTTTCAGAAGCAGTACTATTTCCCCAGCTGGAAGTCAAGTAGTAAACTGGAGCAGTTCCTCTCTATACTTTCTCTGGTCCCTTAGTTTTTGGCAGGTATGTCTTAATTACTTTATTCTAGCTATTACAATACTTAACTTCTTCCATCCTGGATAGAGTTGAATGCTGCAATATGCTATGTATATATCTAATCTGTCTTTCTGTGTGGTCTGTTCTACCAAATCTATGCCGACCATGGAGACGATAGGGGCAGAGAGGAAAACTAATCTGCAGAAAGCATCCCAAATTCAATTAGAAATGCTTGGTAAGATAGAAATTAGCATTGAACTGAATAAATTCCAAGCTTTGACAAACTGAAGGTCTGAATGCCAGATGCAAAGTGATAATGTATGCTGCTAAGTGTTGATTTCTCAGAGGATGTAGCAGCCAAGATAGTGGAGAGGCAACCAAGATATCTACTGAAATGCGAGATGGTTAAATGTACTCAACTGTGCAAGGCCCTGGGGGAGAAGATTGCAGGGGACGCCAGTAAATACAACATCAGTGGAATCCAGATGAGTCTTGAGGGAAGCAGATGTTAGAATAAGATTAAAAAAAAAAAGAAAATAGGTGAAGGGGTAACAGCAGATGTATCCCTCAGGGTTAGGATTGTATATCCCTTTCTCAGACATCAAGAACAGAACCTCCTCCTTCCCCTCTCCCCCTGTTCCCCTCCCCAGCAAGATAAAGAGGTTTACTCATGGAAAAAAGACAACAAAACAATATTCCTGATGAACTGTAGAGACCTACTTAAATTGTATTTTTTCACATTCAGTATAGTATTTTTATGACAGACATATGATTGATCTATACAATATGCAAACTTCAAAGATTATATCAAGCTTGGGAGGTTTTAGAAAGGGATCTGGAGCACAAGATCAGGATTCAAAATGATCTTGGAAAATTAGAGAAATGGCCTAAAATTAACAAAATGAAATTAAGCATAGTACAAATACTGCACTTAGGGAAAGAGAAAGCAAATAAGAATAGAAAACAAGTGGTTAGGAAGCAGTACTATAGAAGGCAATTTGGGGGTTATTGCTAATTATTGAAGTTTGAATCAATAATGTGATACTTTTGCAAAGAAGTCAAATCTCATTTGAGGACAAATTAACGTGTGTCCTATGTAAGGTATTGGAAGTCCTTATTTCTCTCTGTTTGGCACTGATAAAACCTCAGCTCATGTACTGTGTGTGGACACTATTCTTTAAAACAGATGTGGGCAAATTTGAGGGAGTCTGGAAGACAACAATTAGTATGATAAAAGGCTTAGAAAATATGATTTACATGGAAAGGCTGAAAGAAAGGGGTTTGTTTTGCTTGCCATATACAAGTCCAAAGATTACCATGCTAACAGTTTTCTAGTATGTAAAAGGTTATTATGAAAAGACAGCAATCAAATATTTTCCATGATAAGGGCAATAAGAAATCAGCATCATTTAGAACAAAGCATACTTTAGAGACGTATTAGGAAACTATTAGTAAATATTAGGAAAAGAGTTATGAAGTACTGCCATGAGATTGCAAATCTACATGTGCATTAATGTTCTACAATTACCATGCATTTAGTACCTGTAATAGGTACTAAATGCACCATAATCAGTGCTACTGAACAGAAGCACTGGCACACATCTTTTAGGTGACGCTAATGCACAGTAGAAAGGTTCTACTTAGCATTAGGGCATTGGCACAGCTTTTGCTGTGTCATGCTAATGTTCAGTAGAATTAGCCTACTGTGCTTCTAGTATCTCCCTCTATGTAGGGAGGTTTGGATCCCTTTTATTGGAGAATTAGGAATGGGTCTGGCAAACATTTCTCAGGGCCCAGGATTCTAACTATATTTGATCCTGTCTCAGTGCAGTGAGTTGGACTAGATGACCTCTCGAAGTCCCATCCAGATCTCTTTTTCTGTGATTTTATGCTCAAGTGACTGAGCAATTTACCAACTATAACAGTAAATTTCTACTCAACCGAAAGAAAAGAGAAGCTATTAATCATGATGTTCTATGGTAGATCTCCTGCAAATGACTAATGAATTCTTGGTAAAGATGAATGAAAATAACCTGCCAATGTGAATGGCATTCATTGATAATGAGAGACACTCACAAGCATTAAAAAAAGAAATAAAAATACTGTGCTTTAGGAGACGCAGGCTTAACACAAGGGATAGGCTGTAGCTGGCTTAGCTGCAAAGAAAACAAGACAGTGGGATGATTTTTTCTTCTTTTTTATTCCATCTCCTCTTTGAAAACTTTGGCCAAAGTCATCCACAACTTAGGCTCTCATGCTTGTGTTCACAAAGGCAGGGGGAACTAAATCCTATTTCATCACCAAATGCATAAGTGGCACTTGCATAGCTGTGTAATGGCAATTTTTGAAGCTTATACAGTGTTTGGATTCTGCTTCTACCTGTGGTTGATTAAGATTGCCCTGTATGCATACCTGATAGAAGTAAATCAAGACTGACAGCTTCATTCAGCAGCCTGGTCGTAGGGGCACTTTTCCAGGAAGATGGAGACCAAGGTTCTAGGTCATGTCCTCATCCTGAAGGGGTTTGAACCCACATTTCATGCTTCCCAATGAAATGATCTAACCACCAGACAACAGGCTAGCCATTACCTGAACTACCCATCTTGAAATTGGTCTACTCTACCTTATCAATTAATATCCATTGGTTAAAATGGATAAACAGAACTGATCACTATGGGTGAGGGCTCAGGTTAGAACTCAGGACTTCACCTGTCAGCCTTCCAGGGCTGCACCTGCCTAAGGGATCTGTTTTTCTCTGCTGGAAATAAATCCAGATTTTTGTATATATAAAAGGAACCCAAAATCCACATTTTTCCATGATTAAAATGAAACACCACTAATACATAGATGTTAAACCCATTAACACTAGTGGTGACTAATATATATACTCCACATATAAAACACCACTAATCTCTCTCTCTATCTTTCTCTCTCTCTCTCTCTATATATATATGATATATATAGAGAATATATATATATATATTGCTATATAGATATTAGTGGTGTTTTATTTTAATCATGGAAAAATGTGAATTTTGGGGTTTTTTTATATGCAAAAAATGCTATTTTTTTTATCAGAGAAAACCATGATCCCTGCTCATTAAACCCCCTCCATCTAATTTATTCTCCTGTCTACCCATTTCTTTCCCTAGTGGCTGCCTTATGGGTTGGCTTTAAGAGAAGGGTTGGTGAGTGAGGTGCATGGCTTATCTGTTCTCTTAGCTTAGTGTACCTCCAGAGACCAATCCCTTTAGAACATGGCACAAGAAGTGGGATAACCCAGTTAAGGGTTATGCTTAGTCAGAAAGGATTTATGCCAACATCGACTTCCTAGAATAAATACTTTAATTAATAGTGTATATGTTAGGCAGGGCCGAAAGCATCCTCCATCCTACCTCCATCCCACCACTTGAACCATTTGGGCCACTGAGCAGAAAGGAATGCTAGATACAGGCTGACTCCATCTCTTAGTGGGTTGGGGTTTCTCCAGGAAGGCATTTGACATGGTCTCTCACCCCATCCTCATCAAAAAGATGGGGAGCTGTGGCATTGACCCCTACACGGTAGAGTGGGTCAGAAACTGGCTGCCGGGGCGCTCCCAGAGAGTGGTGGTGGACGGGTCGTACGCGACCTGGAGAGATGTGAGCAGCGAAGTCCCCCAGGGCTCGGTCCGTGGGCCCGCGCTGTTCAACATCTTCATTGCTGACTTGGACGAGGGGGTGGAGAGTGAGCTGTTCAAGTTTGCTGACGACACCAAACTGTGGGCTGAGGTGGGGACACCAGAAGAGAGGGACAGGCTGCAGCGGGATCTGGGCCGGCTGCAGGAGT
>JAGPOW010003316.1:138862132-138898488 GCA_030014935.1 Caiman crocodilus
CCCGGTGCTCTTTCCTGCCAAGGCAGGGGGTCGGACTAGATGATCTGCCCAGGTCCCTTCCGACTCTAGATACTATGATACTATGATACTATGATACTACCCCATAGGTATTAGATGCAGTAGGTAAGCTTCAAGAGAAAGGCTGGAGAATGAATCTGGTTAATGCCTAACCTGTGAGCTGGTTATTTCGTGTGTTACCTTGTTATTGTTATTTGTTGTATTTACCTTGTTAGAAAGCAAGAGAGGCAGATTCAAGCATTCTCTGTGTGTGGGCAGCCTACGTGTCTTGTCTCCTGGAAGGTATGGGCTAAAACAGGGGTGGGCTATTACTTCAGCTAGAGGGCTGCTTAACAAGTTTTGGTGAGCTGTTGAGGGCTGCCAGGATAGACCCATCCCTTGACAGACACCTCAACCCCAGATCACTATCTTGGCACTGGAAATCCTAGCCTCCTAACCCTTGAGCTTTGCCATCAGAAGTCCCTCCCCTTGCTCCCAGAGATACCCCTTTTGAGAAGGGAGTTCGCCACCTTGCAACTGGACCCCCTCTCCCCCCCCGGGCAAATTACATACAAAAAAATCGAACACTGACAATAGCATATTTTAATTTTATTTAAAAAAATATTTTTTCTTGATTTGTGTGTGCTTTGTTGCGTATGTAGAGGTGATTGCATAATAGCTCAAAATAGAAAGACAGTCCAGCTGAGGAGATGCCCCAGTCCTGCTGTGTGTCCATGGGGCGGCAGGATGTGCCATGGCCAGAGGGTGCCTGATGCAGGTGTGATCAAGGGACTCACTGTAGGCTGGACAAAGACCCGTTGGCCCATGGGCCATATTTTGCCCACTCCTGAACTAAGACATGGAAGTTCTTCTCCTTCTTTCTGGAAGACATATACAGAGTGGAATAGAATCCTCAAATGTTTGTAGGTGCTAAAAACTCAAGTTACAGGGTTGCATGCATGTCATTTTAAAGTGAAATAGGACTTTATCCTAAATTTTACCTCTTTGCATTTTCAAGAGGAAATGTTGATAATGGCCAGGAGAACCTA
This sequence comes from Caiman crocodilus, assembly GCA_030014935.1. Taxonomy (NCBI): domain Eukaryota; kingdom Metazoa; phylum Chordata; order Crocodylia; family Alligatoridae; genus Caiman; species Caiman crocodilus. Next base: position 138,863,179 of record JAGPOW010003316.1, read on the forward strand.
TTGCACGGGCAGAATCTCACAAACTTTACAAGGTACAACTAACACTTACATGCCTCCATCCAGAGTACTAGTTGAGCATTGGCTGGCTCTTAGTGTATTTGTACACAGCATCTTGTGAATATAAAAGTCCACATACCTATCATACCAACGTGTGGTGTTGGCAGCATGTAGAGTAGGAGCCATGAATGTACAATATTTATCACAGTGAGATCCTGATTAAAATCTAGGGTTCCTATGTGACACCTCAATACATGCTGAAAATAGTTGAAGAGCCATGTGATAAATTGCACATATGATACACCAATCATTGTCTCAACTGCTGTTTGCTGATAATCCGTGTACACTGTGATTACTAGTATTCCAGTTGTTTAAGCAGCATCAATGTTATTACACACACAAACATGCATGCACACATATGCATATACAAGCAACCCCCAAGTTTTATTTTCTGCCAAATTTGCTTGCTTTTTTCCCCTTTTCTAGAATATATAAGTATATTCACTTCTGCACCAGTGTTGAAGTCAGTGAAGCACCACGCAAAGCCAGAGATCTGTCCATGCTTATGTCATTCATCAGTTATGGACTTAGTTTGTTTGCACTCATGAGCAAGTGCTTTGTTTTTCTTTGTCTTGTGTAAGTGCCTAACACTGCTTTGGGAGCTATAAATAATAAGGAGTAAATGTAGAAGATATGGGGAGTCTGGAGTAGTCATTTCTACAGCTATGGACATGGAGTAAAATTGACTATGATGAACATAAATGTATAATTTAAATCTTGTTAATTTCTTAATGCATTATAAAAATGCTCTCATAGAAGCAGCTCAGAAAATTATTGATTAAACAAACAAACAAAACCCCAGTTAATTTTTAGCTGCCAGGTCCTCTAGTCCTAAATCAGATGTTGGATCTGATACAGCAGTGTACTTATCAGCCCTAGGTCATGTCCTTAATGCTCAGTGAGAGGAAAACCTGTTTCTCATTCAGCGATTGCTCAACTATAATAAACTGCTAACATTTTTTAATTTGATACTTTACATACTCATTAAACTCTGATATCATATAACAGGGCAGAAGGTTTGACATTTTCCCCAGGAGCAATTTTCTCTTGAAGCCTGAGTATTTCATTGCCCTACTGCAATTTTAAGGAACACACAAGCTTGGTGAAATGAATTACATTGCTTACGAAAATAGCCAAAACCTTAGTAAAGACAAACATTAAAATATAGTCTAGTACATGCACAGTTTTGTGGCTGCAAATCACATAGAGAGGAAAAAAATTATGAAGACAGAGCTTTACAAATAGGCCATCGCAGTCTTCAACTCCACAGGAGGGGGAGAAAAAGCCACTGAAATAACAGTCTTAAGATCTGATTTATTATAATGCTTATTTTTTCAGATATACAGCAAAAAAGCCAACCATCTTGAATTTATTCACCTATTCAGATAGAAAAGGTGAAGGTAGAGAATATACTCATCAAAGTATTTCATATAAGCAATGGTAACAACTAATTCACTGGTAGAAAATAAACTATGTACTTTAAAACATCTGCCAGGCTCAACTCTTTGATCTTTACTCAGTCTTTATTCTGAATAAAGACCATAGGATAAGATACTAATGCTGCTAAGACACCTGGTAAAAGGGAAAATAAAGGAGTCATGTTAATAATTAGAAGTAACTTTAAAATCAATATAAAAGCAGCAAAATACAAGAAAATATGTTTTATTGGACCATTAATATATGCCTTGGGTGTCTTGTGAGGCATAACACTATAGGCTAAGTGCCTTCAGCCATCTATGGCATTTACTGATAGACCACTTAAAAATTTCACTGGTGTTTCTTAATGCTAAAATAATGTGTGACTACTGAATCTAAAATTGAGTTTATCTATAAAAACCATAAGTATTTTAATTACTTAAAAATATCCTTGCACAATGGGAAATAGTTAGTCATTTATTTTACCACAGCTATAATTATCTATATCAGTTAAATGCAACACAGGGATCAGATTTTCCAGACCCATCTGATCAGGTCCATCTAGTGCAGCATTCTGTCTCTGAAAACTGTCTGCAGCAGACACCACAGAGGAAAATACATGAACTACACAGAATGCAGATGTAGTATTATTTACTTCTAGTACAATGAATGAGAAAAGTGCTCTGAAGATGAAAGGTATGTTTTTGTAATGAAACTTAATATAAACTTACATATGCATGCATGTATATGTGCACAAAAATCTTAAGATTTAAGATATGTGGTACTGTGGAACTATGCTAGAAAATTAGTGCTTTTCAAGAGTGTCTAGACTTTTTGTAGGGATTGGTATATACAGATTCTTTGTGCATGCATGGCACAGTACATGGATTATACACTGTAGTATTATTTAAATATGCAAAGTCCCTTTGACATAATAGGCAGGGGAAAGTATATCTTAATGTGTCCATAATCCACATATTAAAGCTTCCTAAGTATGATTTGACATGACAGACCATAATGCCTCTGAGCTTTGCAATCTATTGTGCTTCTGACATATACTCCACAAATTACTGTATAGCAATGTGTCATGCAATTCCATTTAAAATCTGCTGGTTTTCTCTTTCCTCTTTCCTTTTTAAGGAAACTACTGCTGATAATATATGTGAAAATAACACATTAAAAAGTTAAATGAAAGTGGAGGTAATTAGAGTTATTTTTTTTCTTTTTACTTTTAATACATGCAAGGCAAGGAATTCAGAGTTAATACTTCTGCTTTGTCTTTAACTCATCCTGCTGTGACTGTATACTGAACTAATGCAACTTGGAAGGGCTGTAAGAAGTGTCTGTCCCATCAGTAGGGAACAAGAAAGGGAGGGGGAGCTGCCAGCTGCCAGCTCCACTGATATGGTACAAATGCCCAATGATCCCTAACATGCCATACACTAAGCCCCCTGTGTTCACATCAAGCATTCACTAAGTGTTGGAAAGCTTCTGTTCCCAAACCTGCAGTTGCTGGGGAACCCTGCAGTGTTCAGTAGCTATTATGCTAAGAATTATGGACATCTATGTGACTAATTATGGTATATGCATACACACATTCAAATAATCTTGGATAATTCTCCCAGATTTGTTCTCTTGATAGAAAAACTTATCCAGGGCTGCATATATAAACAGTTGAATGCTGAGGTCCTGAAGAATGGAGACCTTGCAGTGCTGACACAGGGCAGTAGGGGAAATGGGAAATAGGGAGGAGGGTCTGCAAAATATGCACACATTCCAGTGTGTTCTTCAGGCTCCTTTAGTCTGCCTGATGACAGATTGCGGCAATGCCTAGGGCAGCCCTGACTGGCTAACCCATGCTGCCTAGGGTCAGTCTGTGTTTTCCTGTAGCACAGTGTGGGGACCGTGAAGGGGGTATGTTTCACTGCCTACTGGAGCAGCAGAGTCCACACGGTCTCCTGGGGAGCTGGATGGGAGATGCTAGAGGACTACAGCAAGTATAGATATTAGCTCTCCTAGGAGAAACTGTCCTGGGAGTGATTTAACCCTGGTTGTTCCCAGGTTATTTTTCTCCTGGGTGGCAATTTTTACTCTGGGAGAAAAAATGTGAATGGCTGTATAATCTTGGTTTCTCCTGCAAAAAAAGTGATTTTCTCAGGAGAAATTGAATGTCTGCATGAGGTATTAATAGGAATGTCAAGAGTTAGGCATAGTGATAGTGTAGTTTTCCCCTTCAGGGAGGCTATCTTGCATGGATTAGAGGAGAGGTAACAGCTTGTAATAAGCTGTGATATGCTGCCTTCATGGAGATCATGCTAAGGAGTGGCAACCTAATATTTGCTGAAGAACTAAGGGAAATAGATATTGGACCCCAAAAGAGTATGGGGATAAGCTTTGCCTAGCTAACATGCCCACCCATGATTTAGAAAGATACTAGGTGGAGTCTGAAAATGAGACTACTGAGAGAATACTGGGTGAAGAATAGGTAATGGAGGAGGAAACCTAGACAGCCAAATGGACTGAGTGAGATTTGGCTCACCTGCCACCACTTGGTTGCATTCAACCCAAACTCTGCAGTGTTTTATAGTAGAAAAAAAGAAATTCTTTTGACTTATGGTTTGAAATTTAAACTTTTGTGCTTATTTTTTTTTACCTTTGTATGGAACTTCTGGGGGCTTTCACAAATCTAAAGAGCTCATATTTTATGAGAATACAGATGTTGTCAGTCCTTCGGGGGCTTCTATGAAACAGTGACAGAAAACACTCAAGAGAACATTATTTTAATAAGCTAGAGCAGACCATGAATTTGCATCTGTGAGCTCTTCTCTGTTCACACTGCCATCCTATCACTAGATCAATCTAATACTCCTAATTTAATATGCTTTTTCTTTTCCATAAAGAATGAGAGTGCCTGTCTAAATGATTAGATCACAATAAAGAAAAAATCTTTTAGTGCTCTTTCTATCCAGCATATCATGTGGAGAAATATGATAATACTCATTATGCAGCATTCCTTTCTCTGGGCCTGATCGGTTTCCATAAATAGGAAATGCTCAAATTGCCAATATTAATTTGCATAGCTTGCCTGTTTGCCTGCTGCTTTCCTACTGGGACTTGTCCCAGGCTGCTTCAAGCCTTTCAGTGGCCACTTATATCAGTCTGTTTTTCCATTGTTGTACTCATGAACTGTCTGAGATTTTTTATGGTAGCTTTTAAACATTTATCTCCCTGTCTGTTTACTGCCATCCAAGCAACATGTTTCCTGAGTCTTGTCTACAGAAAAATGCACACCAGAGACTCTTCCTTTCAACAACTTCTAATTAGTCTGCTGAGGTTGATGCCTGAGCAAAGCAATTTTAAGGGTAACTTCCTTCAATTGGCTCCAGTGCTTCCTGCTTACCAGAGCTCACTGCTTAAGAAGCTTATCAGCTAACTTCCTGCTGGTGAGACATTTGCCAATCACCTGATGCTATTCCTTCAATGTATCAATGAGCTGGACTGGTATTATGACAATAAAGTGAGAGATTGACCTTGTACAAAGCAGCATTGTGGTTTGCATGCAGAACACAGCTACTGTTGCAAATATCCAATTCCATTTCTAGCAGGACACACACAGGATGACTGGATGTAAATGTATCTGTCTTTGCCTGAGCTGCATTCAAATCTGACCTTCCCACAGCTTGTCCCTCCTGAAGCCTATATTGCTTACTTTAAAACTTACAAGGGAGTTATCACTGAACATCTTGCTTTACTAAGAAGAAAAGGTGCTCTGTTTTGGGGGGGGGGGGGGGGGGCGTGTTGTGCCAAAAGGATAGATAATATCTCCTGTTGATAAGATAGCAATTGTCCTGGCATACAATCCTATTGCTTCATTGCTTCATTTGAAATCTTTTATTGGTTCAGGCAGGGCAGGGAGAAGTAGTTAGCTGTGTTAGTATGAAGTCAAGTATAAGCCCAGCTAGATGTGTTATACCTATATCTATAGCACAAGCTTTTGTGGACTGAAGCTCACTTCATTAGATTCTTCAGTCCATGGAAGTCTGATAGATATGTGTGTGTATGCGCATGTGTGTGTAGCAAAAGTTTGTATTAGTTGAAGCATCTATATATGCAGATATATTTTAGTTATCTACAAGATGCAAATCTACCCTGCCTTCTATCTGACTTCAGGTTAACACAGCTAACTGTATCAGGCTGAGGTCTGACAGAGGACAGGGTTGATCTGCATCTTAGAGACTAGTGATTCTCAACCAGAGTGCTGTGCCAGTAGTGCCACCCTGGATGCCTTGAGACCCTTTCAAGAGTCTCATGGGTAACCACTCAATATTACCATTGTTAGGTGTGCAAACATGATTTACAAGATAAATCCAGAGTTTTCAGATAGGAGTCCCTGGTGTTGAAAATATGTTGATCTGTTGTAATCTTTCTGAGTTCTTTGCAACAGAAGAATTGCTCTATTTTTTCTACAGTCAAATATGACCATGAACTATGAGCTGGCATTTTCTCAGGGGTATCTTGATCCTAATAATGGGTGCTTTGAGTCTAATGAGGGGTGCCTCAAGTCTAAAAAGACTGAGAGCCACTTTTATAGATTAAATCAGAAATGAATAAACTTTTTTAAGTAACAAATTACATCATCTGCTGAAGTAAGCTGTTACATTTAGTTAGACTTTAAGGTGCAAGTTTACCTTACCTTCTATCAAACAGTGCAGTGAAGCCTGCAGATGAAGCTGTAGGAACCTACTCCACCAGGGACAAGCTGAAATCTTACTAGGGATTTAATGCCCATGCTCCAGTACTGTGAAGTTGTTGACTTCACTGCGGCCTCATAGCAGATCTCCAAACACTTACTGAATTGGCTCTATAAGAATCTCTGAATTCTTATCCTTGTAGAAAAGTCTTATGATCTTAATATAGCTCACATCAATCTATTTTTGTACAAGTTGTTCTAAAATCTGTAGAATTTAATAGAGAATTATCCTTCTCTATGTTTTTAATCAGTTTTCATAATTCTATAGCAGGCATCAATCTCTGTTGAATTTAACAGGGTAGTATGAAAAATGAGAAACAGTTTATCATTCACCATTAATTCCTATATAACTCTTCTATTAGGGTATATGACTGCTTGCAATTGTTTAAAAACATTTAAAATCTTCTGATCCTTACCACTGGCTTCAGCCTACTACAGTGGTCTCTCTGTCAACTGGATGACTGCAATTGGGAGGTAGATGATTTCTTTTCTGCAAGATACCACTGTGATTACCTTGCTATAATTACCTAGACAAATAAATAGAAAGATAGGTCTTAGCTTTACCTGTGAATCAAAGCCTGACACAAAGAATAGCGAGTTTCTTATTTTTCCTTGTCCCATGTGTTAAGGCACAACATAGCTCATTTCTGACCATTCTACCTTATGCTTTATTGGATGGTAGCCCATTTCTTGGGGCAGTTTCACAACATGTGTCTTGAGCTCTATTTGATTCAATCCTCTGAGGTTGATTTTGTCCCTCATTGCCAATGCCTGCAATGTAATTGTCTACACACAGATTGCTTGCAGGCAGGATTCTTCTGCTCTGTACATTTTGACATACCCCATGCGGTCTTCATGACTTGCCAAGGCACTTGCTGCATTACAATCCATTTTCCTATCAGCAACAAGTGTCCTTCATAATGTTCTTGTCGTCCACTGTCCAGGCATTCCTTTTATTAAATGTACATGAGCAATGGCATACACATTATTCACACTAATGTCTGTAAACAGAATTTATTAGCAATAATGGGAATTAGAGACCCAGTTGAACCTTCAGTAGTGTTTGATTCTCATTAAAGGTTTATAGAGGGAATCAGGTAAATACAATAGGCCTAAATACAATTAGCTATTTCAGTGCCTAACTTTTAGACGTCTGGCCTGTAGAATGGAGTCTAAAACCTGAGCAAGGTGTTGCCAGAGGGAGTTCAAAACTTCATAATGAGATCGGCAACAAGCAACACATTGAGAAGACAGCTGCCTAAAGTCAGGACACACATGCCTAAAACTAGCCAGTAAGAAAGAAACAAGGATAGAGGTACATCCACATTTCTACCCTCTCTTGATGGCATCTCCTCCAAACAGGTGTCTATATCCCATTACACCCTTCTAAACCTAGATGCCCATGCTCTTTCTGTTTGAACAGTTTCAGTCTGTAGCTTACATGAGCTTATTTAAACATCTTTAGTGTGGATACGCAGGCCAGAAATCCCCACAAAATTAGGCATTTTGACAAGATTTCCAAAATGACCAACTCGAAATACCATGACAAAACTTCCATTTTGTATTTTCATGTTTCTGTTTCTTGACTCCTGGCTGAAGTTAGGAATTGCAGAAAAAATCAAAAGTGAACACAGACAAGGACAAAAGTTAACCATATGTTTTTTTATACTTGGGATTAATTTCGGGTTAAATCATGTAGTATATTAATTTATCCTAGCCAGTTTGCTGTCTTTTTATGTAAACAATATCAGTTTTTTGAGGGAATGTTTATATTTCTAGACAATAGAGTCTGGATGTCTGTCCAGGCTGAGTGCATAGATTCATATGACTAAGGAGATGTACTAATTAAAAACTAAATAAGATTAATTAAAATCTAACACTATGTTCAGAAGATTCATCAAATTATTGTGATCCAATTTGGCTCATTTGTATTGGTAGAAAGCCAAGAACATATCTTCTTCAACCTGTTGTTTGACTCAAACAGAAAAGTATTTTCCCATATTAAATGAATAGAAAACAATACGATTATTTTTAAAAGATCAAAAGGTTTTTAAACTTTTATCTTAATGCTAATATTGTAATGGAATAATATAGAATTGCTGATTATCCCTATTCCTGATCATGAGTTTTTGTCATGTTGGAATCAGGTAAAGGATTGAGCTAAGATTAAAAAGAAAATTATAAAGCAATTCGCCCCTTATTGTTTTTATAAAGATATCCCAACACTACTGCCTCCTGCAGATGGGGTACAAAAATGCATCTCCACTGGTTACTGGAGGCAATAATCAGCGTGAAGAGAGCCCTAGTAAGTGTATCTTTAATTTTCTGCTCACATCAAGAAAACCACTTTCTTTGATAATGACATTATCAAATACAGTTATTTATTTCATGATATGGAGCACTTTGCCTGGGGGACTATGAATAATTCATTGGCCAAGATTGAAAAGATATTTTTATGACTGCGCCCTGTATTGAGAGGATGAAAATAATATTCCTTTTTTTAAAGGATTTAAGAAGTTCTGAACAATCAATTAAATGAATTAGAGCAAGATTATAGCTTTTTTCACCTAGCAGTAAAGGGAAGAAAAGGGGAGTAAGGATCATAGTTTGTAGACTCATCTAGATTCTGGGTTTGTGTACAGGGTGAAGACAACCATATATTGTGTATACAAGGATTGCTTCCTCCCTAGATGAGCAGAGAATTCATGAATCCTTGGTTCCTATTCTGTCCTATAATTTACCAGCCTACACAACTCTGCCAGCATAGGATAGGAAGGAATCAGCTTGGTAATAGGTGGCATGTGTTGATTTTCCCAGTGACTTAAGGGACAGGTAGAACTGTCATAATCCCCACACCTGCTGATAGAAGTAGTGTTTCCAGGACCATGTGGAAAATCCCAAGCTTCCCTTTGCTGTGTTTTCTTTGTCAGTAAATGCCCATTTACCTCACTGTATATAAAATCTTTTATATTATAGATTTATCGGTGCTAGGGTTGGAAGAGACCTCAAGAGATCATTGAGCCCAATATCCTGCCTACATAGGAAAGAGTGCTGGGGTCAAATGAACCCAGCTAGATACCTATCCATCTTTCTGTTACAGACTGCCAAGGTAGGAACAGCACCACCTCCTTTGGAAACCTATTCCAGATTTTGGCCACCCTTACCATGAAGAAGTTTTTCCTGATATCTAGCCTAAAAAGTTTTCTATACACCCCTGTGCAGGGGGTAGCCCTGGGCTCCTAACCAGGATTGAATTTACAGCTTTCTGATTTGGTACCCAGTAGCCAAAACTGTAAGCCAGAATACCCTATTAGGTCATGGAGATATTTATAAGACATCTCCACTAGCCCTTTCAGCCCCCAAATGCAAAGAGATGAAGAACTTGTTTAAATTTCATACATTAGCAGATGACATGAATTGGACATTTAGGGCATTGATACATATACTTTGGGGTAGGGGGAGGGAGAAACACTTTAATCAGAGTGGTTCCAAGAGTCGCTTTAATTAAAATGCCTAGAATGTCTCATATATCAGCATCCCTGGACTTGAAAATAGCACCAGTATTAAACCACACTCCAGCAGAGTCGATTAATTGTTGCAAGTACAGCGTGCTGGAGCAGCCTTGCTGCTTGTGTATGGGCATGCTTACTTACTGAGCTGTGCCTTCTCTTTAGTTTCATTGTCTCTAATGGCTTTCTGAAAGTTCTCTCATAGTGAATATAGATTGCAAATAAGTAATTTCTGACATGCATTGCCATAGAGCATGTAAGAAAACATATTGTGATATTCTAACTCAAGAACAAACCCTCTCTTATCTTATTTATGCTGGTTTGGTATTATATTTGATAGCCCATCATGTTAAAGAAAAAGTTTGAGTGTCATTGTTTCTACTGGTTGAGATGACTGTGTCAAATGAAAATAATTTTTACTATTTGAAAAGGGGAAGCAATGATACAATTACTGAATAAATTAAAAGGAACCCCATTCACAATTAAATAACTTAGGGCATCACTTTATATTTATCTTGATCATAAGCAGAAAATATAGGTTTTACTTCTGGAAAATAATCCATCATTTGCTTGTAGAGAGGATTGTCTCCTTGATGATTTTATGATATGATGGTATTAAAGATGGCTATATGAAATATTTTCTTTTGCTTATCAATTTGCTGTTCCTTTAACTCCAAACCATATTGGAGAATGAGAGAAAACTACGAAGTCAAGTTTAAAATGGAAACAAACAGCTAGAGGCTATGTATGCAGGAAAAAAAGGGAGTTTATGGCAAGGGAATAGAGCTATACACACAGAAGGAAAAATATTTTAATATGGACAAAATGCAGAATACAAAGGAAACCTTGCTGAACAAAATATGCTTTACTGCCCCTTGGCAAATTGAATTATTAAAAGTATTATGTCAAACTCATCTCCCACAAAACAAAGCAAAACAAAAAAAGTATGTGTTTACTTAAAGAGGAAAATCCCCTGGATTGGGAAAATCCTCCAGGCTCCCCTTACCTCCCAAGGTAGCATAATACATAGGGAACTGGTACTTCAGCACTGGACAAAAGGGCCATATTTTCTATGCAGCTCAGCACTCAGTTGATAATGGCAGCTGCCTAAAGATGAAATCTGTTGAAATGTCATGAAGGCACATATTTGACAAAAAGCACCTAAGCACTTTTAAATTTGGTCCCCAACACTTCCAAAAGGCAGTTCAAGAATGCCAGATCTCAGTTGCAATCTTGACTATCAGCTTACTACATACTATAGCAGTGCCACCTGCTTTCAGGGTTGTTTTTGAAAGTAAGTGGCAGACACATTAAGCTTCAGATTCTGGTCTCCAGACAGTATTTAAGTGGTCTGCAGAGTTGATGAAGGCTCTTTGCACAGGGCTAAATTAAACCTGAAGTAAATATCATGCCTTTGTAATTCATGACCTGTAAGACAAACTAAACTGTAGGACAACTGTGTTTATTTCAAAATCTCCTGAGAAGTAACCTTGCATTCTTTGGCTCCCCTATAACCCCATGAGGTCATTGTCACAGACTCTAAAGCACCTGGGTATAATCCTGTTACATAATTCCTTCCTCCCATTCTTTTCAAGACATTTCTGCTTTGTGACCTGCTTAGTAGAAGGTCATGTCAGACAATCTGTAGGCCTCCCTTCTGGAGAGCACATCACTATTAACATTTGTAGCTACCTTACAATGGAATATCTTTAAAGAATATTGTTTGCAAGGGAAGTACTGTGCTGCAACACTTTTCCCTTTGGACCATTCATTCTGTGTAAACTGGCCTTGGGAGTTAAGGTCTGTCACCAGCCTTAAGTTTATGCTGCTTGTATAGCTTTGCAGTTTCTGTAATGCTTTCTTAATGACAAGGATCTCTTTCATTATGTCATATGATGCCAGCCTGGGAAAAAAATTCCTGGTAATGCATATACTGTATGGTATTTTTTATGTAGCCTTCAAAAGTAAAGAAGCTCTAAAAGAGACACAATTCATTATTTACATGACTCATATTTGCTATCAAACTTTAAAACATAAAAGCCAGTGGCTAGGCACTTGGTGTGTTCTCACTGATGTTTATATTATTAATCATGATTTCATTCCTTCCTTTTACTCCCCTAATCTAGTACTTTATTGTTGTCTTCTATCACATACTAGAAATATAAACTCATAAGGGTGTGATTACTGTGCACAGTCTAACACAGAGGTGTCCTGATTCCTGGTTGGGGTGTCTATGCACAATTAAATATATCTGTAGTGAGATTTAGCTATTGTGACCACATCTAATTCTTAAGTGCCTTTCCTTTAGAGTTAAATACATATCCTTGAGTTAGGCGACTAAGTTTATTATATGAAAGGGAAAAGTTAGGTACCTTAGAACAGGATTCAGAACAGCCAACATGCTGAGAGGGCAGCTGCTTGAAGTAGTTCATAAAAAGCTGAGAACAAGCATATATTTTAAGCTCCAGGCAGACATCACATCTATGGTATAATTAACATATTAAACACACAATAAATTACAATATGCCACTCATTCAGCCAGATTATGGCACTATCAAATGACAAACTAACCACAAAGATGTTTCACATATAACATAGAAGATCTACGTGGCTGGCTTTTGTGGTGCCTTAAATTCAACACGTGACCTGTGCTGCAGTCCAGACCTCAATGCTGACAATCATCTGATTGTTGACATTGCTTGGGGACAATTTCAGGACTGGAATCAGACATACAGCTGTCCGGGGCCAGTGCTGACCATCTTCTGATTCAGCTAGAGGCCCTAGGTCCTGTAGGTTCCCCCACCCTGATCCTGATGCTGAGATGAGCATTAGGATGGGGCATGGAACTACCCTGAAGATCAGAATAAAGCTACCTCCTGCCTAATCCTGTGGATCAGGCTGGAAGCAGTTCCACAGTGGTGAGATTGGGATCTAAGGAATTTTATGCTCCGTCTCAAACAACACGTCCTTCCATGCACATCTGGCACTGCAGGACATGCAATGTTTGTGATACTGCATAGAATTCCTCAGATCCCAGTTGCAGCATTATTTCAACATCTCCCAGGGGCCTAAGGATACCTATACACATGTAGTAAGGCTGCTCTGACATGCTGTAATTACCGTGCTCCAGCAGAGCCCAACATCACATGTATAAGCATCCCCATGCAGAAAAATAGTTGCAGGGAAGTGTTACCTAAAGCTCATTTGATGAGATGTAGTTAAAGCGCCCCTGCTCCCATTTTTCAGCGTGAGGATGCTGGTACATGTGGTGCATTGAGTGCTTTAGTTAGAGCAGCTCTTGGAACTACTATAATTAAAATGTTCCCTTGCACTCCCGGAGCACATCTATAAATACCCTAAGATACTCGCTCTCTCTAGGATTTACATTAATAACTATAAGTTGTAAGCAAGGTCCTGTGTCAGAATGTGAAAGTCTAAAATTCTTTCCAGAAATTTCAAGCATAAGCTCTTTCTTTAAAAAATGAACCTGGGTTCACTGCTCTCTTTTTAAATAAGCTCAAGATACTATTCATTAGATAACTGTTTATAAAATGTACAAAAGATAGAGAACAGGGATGTCAAACACACCCATGGCCCTAGGCTAGATCTGGATGGTAGGGGCTCCTTCTGGGCTGGATCCTCAGAGCAAGCAGCAACCTAGGTGGGTCTATATTCAAGGAGCAGTGCAGGCCCAGAGGCAGGCAGCAGCATGGGTTCATGTTTGGGTAATGGTTTAGGTTTAGGGGCCTGCTGCCAATGGCCGAGTTCATTGGGGTTTATGGATGCTGAATTCTGCTGCGGGCCATGTCCTCAATTTCTGTTAGCTTGTTGGATAGAATGGTTCCACATGCTAGATCTGGCTTGAAGGTTGTATGTATAACTCACATGATGAAGCAGATCTGGGTTGTCCCCTTTTTAACTTGATCAAGCTAAAGTTCATATCTCCCACATGCCAGGAGAACCTAATCACCAGGCTCTGAGAACTGGTGGTGGGGAGTAGCATTTTGTACCCTTCTTAGGCCAGAATAGAATTCAAGATTCTTGAATTGACTGGGAAAGAGAAATAGTGAGTAGGAATCTGGCTCTGAAGCCCAGTTATCTGTGTAATCTACTCGGAAGGGGAAGATTGTTCATTCATTTTACATGAGTCATTGGATAAAATGCACAAACAGTCTTTGGAGCAGGGACCAGAATCAGGTCTTCTCTCTCGCTGAATAGTCTCAGATGCAGAGGTCGTTGAATACAGCTTTCCATCATCCTGGCTGAGTGACAGCAGCTCTCAACATATAGAGGCTGAATTCTAGTTGCCCAAGAAACTTTCCTCATGAAAATTTAAGTGGCTTAGGAGTAAGGGAGGGATTGGGAGGGTCACATTCTTCAAATTAGGCACTTAAATTAGTGTAGGTCCTTTGGTGGATCTCAAAGTAAGGCAACACAATTAGTAAAACTTTAAAAATAATGGAGAAAATGAGTTAATGTCTATAGAGCAATAAAGACATTTTTATGTCTGTTTTCTTGTGTATAGAAGAACTGAATGGCAGGAAAGTGTTAATCGCTGTTTCACATCCTGTCATCCTACTAAATCTTTTTCAGGCTTCAGCCAATTCCTGTATCTTTGTATGTATTCCTACTATCATTCTGCCTTCATTGCAAATCCAGTAGCCTTTTCTAAGAAGAGATTTTAGACATTTTGGACTTGAGTAGTACTTTTGTAAAAAGCAAAATGAGTCACAAATGAAAGCCTAAATCAATCTTCCTATCTGTTATTTAATTGGTATTCATAGTGACTAATATGCCAAATCCACATATTTGATACTGACACCACAACAATTTGACTTAACCTGGTACCTTACACATGAACATAAGTGTACAGGATTTTTTTTCTCTGGATAATGGCCATAAGAACTATGACCTTATATTCATCTTAATAATCTTCCCTGTCTGACAGTTTTGACATAACCCAGATGCTGGCAGCAGTAGGGATAGGTATGTCGATAAATGTTACTTATGTCAAATTTAGTGCTGGTGTTTGACATGCAGGAATATCAAAGTTGGTGGAACATCAGGAGGAAAGAGTCACAGACACAGCCTTGGAGGCCTAGACTTGAGAGGTATAGGCTCTGATGAATATGCATAAGATGGAAGGAGAGAGAACCAAAAAGAAGATATTCATAAAGGTCAAAGGGAACTTAAAGAGGGAGTCAAGTTCCATCAAGGAAAGTTTAACTTTGAATCTTTTTAAATATTTGGAGCTAATTTGTTGAGATGCAAAACACATTTTACATTCTCAGTGGCTTCTTACTGTGTATAAGGTGAAAGGGAGTAGGGGGAACAACCTAGGAAACACTATGTAGCCCTGCCCAATGTCCCCTTCATTCCATTAAACTTTGCCTGAAAATATTAGTATCTGAAAATATAGAGCTTCTAGGAATTCTACTAAATGCTGAGTTTATCAGTAAATCCTGTGGTGTGCCTGTCATTAGAAATATTTGCTGAACCCCAGGCGGATTTGTATTTCTGCTTCCAGGTTTTTACTTTTATAGTTTTGCTACCTTTGATCCAAAGTAAAGGATGCACAGGAAGCTAGTTAAATATCCAGAGGACCATCTTGTTGGGATTGAATTATAATTTAACCTTTTCAAATAAATGTTATTAAAACATAAATCTGGTTTTAAAACCCCTAGAGATGTTTTGCGTAAAATATATTTTTAGCAAGTCCAAGACAAATCTAAGAAAAATGTCTGCATAATCAGCAAGGAGTTCAATCTAAAAGTATGCAAATTTGTCTAAACCTGATGTAAAATCTTAAGAAAGATCCTTAGGATTTTGACTTTTTTTATTATGCTAATGGTCAAGACCAATTGGAATGTATAAAATGCATGAAAATTTATGGGTTTCACTTAATGTAATTGCTGTCATATTTGCAAGGCAAAATATATAAGAAATTCTGTGCAGATCTGGATTCAACTTGTACAAAGAAAAGAGGAAGTTTTGGTTTCATGGAGCCAAGGAATGTTTTCATGGGGTCAGTTTATACGGCTTAAAACATTTTTCACTCTCTATGAATTTTGGGAGGGTTAAGTTTCCAGCAAATAGTTTGGGACCAGTTCTAGATAAAATAATAGCATAATATATAATTTGCAGAGAACCATAAAAATGATTTACTTTAACTCATTTACAATCATACCTGTTTAGTGTCAGGCTTTTAGGGGATTTGCCAGTGGATACATTATGAATATTCCCAAATACATGGTGTAAAAGCTTGGCCCTACTGAGGTCAATGGCAAAAATCCCATTGACTGTAATCGAATCAAGACTTGAATCATTGATATGGTTGTCAGGTATGAGAGTACTGCAGCTTTGCGCTACCAAGTTATGAATATGATGTTTTAATAGTCAAGTATAGGAACAGAAATATGGGTCCTATCTATGTAGCTTACAAGAAGCCAGAAAAAACTTGATTTTTTTCAGATCAGTGAGGACTGATGAGAAACATCTTGGAGTACTCAAGAAATTCGTTGAAGTAATTGCAAAGTAATTGGGTATTATCTTTGAGAACTCATAGGGTATGTCCTGATGAATGCACACATGAGGTTTAGGGCCCTCAAAGCACTTTGACACATTGCAAACTGCACATGATGCATGTGCAAGTGTGGGTTTTTTGATATTAGGAGATCCCAGTGTCAAAAAAAACATTACTGAAAAAAGCAGCATGGCACACATAGCAACCGTGTATGGTACCATAAAGGGAATCTGACTGGCCAGAACCATGCACTGGTTGCTGGCCAGGCTTCAAGCAGCTTCTCAACACCATTGTTGTCTCAGGTGGCCCTCTGGATCTTAGATAAGGCTGCTAGGGCCAGCACAGGTGCTGGCCCCAGTCTCCCCTACTCCACCCAGGTCATTCTGCTGTGTGCTGGAGCATGTGTGCAGGGATGTGTCTGGGGATAAAAAGCAGTGGCACAAATATGTGCTGCTTCTATATGTCCCATGGGAACCAAGTGCCCATGCACATGCATGCTTATCAGGACACACCGATAGAGGTCAGATGATGTTCCCAAAAGCTGAAAAAGGGCAAATAGAGCATTTCTTTTTAGACAAGGGAAAAAGGAGGACCTAGGATACTTCAAGTTCCAATTAGCCTAACTTCAAGGCCTGGAAATATATTGGAACATATAATCAAAGAACCTACTTATAAACTCCTAGAGGATAATAAAGTGATAGGGAACTGCAAACATGGTTTTGTCAACAGCAAAAATGCTTCTATGAAATAATGATGGGCTTTGTGGATGGAGGAGAGCAATGGATGTGATATACTTTGAGTTCAGCAAGGGTGTTGACGCTGTCAAGACTACTGTGATGTGGATGCATGTCTGGTAGGATAACTATGCTCAAAGAATTATCATGATTGGCTCATTGTAAAGCTGGGTGTGGTATGAAGTGGGATTCTTCAAAGGCATTTCCTGTATCTGGTGCTGTCCAATACAGTAAAGTCCCTGTTATATGGCATTCTACAAGTCAGAATACTCTATTAACTGGAATTTCCAGCCAGCTGGCCGCTTGGATGCAGGGAGGGGCCATGGGAGTGGGGTGGGAAACTCACACACAGCAGCCACGGCCACCACCCACCACACTACACTGCTGTTGCTGCTCCACATACATCTGCCACCAGCCCCGTCCCCCTGGTACATACTGCTACACGTGCGGCTGGGTGCTGCCACCCTGTCCCCTCTTTCTCCTTATGCCATGTTATCTGCCTCAGATAACTGGAATTATTCCATGACAGGCATTCTCCACTCATGCAGGATAACAGGGATTTTTTGTATCTTCATTAATGACTTGGAAGATGGAATTTAGTGTACTCTTGATAAATTTTCAGATAACAGGAAGCTAGGTTGGGTAACAGACACACTAAAAGATAAAATTAAGACTCAAAATAGTCTTGATAAATGATAAAAATGATTGAAATAAATTGCAAGAAATTCAATATGGACAAAGTACTGCACTTAGGATGGAACAATTAAATGCACTAATACAGAATATGGAACAAATTGCTAGCCTGTAGTCCTGCAGAAAAGGACCTGGCACTTATAGTGAACTATAGTGATATATTTTTCAAAAAAAAGGGTTAAAACAAAATGGGTTTTATTAACCAAAGTGTTTTATGAAAGTCACAGCAGGTGATTCTACCACCCTGCTTAAATTGTAAAAATGGGATTTAGTTTTGTAATAGGGCCATCCCAGGGCTGGTCAGTCATTGGCACACCTGCCTGTTTCTGGGCCAACTGCCCACCTTCCTTGTCTACCATGCCTTGATGATAATAATTAAGAGGTTAATCAGGCACGAGGCTGCCCATTTACTTGCCCTGATGATAATGATAATGGCATTGCACACAACTCTGACCTCACTTTATTGTGTCCCATGCCTCACTAATAGCATCCCAGGCAGCCAAGCTCACCTGTATCCTTCTCCCTCTCAAGCTGTGTTCCCCTCTCTAGGACCTTTGGCCTACCAGGCCCTGGCTCTGCCTTCATCAGGCCAGTCAGACCCCATGCCCCTGGCTCTGGGTATCCCTTGGCTGGTGGGCCGCTGGTCTTTTTGATCCCCCTGCCCCCAGGTCCTGGCCCCAGCATTGACCAGTTCAAGGGTCCATCTACTCAGGTCTGAGCAGCTTGCCTTCTCTCCCTCACAATTCCAATGTATCAACTGAGCCTCAGCCCTCTCAATGTTCTCTCAGCTCTGGCTTCTCTCTAGCCAGGACTGTGAGGAGGCTGACGGTATCAGCACCCCACCTGCCTTTCACTGGGGACATGTCTGGCCTGGTATTTCATGGGACTGCCACACCATGAGTAGCCCCATTAGACCATCCTTCCCCAGCAGGGTGCAGTTTTTGGTCATACCCAGGACCTGGGGCCTCCCCCTTCCCCATAGCCCCAGCCCATATACCTCCAAGCTGTTCTTGAGCAGCAGCTCAGCCAGCGATGTTATTCTGGCTTCCCGCAGCAGACTGCTGCCCCAGCCCTGAGAGCCTGGTTCTAAAATGGAAGCTGCTCATCTCCCTCCTCCAATCACAAGGCTCCCCTGGGTCATGTGACCGCTTCATTAGGACTGGCCTACACCTGCTGGCTGCCTTGCTGCCTGCTGTCAGCTCTTAAAGTGTCAGGTACCACCAGTGCCCTGCCACAAGCTTGTATATTAGAGCTTTCTATGTTTGAAAATGGTTCAATGTTAGAATTAATTACCTAAATAGGTTGTATAAGTTTTTTAAATGCAAGTTAGACAAGAATTTGTCTGAAATTATTTAGATGGGGCGATCCCACAGTCAGCAGGTGACTTTTTGGGCTAGGGACAGAAATTACACATAAACCAGTACAAGTGATCAGAAACCAGACTAAACTTGTAACAGAATAGAATTTCAGTTTCAAAATGGTGGAATCTGGTTTAAGATAGACTTGGATGGGTGGGTGTAGTATCAGACTGAATCACTTTAGGTTAGATTGGTCTATTGAACTTCTGTTCTAGAACCCGTCCCAACACAAGTTTGGTCACAGTACCCCAGAACCCCAGGATGCATTGCAGCTCCCCCTTCACTGGCAGACTCACTTCCACCCCAGCTCCTTTGCTGCAGCTGAGCTGGATGTTCCTGACTATGGGCTATTACAGAACTGAGGCAGCAAAGCCTCTGCTTTCCAGTCTGGTGGCAGTGGCACAGGGGTAGGCAAGGGGGAGAACAGGACCTTTACTCCAGCCACTCACAGCTGGGGTCTGCACAATGGTGAGTTGAAGGCCCTGAGGCTCAGCGGCAACAGGAGATAATTAGGGGGCAGGACTGGGGCATTTGCTGCTCATTGGAACTGGAATGTCTGAGGGGAAAACCCCTACCTCAGAGGCTTTCCCTCCCTCACCTGCTGTGCAGACCCCACTGTGGGGGCAAGGCAAGGGTGTTCTGTTTCCCCCTTTCTGTCTCCCCCCTCCAGCTGGGTGGTGAGGGGATGCCAAGGGGGCAGGCCTGGGGCATTTGCTGCCCATTGGAGCTGGGAGGCATGCAGGAGCACCCTTCTGCCCTTGGCCAGTGCAAGCATCTTCTTGCCTTGGCCAATGGAAGAGTGAATGTGAATTCTGTTCCTTAATGGTCCAAGTTATGCAGCTTAGAGAAGCCTGTGTAAATTGGATTTATTTGCCTCAGACTTTTTTACTCTATTTTTAGCCCTGAGGTTTCTGCCAGGCTTGCCTTATCTTATTTTTCTATGAAAACTTGAGTTCTTGAACCCCATTATTGTTCAAGTTTTACTTAGATAAGGGTTATATAAGAAAAAAAAAATGCATTTG
This sequence comes from Caiman crocodilus, assembly GCA_030014935.1. Classification (NCBI taxonomy): domain Eukaryota; kingdom Metazoa; phylum Chordata; order Crocodylia; family Alligatoridae; genus Caiman; species Caiman crocodilus. Next base: position 138,883,241 of record JAGPOW010003316.1, read on the forward strand.
ATGTTTTCTTTATTTTACACAGGAAAAATTAAACCATGATGGTTCTGAGAAGTCAACCAAGGGGAAAATGTCAAGCTGTCTTTATTTCTTATTAAAGAAGGCAGGTACAGTTTGCATTTCTTGATTTCAGTTGCTGTTGAAGACAGTGAAATGTCTTGAGTTTAGATAAATTGAATAAGTCAGGAATCTTGAATTATACTGCCTCTCTGATACACTCAAGCATGTTTTATTAGCATAAGCATATAACTCAAATTTTAGTAAAACAAAGATAAAATGTTTCATGCATAGGTGTGATGAGAGGCTTAATTAATGTGTGTGATGTTCTCTTGAGATGCTCAGATGGAAGAAGCTATACCATTACAAAGTTTTATTATTTCTAAACTGATGGAAACGCAGAAGTATTGGAAATCATAGAAAAGCACCTGTTCTTGTAAGATTTTGATACTGATTTCTTGACCAAAGTGGCTTGGATAAACCTAAGATAAGCATCTAAACTTTTGGATGATGCTTATCCAAACTGAAAAGAACAAAAAGAGATTTTGAACTGTTCTCTCCACCAGTCACATGAGACTTTTGCAAATAGCCAGCAAAGCATGGGAAGCTCAGAACTGTTCTCTTGTAAAATGTCAAAGCCTTTTCCCTGTTTCCAAAGTATAAATGCTGCTCTTTAAAAATAAGAATAAAGTCTTCCACCATTTTGAAAGAAGGGCACTTATAAAGATTTACATTCACTGTATAAAATTAAGTAAATACAGCAAAAGTATTTATGGTATTTACAAACATAAATACAAAAAAAATGCTGCTCCCTATATGATTAAATCTACCATTTTTATTATTTTGTTTAGCTAACCAAAACAGTAAGGAGGATTTCTAGGAGACAAAATTCTATTGATTGATAATTTTCTTCGCTTTATATAGCTAGTAAGTCTTTCCTTAGACACACCAACGTATGTAAAAACTGTTTACTATGGTCTTGTTTGTTATTCTATTCTATGTCAGGTGGAAATGTTCCTGTAAATACCTTGGGGCAAATGCCTATCATTTTATTTGTTATTAAAAACCTGAGTTCATTTGAGGCCTTATATGAAAACTAATTTCCTGTATATGATTTTGGTCATTTCACTTTTGCTATTCATCTCCATTTCTGCAAAAAAGGTTATAAGAACATGAATAGCTACAAGTAGTCAGAAGCTCAGCTGCACATCCCATCTGATTTCTGTGATACCTCTGACTGAAGAATCCAAGCTATTTGTTTATTAGTGAACTCATGTGCAGTTTCAAGCCTAATAGGTTTTCAAGGACTACAGCTGAAGAGGAAAAAAGTAAAGTCAGGTTTGAGTTACTCTCACAACAACATTTGACTCTGAACTTATAGAAAATAGACTGAGAGATAATACTGAGAAGAGTTAGTGTTGTTTCATACATAGGCTCAACGTACCCCACCGTCCTATCTGCTGGTTGTTTGCTGCACTGTGCTTTTAGCATGGTAAGATGGTGATGGGTGTACATTTTCCTATGAAAGCACTAGCACCCATTCACCGCCTCTCCTCACTTTTTCCAGTGAACAAAATGAACTCCTGCACAGAAGCAGTCTTTATTATCTATCTTGCCTAGTAGTTTCATATCTGATGGCCGGATGTCAGGGAAACTCAACAGACTGAAGACTTTCTTTCAGAACATTTGCCTGCCTGTGGTTGCATTGTAGTGAAACCTATAACTTAGCCCCAAATATCGATAGCTGTGCATTTTTCACTTTCTTATATTTTTCATGAGGATGAAAAAAGAAGTACTGTATGTGCTGAACTTGATTCCCTTTAATGTGTCTCACTAATGTAGACTTAAAAGCTGCCCTTTTAGCAGGCTCCTCCATTAATAAAATGACTGTAAGTAACTTTCAGGAAGTTGCACTTGTAAGGACATAAAATACCTGTTACTGGAGAAACAGGTCATTTCCTTTGTTTTGATAGTGGAAGACCATATTCAAACCCAGATGCAGTTCAGTTTTTCAGAAGAATGCAACCTATAGTTCAACCAGCTTTCTGAACCAAGCAAAATTAATTGTTCTAAAAAGTTTGATTATTTCAAATAACATTCTCACCCCGGCACACATTTTACCTTTCTCTGCTTCAGATCTCCTTTGGCTGATACCTATCAAAAGAGAATATAGCTACATACTTCTCTTTGTAAAGAACATTAAAGTCTTGGAGTCACTGGCAATAATACTTCCAAACTCCTGGATGACAGGTAAGGTATGAGAGGACTAAAAAAAAAAAAAGACCAAATTAGAATGCATCTACATCAAGACACGAAATCCTTGATGTTTCCTGGCAGGGACATTCCTATATGTATAGCTACTCCTGCGGGCACACACCAAACCAGGAAATGCAAAGAGGAGGGGGAATCATTTCAGCTGCTCATGAGACCTTGCTTTTCAGTGTGCTTGGGGGTGGTTCCTTTGGGGTTGTATCACTGTCACGTTTCTGTGTTTAGTATGTGTCAGCTGAAGGATCTAGGTGGGGCATGCTATTATCCATGCCAGGACACATTAAGGAGTCACACTAAGGATTCATTCACACGAAGTGCAGAGATATTCATAATGCTTATCTAGAAAAAGAGAAGGTGAGGAAAGGAGAATCAGCAGACATATTAACTAGTCAACCTCAGTTCACTACCTGGGAAGATGCTTCAGTAAATTTAAAAAATAAAGTTTGTAAACACCTGGAAGCCAAAAGAATGATAGCTAGCAGCCAACGTGTATTTATTAAAAACAAATTATGTCAAATCAATCTGATTTCCTCCTTTGACAAGGTAACCAATTTGGTGGATAAAGGGAAGGGGTTCATTATAATATACTTGGACTTTGTTAAGGATTTCCAAACAATGCCATATGCCATCCTCATAAATAATTTGGAGAAATATGGGCTGGGTAGAATTACTATTAAATGGATTTAGAATTGTTTGAATAACCACAAGCAAAGACTAACTATAAATGGATCAATTTATAGTTGTCAGGCTGGCAGGAAGTCTCAAATGGGGCTCTCCAGAGATCTGTTCCAGGTCCAGGGCTATCTAATATCTTTAATAATGACTTGGGTGTAGGGATAGAGTGTATGCTTATCAAATTTTTGAACAACACAAACCTAGGAGGGATTGCAAACACTTTAGAGAACTGGGCTATAGACAACAAGATGAACTTTTACAAAGAGGTACATGATTTGGAAGTAGCATTGACAAGGTTTTAGATGTTATGGCCCATTAATTGGCAATGCAATGCTGTTGTAAAAAAGTAAATGTAATTTTAGGTTGCTTTTATAGCCCAGTTATATGTAGACATGAGAAGTAGTATTATTTTACTTTGTGGTGGTTAGGACCCAGTTGGAGACCAGCATCCAGTCTTGGGTGCTACATTTTAAGACAAATGTAGAGAAATTGGAGAGGAATTGGGAGATAAGAGATGAAGATGATTGAGGGAATGGAGAATGGAGCGGAGGTTGGAAAGCAAGGTATATGAGGAAGTAGTAAAATAACTATGCATGTTTAGTGTAGAGAAAAAGAGAGTAAGAGGTGACATGACAGCAGTTTTTAGATGCTTGAGATGCTGCTATAAAGAAGGAGAAAGATTATTTTCACTTACCACTGAAGGCAGGGTGCTCAGCCTTAGGTTGAAACTTCAGTAAAATAGGTTTAGAGCAAATCTCAGATAAAGCTTCCTAACTGTAAGAACTGTAGGAAAATGGAGGAATCTGCCCAGAGAAGTTATGAAATTACCCAAACTGGAGGTTTGCAGGAAGAGGCTGGGCAGGCATCGTCTATGCTGTTTCAGATAAAGTAAATCCTGAATCTGCGAGGGGGCTTGAACTAGATGATTCTCAAGGTGCTTTTAAACCCTATGATTCTGTAACTCAAGTATTCTGCCTTTGGATGAAAGTGCTCTGCAAGTAAAAAGTATTGCTTATAATCATGTGTGAGTAGTCAACATTTTATTACCTGATTTTCCTAGTAATGGAACAAAATTATAAACATCAAATTGCAAGGTTTTTTTAATTTCAGTAGAAGAAAAATGTAAACACAGCATCCACAAATAAACTACACACAAACACATTGTTAAAATACAGATTATGTACATCCTTGATAGACAATATCTCTGGCTGTCATTTAAAAAAAAATGCCTTTGTCTTTACTGTGTGTTTCTCTCTGAGAAGCAGTTGGAGGCCAAGTTATTAAAAGTGCTAATAAATTACAATATTTGTGTTAGTTAATTAAATCCGTCATATCAGAAAATCTCTGATATTCCTCTGATAATTTCGATCCTGTCTTTTTATTTTCAGTTAGGTTACTTGGAGATATTAGTGAAATAAAACATTGAGGAATAGTTTTGATTTGAGATGGGCCTAGGAAACTTTAATTGTTTATGCGTAGAATTTATTCTGCTGAAATATAAGAGCAGCTTGTGTTTTTGAGTCAAAAGTCATTAGAATAAGTTATGAACCCATGCTAGTCCCCCAGTCTTTGTTGGTAGAAAATATATAATACTTCGGGATATGTTGAGAATTAATGTAACTATAATGAAGAGAATGTGCATATGTATGGTGAGAATTTGTAGGTTGGTTATTAGATATTGAAAAAACCCCCAAACAAACAAACCTAAAAAACGTAAAATCTCCTTTCTTTCTTGTACTTTGCAAATCTTACATCTGTTACTGCACTGAATACTTCAGCATATTTGGCACAATGTTAGGGAAGTTATAAGGTAAACTTGGCCTAGATAATCCTAAACTGATTAGATAATCCTAAACATGTCGTACCCTATAGAAGAAGGCAGAAAGCTTACAATGATCACTGCCAATCTGGGGGAAAAATCCTCCCTGACCCCAGATCTTATGATCAGCTAAACCCTGAATATGGGAATAAGACATGCTAGCCACATACCTGAAAGTTTTATTTATTTATTGGTACTTATTGGTATCTTTATTTATTGGAGTCATTCATGAGGCTAGCCTAAGTAGTTTACAATGTGTTGAGACTTAAAGGACATATATGTGAGTTTTAACCAGGTTTCAGCTGCTTGGTTTCAGATAACAGATAAACAATCATGTGAGTCAAGAAATAAAATTAGAATTTACCCCTTTATTCTATTCTATTTTAATGGACATAATTTTATCTCTTATTTTCTTGCTTTTTTTATCAGAGTATATAAATGTGTAGACTGGGTGTGGGAGAGAACATAACTTTTAATAGCCCCAGCAGTCAGTCATTGTAACAGTTTGTAATTCTTCTGATTTAAAAAGCAGTATTGTTCAAATGATCCATTTACATCTTTAAATGTTACTTTTATGTTAAGTGTGTGGAGCAGGTGTAGGCAAAATATGACCTATGGACTGGATCTGGCCCATGGAGGGACTTTGTCTAGTCCACAATGGGTCCCTCAGTCCCACCTGGTCCAGGCACCATCCGGCCTGTGATGTCTTCCGCTGCCCCCTGGGAATGCAGTGGGGCTCGGATGGCTCAGCATCTGGACTGCCTTTTGAGATAGCCCACGTAGTAGTGACTCCTTCTGGCTGATACCACCATTGGCCCTAAGCCCCATGGTAGTGACAGGGACCTGTGCACACCCCCCCAACCCTGGGCCACTGTGTGGCCGCTCTGGATTCAGTCCAGGGGAGCAGACCAGCTCCAAACCAGCTGGAACCTGTGCACCCAGCCCTGACCCTGGCCTGGCCTTCCCTGCACCTGCTCTGGACCATCCGCTCATGTTGAGCAGCAACAGCAACGGCAACAGCAACGGTGGCCAGGCAGAAGTTGCTGCTCAGCACGGGGAAAAAGCAACCCCTCTCCCTTACCACTGCTAGGCCCTTCTTGCTGCAGCCACCCAGAGCATGCACAGGAGCTGCCCTGCAGCTCCTCTACACTCCCTCTGCTGCCCTGCTGGGTGGCCTGGAGGCAGCAGTGACAGCGGCAGAGAGGAGCCTCAGGGCAGCCTGGGCACAGGCTCTGGGCAGCTGCAGCAAGAAGGGCCTGGCAGTGGTGAGGAGGAGGGACCATTTTCCCACACCAAGCAGCAGCTTCTGCCCAGCTGTTGCCACTGCTTAGTGTGGGCAGGTGATATGGAGCAGGTGCAAGCCAGGCCAGGGTCCTGGCTGTGCCCTTCTGGCTGATCCGTCCAGGCTGGGCTATTCTGGAGTGGGCGCAAAGTGGTCTGGGATTGGGGCTGGAGGTGTGCACTGTTGGTGGTGGTAGGGAGGAGCCACAGGGCCTGTGGGCTTCAGGCCACTGTGGAAACTAGGAAAGCTGACTGGCCTGCAGCAACTTTTCAGATCCTCCTATGTGGCCTGTGGGCCTAAATAATTGTCTGTCAATGGTGTGGAGGATTCTGTATTGTAGTGGTGGTGTGATGGAAGCAAGGACAGGACCCATTAGCAGGACTTGTGAGATTAAAGGAGCAAGTAGCAAAGTGGAGTCATCTTATAAATTTAATTTACTGTCTTTTTTTAAGTGACATGAAGTATTGTCTTTACTGTAGTCATTGAACAGATTCTCTTGGCAAGGGTCTAAAACCAGAAATTACACTTAGGCCCTTTGGACACTTATGTATTATGGTCGTTTGTGTATTTTTTCAGTCTGGTCAATGCACTCGACTGGTTAGAGCACTGGCTGGGGCTTTGAAAGAAAACTGATTTTATCAGTACATTCAATTAACTAAGTGCACCGATAGATTCATGTAAAGGCATTCTTTCTAGTATTAATTTCAAAATTCAATATAGTTACTTGTTATATTAATGATTGGATCATTTAAACTGTTGATTTATTGATTCACTATTAATTATATACCCTTAACTTGATCATTTCATCAGACCATCTTTACAAATAGCTTATTGGTGAATTAGCTCAGTAATAATAACCTTGGATAGGTGTATATTTCCTTGCTTAATCTTTTGAATAAAACTTACAAAAAGTGCAGAGGACTGGCTTCTTCTGTCAGATTTCAATGCAGGTTATAAACACCAAGGATGCAAATAATCACAAGTAGTGGAAAATAAAAATGGTGAGAAACTGCATGTGCAGATTAATATGTAAACCCATCACAAACATTGATTCCTCACATAGGTGTCCATGTAGATCCTATTATAAATACACCTGCACCTTAAGTATATGAGACTAGACTCTTGAGTCAAACATGTATTGTGTTTTATGCCTTCACACAGTAATATGAAGAGACATGTGTAGTCCTAATATCTTACCAAACGAATCTGGTTGAGCACATAAGGCATGTATAAATCTATTCTGAACCACATGGGGCACATCTACACGAGACATTTACTGTGGAGCTAATTAGCTCTGCATTAAACATCTCAGTGTCTACACATATGCACCTATTAGAGTGTAAGACACTAATAAACTCTGCAGTAGGTTAGTACTTGTAATTACTTGTAAGTACTACCCTGCTGTGGGGTTTTTTCATGCGCAGCAGCGAATGTGTACACATAGACCTGGATGGCTGGGGCATGGGGGTTTTTCAGTGTAGGGGTTGCTTTCTGACTAGCTCTGTGCTGAAGCACCCTCATGATCCACCCTGCCCCTCTGCAGCACATTGAGTCCAGATGGAGCAGCCCCGCATTACAAGGCTGACCTCCAGGACATCCTAGCAGTTGGGGCTGTTTTGACTTGGGTCAATGTGCAACAGTCTGGGCGCACTTTAAACAGTGCAACCTAGAGCTTTCCAGGAGCAATAAACTCTGGAATTCATTGCTGTGCATTAATGGCACATGTAGATGCATCGGTTGACAGTGAAGACCCACAGTTACTATGCTGTAAGTAAGAATTCTTTTCAATTTAGGAAAACTGACATCTACTTGATTTAAAATGTTTTTCATGCTTTCCTTATTTTACATTGTAAAGCTACAAGACAAAAGAGACTTCTTTGCCTCCTGTAGTGGGTCACCTTAGTATATATTCTGATTTTCTTCTGGTTTTGTCAAATACAAAATTCAGGCACGTAGAAAAGTAATTTTATCGTTCTGTCAAAATGGGTCTCTAGAGCCAACAGCAGGGTGTAACAGATGTGTGTTCTGCTGTCTCTATCACTTCTGTACTGTTGTATTTATCACTACTGTTAACAATTTTCTCCACATTAATGCAGCTGGAAAAAAAAATGTTCTCCAGAAAAGAAATTCATTAAATGCAGTGTGCTCTCACTCATCTTTCCAACCCCTAGAAAAAAGCCATGGCTTCTTCAGCTGTAATCTTTGTTCTGAACCAGTAAAGTGCCATTATGATACAAGGATGCTCTCTCTTTCTTATTGAGAATAATGCCACCAGTTGGTTTATGTGTACTAAAAGCACTTAGTAATGTCTTGTTTTCTGTGTTCTACCTCTATGTGTTGTGTCACATACAAATGTTCACTTTTATCTCAATAGCAGAGTGACTTTGATTCCTTTTGCAACTTCAGGTGCTACTGATTTTAAAATTAAAATCAAAGCCGTTTCCAACAAGGATATTCATTTGAACTGGCAGAGGGTGACTGATTGGCATAAAGCTTATTGTGGTAAGGCTTTAGCAAATTAATGAAACTACTGGCCATATATTTTATTTATTTCCCATTATGCTGAGAAAAAGTATCAGGAAGTGACCAGAAGAAGTTTTCTTACTGCCAACAAACATAAAGGGAGAATGGTTTTTTTTTTTTAGAAATTTGAATGTAAAAGTTGATTATTAGGATACATGTGCCTAGCAGAGCACAAAGATTCTTGTATTTCTTATTGTAAGTGAACATACTTTTTTTTTTCACAGAAGCTTTGAGTGAGATGGTTGGAGATGTTTGTGTGGTTAAAACATTTGGACATGGCAAACAGACATTTTCGTACTAATATAGATATTTATCTGTCTCTTATATTTTATACAAAGGTAAAAAGGGTGCATTTACATGTGCAATTACCCTGATGCAGTAAACCCTGGTGCAGTTCATACTGGAGTGCACCCAGAATTACAGCAGTGCAAGCTGGGGTGGAGCAGCCCTGGTCTGGCAGGGCGTCCCAGGGCTTAGCCCCAGGCTCTAGGTATAAGTATCATGTGGCATTGGGGCTGGCTGGGGCAAGAGGGCGCTACAGTGCAGGGTTTGCTAGAAAGAAGGCTCTGTGCTGTAGCACCCTTATGCCTCAACCAGCCCTGGTCATTATCTAGATGTACATTGTGGTTGTGTAAATAACTCTGTTATAGGATAGTACTTATCCCAGACAATATTATCCTATGATGGAGTTAAGAAATTCATTGCACCTGAATATGGCATACATGTAGATGTTGATGCTTTACTGTGGAGCTAATTAGTCAGCTCCTCAGGAAAGCACATGTGTAGATGCATCCAGAATCATCCTGATGAATGCCCACATGCAGGGGTGCACATTTCCCATGGGACAAATAACAGTGAATCATATTTGTGCCACTGCTATTTGTCATCAGACATACTCCTGTATGCACTCTCTGGAGCATGGCAAAATGACTCAGGTGGGGTAAGAGAAGCTGGGGCCAGCATTTATGCTAGTCCCAACAGCCTTATTGGGGTACCGGGGCCTCATGGGGCAACAGTGGTGCTGAGCTGGCTGCTCAGAGTCTGCCCAGCAGTCAGTGTGGCTCTGGCTGGTCAGGCTGCTGCCTTGTGTACCATGCTGCTTTTTTAAGAAGCATTTTTTTTGACCTGGGGATACCTCAGTGTCATAAAACCCCACCACACTGCAAATTAGCAACACAGCAAATGGGTATACATGTCCTGCATGCAGTTTGTGGCACTTCAAACAGGTTTGAGGCACTGCAAACCACATGTGTGCATTCATCAGGACATGCTGAAAGAGTACATCTAAAGGCGCATCCAGTCCTGCAGGCATGTGCAGTTGCAGCACCTCAAAAAGCAGCAGCACAGACTTGTGCTGGAGATTTGTGCCTCAGCACATGTACCTGAATATATACTTTGTTGTGGGGTGAATTGTGCCACTTGGGGACAAATGACTAGCTCAGCTACCTTGTCTCCCCTCCAGCTGGGTCCCCAGTGCTGGCTCTGGGCAGGTTCCTTTGCTTGGGTTTCGCCAATTGCCTCACAAGCAGAGATCCTGCTATTTACTGTTTAAAAATTGCAAATTCTCTGGTAAGAAAACCAAATTCTCTCATTATAATACCCACAATCCATGTCCCTGTGTGATTAAAATTAAATGCCACTATCTGTAGAGAGATCAGTTGGGCAATTATTTATTGATATAGTTACAATTTTAAAGCAATTTGGAAGTCTACCAGTGCCTCTATCATCATAATAAAACACATTCTAAATATCATACACTTTGGCATTTGCTTTTTCATCATAGAAAAATCAGAGCTGCCCTTGCCCCCTTCTCTCACCAGGATGTAGGGCAATGAGCAGCACTGCTAAGAGCTCTGCCCCTGCCCTTGCCCCTCACTCCCAACCCACAGCCCTCACAGTGACACTTACTTCTAACCCACAGCCTCTCACCCACTTCTAACCTGCACTTGAGTCTAGCTGCAACTGTTCCATGGGCTGCTTTGTGGCTCTGAGCGGTGCCAGCTAATGCTGTTGTGCTCCCTGCAGCTGTGTCAGACTCCAGTGATCCCCACACTGTTCCTAGGAAGCCCTTAACTGAACTGGGCTGGACAGGCCCCTTTCCTTCTAGGCCAGCTTCCCTCTGCGCAGCCTGCTTTAGGGGGGGCAGCGGTGCTCTAAGCCTAGCTCTGGTGGTATTAGCTACCTGGAACACTCCTCCATCCCTGACCCTAATCTCTCTCTCTCTCTCTCAAACACACACCCCTGCTACAACCTCCACCCCTCTCCCCAGCCCATCACACATCCAAGTGGTTTCTGGGACCACGAGCTCCCTCAGGCTGGGGCCCCATGTCCCAGCACTTGTGTGGGGACAGAGTGAGCTACAGTCTGGCAGTTGCCTCTGAAGCCACAGCACCTGCCAGCAAATCCTGTCCCATCCTGTCCAACAGCTGGGCACACAGGGCATGAAATTGGGATGGCGGGGTTGGGTGGAAAGGTGTGGGATTTTTGGGAGGGGTTTGTCAGTGTTTGTGGGTGTATATGGGAGTGGGTCTAGGGTTTGTGGGGGTGAAGTCTGTGGACCATTGGGCTTCTGTAGGGGTTTGGAGGCTCTGGGGGTTTGTGGGTGGATTGTGGATGGGATGTTGTGTGGGGATCGGGGGGACTGCTTAGGAGGTGTAGGTCCTCTGCCCACCTGCTGGCATGGTGCACACCTCCGCCCTTGCAGCAGCAGCGGCTGTTAGGTCACTCAGGACCTACTACTGGCAGAGCTCCCTGCCGGCTCAGCACAGCTCCAGCTGCCTGAGACCACCTGTGCCTGGGTCAAGTGCCCCGTGTGCCATCATGCCAGGCTGGCTTCATGGAGGCAGGACCTGACCTGGACCAAGTGTATGTGGCTCTTGTGTTGGGTGCTGGGAGCCCAGGTGGCAGGAAGAGCAGCCCTGTCCTGCCTAAAGTCCTCCATGCAACAGAGGGTCCCAGGTGGCTGGGGCCATACTGCATTGTGGAGAGGATCTGCCAGTAGTGGGCCCTGAGTGCCCTGACAGCCACTGCTGCTGCTGCTTGTGCTGCAGGGAGGCTGTGCACCATGCAGTAGGGTAGGCAGGGGACCCACCCCTCTCATGTAGTCCACCCCACCCCCACATTCCCCCCCACCAGACCCCTCACCCCCACAATCTCCCCACTGCCACAGTTCCCCCCACCCCTACATCCCTACTTACTGGGGACAGAACTTGAGTCTGATCCACAGTTGCAGCTTTGCCCCAGAATGCTGAAGCAGCTTGTTGGATCGCAGGGGAAGGAGGCACGCATAAAGATGCTCTGGCCACGTGTCAGAGCATCTCCTTGGAGGACCCAGAATCCAATTGCTTCAGGGCATATCCTGAACTTTTTCTCAGCATATTTTTTTTATACTTGGATTTCCTGGTATCAGAATTAAAGTCCGTGTCGCAAATATGCAGTGCTGAGAACACTTTTTTTGTTCTGAGTGTGCCTCTTGCAGCATTTCATACTACACTGAGGTGCTGCAACAGGCACATGCTCATTCATCTGGACACAGCCAAGAGTGTAAATTTTTCAGTCAGTAGTCAGTCACCAGGCAGTGTTACACTCAGAATTTTATGTGGTTACTTACACATTTTGATGACCACAACTTTATAAGTATATGCCTTTTTCAGGACTGAACAGTTTTAGATCACTGAACTGAATGTTTTAGATTACTGTATTATGTGGATTTTAAACCAGGTTTTTATATACGTATATATTTTATTTACCTGATTGCGAGGCATTTATTTATCTAAATTCATACAGTACTAGACTGTTAACAATGCCTCCTCCTAGCCATCCCAAAAATTTTAGAAGGGTTAGTATGAGGGCAGTGAAGGATAGAAAACATGGACCTGATCCAAGGATCATTAGGGTCCATGGGAGCACTTCCATTGATTTTATGGGCTTTGGATAAGGACCTAAGGGGACATAACATACAATAAAACAGACATTTCTATTTCATTAGCATCCTTTGAAGGCTTATTTTTTTGTTTTGTTTATAAAGTTCTTTATACCAGGAGGGCAATATCTGTCTGAGAGCTAAAGACAAACCAGCAGCAAGGAGAATCAAAAACATAACTATCCCATCAGTCCTATTCGTTCAGTGTAAAGTAACTACTGCACACTGTCTGAAAAAGGAAATAATCACAAGTTAGCCCAAAGCTTCAACTATGTGAAGACTTTTAACCTTTATTTCAAAACTACTTATGTCCAAATTCAATGCAAACTGATCTTTGATTCTTGCATGCAGTAGGACCTTGAGCAAAACCTGGTAGAATTCCTAAATGAGAGGGTCTTGTCTTCTCTTGCCAGGGACAAGAACCGAATGAAGTTTTTATTTGGTTAAGATTCTGTAAGATTCTTCAAGAGGAATTTCAAGGCCAGTAAGCACTACTCTCATTTATACTAGTGCACATCCAGAACTTGGGCCTGAGTTAATTGGAACTACTCATGCAGAAAATGTTGTTTGTTGTAACTTCTTTGATTTCAGTGGAGTTATTCCAGACAGAAAGTGGATTGAGTAATAGCTGTTTGACCCTACTGTTAGTTGTTTTGTCTTTCTTAAACTGTTAGGTCTTTGGGCTGGGAAGAAGTGTAACTTAATGCCTGTAAAATGTGGTGTAAATATAAAATGCTTTATTATTGACTTTTGTGTAAACATTAATAATTAATTTCAAAATTACTGAGCCTTATAATGCAGTCCTTAAACAGGCAGTACTTCCACTGAGATTAATAAAACCACTTGTTTCAGTATGTAAGTTCTGATTCTTAAGTAATAGCCTACTCATTGTAAATTCCTCAGAGTAAAGGGGAAACTAGATTTGCTAGGTAAGATGTTAGGAGACAGAAAAGCCCTTTGTCCCTAGTCCTGATAAAGCTTCTTTGAGTTTATGCCTCAGGATTCAAACTCTGTGAATCATGGAATAAATTAATGATTTACTGGCTAAATGGAAAGGAGCTCTGAGAGACAGCTTTTACCTTTGGGATCATTTTTCCTTAGCAACACAGTGCTTCTTCAGCACATGACAACACTGTATGCACACATGGCAACACCATACACATCACCTGTCGTTTAATCCTCATTAAATTAAATAGTTTTATAACATTATTCTTGTTTATTTTGGAGTATCACATCAGTGTTTGCATGTACTAGGTTTTTGAACGAATTAAGCCTGGTCCCCAGCCAGTGTTGCAGGAGAGCAAGATGATCTAGCACTGCCCTCCCCAGCCTGAGGCTCCTACGATGTGCCCTGTCCCACAACTGTAGGAGCAGGGACCCTATGGTATAAGAAAAAAACAGCAGCAAAAAATGAGAAAAGGGAAAAAAGGCAGCAATTCAAAAGCAGCAGCAATTCAAAGGGGTGAACTATAAAAAGGTCCAAGAACCATTTGGTGGACAAAGAGGCTCATTACGTCTTTGAGTGCCTTTGTGTTTGCATACAACAACTCCATGGATGCAACACTTTATTTCTCAGTGAGACAAACTAAGCAGCATCTGACGAGTTTTAGTTTAATACACCAGAAATACTTTTAAAGCTTCCAGAAAACCCACTCATACAAAAAAAGTCAAGTTGTTGCAGTGCAAGAAAGAGCAAAAAATGTGGTGTGTACAAACTCCCACTAACTTTATTTTGATTGTATTATGATATGATTGCTTAATACTGTGAAATTCTCCAAGAAGAAAGGGAGATCCTCAAACCAGAGATCACTTTTCCACATATTTATGAGGAAACCATTTTGCAGTGGAGAACAGTGGAGATCAACAGTGGAGTCTCTAGATCTCTGAGCTGACAAGTTTATACAGAAAATAATCAGTGAATCATAGAAATTCTAATGAAGTTTGTGTCTTCTCTTTTTTTTAAAAGAAAAGGGAAATGAGATCCTTTGTTAATATTACCCATTGGTTCAACTTTCCTCTGGCAAAAAGAAAAAAGCCAACAATATGTACCGATTATTCAATTCTGAGGCAAGGTTCTTCAGATCTTTTGTTACTTAATGAAGTTAACTCAATGTCTATGTAGCTAGTAGTACATCTACACATGTAGTTGTGTAGGACTGTAGAAACTCCAGAAGGACTTAAATACAGTGTGGAGAATGAGTGTTACAACAACAACAGGCAGACAAGTTTCTTGGGAGAATCTGATATCTTTTATTAGACCTACTTAAATAGTTGGAGAACAATTTTTAAGCAAGCTTTCAGGTTCAAAAACCCTTTGTGAAGGTAAGCAAGTTTCAGCAATTGGTGTGTGCTCTTCCTAAATGGAATGAAAAATAAAGAAGCCAGAAGCTGGGCTGATATGCATACGAGATAGGCAGTCAGTGAAAATCTAGATTGAGGAGTCAATGGGTGAGAGACAGGCTGGGGGTGGGAGGGAAGAGAGAGAAGGGGGATGAATAGTGGAGAAGTACCTGGGAAGTCAGCTGTCAGGCAGATTATAATGTGTCATAAATCCAATGTCTATATTTTGATCATAATTTTTAGTATCCAGGGGGTTGATGAAGTGGAGTTCATAGGCTCATCTCTGGGAAGTGTTTTGTAAGTTTCCTTTGAGAATCAGGACTGAGATTGGAGAGAGAGTGGTTTTCTTGTGAGAAATGTGCCCCCACAGGTAATTGGGTATTCCTGTCTTTGATAGATTTCCGGTGTGCATTCATTCTGGT
>JAGPOW010003316.1:138898588-138918295 GCA_030014935.1 Caiman crocodilus
GATTGGAGAGAGAGTGGTTTTCTTGTGAGAAATGTGCCCCCACAGGTAATTGGGTATTCCTGTCTTTGATAGATTTCCGGTGTGCATTCATTCTGGTGCGCAGTTGTTGTTTGGTCTCTTCTACATATTTACCATCAGGGCATTTGGTGCATTGGATGAAGTATATTACATTTCTGGAGGTGCAGCTGTAAGATCCGGGAATGCTGATGGCTCTGTTGTGGGGTGTAGGAATTGCGGGGTTGGTGGAGGTGTGTTGTCAGGTTTCGCATTTCTTGTCATGGCATCGTCTGTATCCATTTGGTGTGATCAGGGTCTAAGGAAGTTTGCTTTTGGTGATGAGGTTGGCGAGGTTTGGTGGTTGTTTGAAGGCTAGGATGGGTGGCTCTGGGAAGATCTTTTTAAGAATAGGGTCTTTTTCAAGTATGGGTTGCAATTGTCTGAGGATTTTCTGTATGGTTTCAAGGGAGGGATGACATAACCATAACCAGTGGTGTGTGATTTGTGTGGGTCTTCTGTACTGCAGCAGTTCTTCACATGGTATCCAGGTGGCTCTTTCAAACATGCAATCTATCTCTCTGGAGGAGTGTCACAGAAATTTAACTAGGCTACACATGAAATCATGGACACTTGAGGAAAACGTCTTAATTTTGTATATGTTTTTGGATTTTGTATATGTTTTTGGATTCTGAAGTTAATATTTTAAGAATTTTGATGATGTCTACCAATTTTAGAGGCTTCAGTTTTGGGGAACATAACTTTAAAATGCCTTTCAGTGGCCAGATTTTCAGAAAGATCGAAAAAGCCACCCTCTGAAACTAGGCCCATTTTAAATAACACATTTATTCAAATACAAAATGTTTTTTTTTCCCCTCAGTCACCATGAGGAAAAAAGCCCCATCTCTTATACTCACACACATGAAAACCTCACTAAATACATTATGTATTATTAAATTGATGCCTAAAGCAGCATATACTCAGTAATGGAAAACAACTATGAAGTTGATTAAATGCAGCCAACACTGAGCATGGCTATAAAATGAATGGTCCATATTGGGCCAACATACTGATGGGAACCTTTTTATTTTTTGTGCATCTGAGACCAAGGTGGCTGCAGTCCTGGGAGGGGCTTTGCTGTATGTGTTGGGTTGGATGTGCCGCTGGCCCCGACCCCTTTTACTATAGCTACAGAGGATCACTCAAAGGTCCACTGATCCAGACCCTGGATTCCCTGAGCAGTTGGCCTGAGGTTTGTTACTGGAATTTAACTTCCCTGGGGCCCTGGGCTCTCTGCTCTAGGTCAACAATTATGAAACTTAAATCAACAATAAAGAAGTAACAAAAAAAAGTCACATGTGTGAGTAATTCTGGTTCCTGCTGTCCAATGTCCATGTGGTAGGTCCAGTGTTCCCCCTAGCAGGCAAGGTCTGGATTCTAGCTGGCAAGGTCAGCAGAGTCTGATAGTCAGGAGTGGGGGAGGAGTTGCAGGGGGGTGAAGTTTGGGGAGGGGGAGAGGACAGGAGGGGCTATTTGATCCCCCAGATTTATTTTCCCTGCTGTTGTAGTGGGAGGGGGACAAATTTAAGAATAACCTTCAATAATTCAATACCTGGGAGATTGTAACAAATTTATATTTTTTTCATATACAGAACCTAATTATTTGGTGTTTGTCTTGTATTCAGAGTTATCTTATATATGATAATTCACACTGAGAACCCACCAATCTGAAACATCACTAATCACTATTGAAAACCTAGGCTTTATGTCTCACTGTGGATAATCAATAAATATGTCTGTCTAGCATGTGCAGCAGCAGGTAAAAAAGAAAATCAGATACCCCAGAGATTTTAAAAGGAATAGAAAATAATACAGAATCTATAATAACATTACATCAAACAATGGTCGTTCCTTATCCAGTTCCAGTCATCTCACCTTAAAAAAATATACCATAGATTGAAAGCGATCCAGAGAAAGGAAATAATAATGAATGTTAGGTGCGTATTTGGATTTAAGTATAATGAGATACTGCAAAGGCTAGCATTATGTGGTCTAGAAAAAAGAGTTAGCTTGACTGAGTTATTCACTTGAATGAAAAGTGAATTGAAAAATGGATCAGTCCATGCATTTTCTTACCTGATATTACAAAAACAAGAGGAAATTTCAAAAGAAAGGATAAGTACAGTGAAATGTAATAAAAGATTTCATATTTTTTTGCAGAAACTAAATTCTATAGGCAGCCTATAGAGTTAGCTGCCACAGGAGATCATAAAGACAAATACTGTACTTTAAAAGCAGTGGCTGATTTTCTAAGCACTAATAATATGCTAACAGAGATGACAAGAGTGATGCAATTTTGTTGTCCAGGTTATAATGGTAGCCTGTGAGAAGGATTTTTTTCCCCATAAGGTACAGTATTGAATAATTGGGTGGGTGTAATTCATTTTTTACTTTTCTTAGAAACTTCCTGTAATGGCACTTTCTGGATATCAGGCTAGTGAACTAATAACACAACTCTGTATGGAAAATACCACGCTCTAATACAAGTTCTGGCATTGTTGATTTCATTTTTTGCTAATGTATCTGTAAATACTCACTGAATAAATGAACAATTTTCAGCCTATATGTTGCCCATGAAATGTTTACACTACTTTCTATTTGTTATTTTTGGTGAAATTTATCACCTCAGTCATGTGGTATCATTTCTAGTTCCTGATTTTTTTTCCTTGTTTGAAAAATGCATTATATGTTCTCATTTAGTGAAAAAGAGCAAGCTGTTTATGTAGTTGGATCAATACCCATTCTGGCCACACATGGGACAGAACTAGACAGCCTTTATTTGTTTATATCTACTTCAGTTAGTTGGCTTTTCTTCACATTTGTATTTAGTAGTGTATTGTATATTATTCTGACCATCGTACAACAGTGGGGACCAATGTGTTTGGCAGGTATGTCACAAATTAGATGCGCAGACTTCCTGAGCACCACTTCAATCTCTTTTCCTTGCCTGATCTGCTGCTTAGCTTCTACTCCCTGCCCTGTTCTCCCTGACAAAGCTGCTGCTCTATTTTTTGCTTCTCATTCTGTGCTCTCTACCTGATCTGATGCTTTGCTTTCTGGTCCCTGGTCTATCTGCCATACAGCCATCTCCCTTCCTTCCAATCTGCTGTGTGCCAGACACAAATGTTGTCTATGACACTTGTGGCACCCAAGACTCTGGTTGGCCACCCCTGTAGTACAGTCTGATTAGTTGCTATGATTAACAGTTCAGGTTTTTATCAAAATTTTTGTCTGGTACAATTAAGTATTTATCCCACTTCTTCTGCTTTGGTATGGAATTTAGCCTGGCTTCTCAAGACACAGATTCATTTTATGGTTCATCAGAACAATTTGCCATAAAGATCAGGAACAAGTAAAAAAGCAGATCATCAAATCCTATTGTGTGTGTGACTGGATAATGCCAAAATTGCTTTAAATTAGAACACGATGCTTGTTTATGGGAACAGAGAGATCTATTATGTACAGCAATTTTAGAGCACTGGCATCTAGGAATTATCATTGCTTCCTTTTCTTCCCACGAATCTATATTTCTTTAATTTTGGGTTTGAGCTTCTGATCTCTTAGATACTATCATAGAACCACAGAATCATAGAAAATTAAGGTTGGAAGGGACCTCAGATGGTCATCTAATCCAACCTCCTACTCAAAGTAGGAGCATCCCCAATTAGGTCATTCCAGCCAAGGCTTTGCCTAGCCGGGTCTTAAAAACCTCCAAGGTTTTCCTGGCAGCTCCTATCCACCAAGGGCAGCACTATAAGGATCTGATGCACATGGTGCAGATGTTGTGTGCAGACTGAGAAGTTCTTATGGATTATGTTATTAGTAAACTCCCGGCCAGCAGAGAAAGAGAAACAAGTCAGTTGATTTCCGTCAACGTGCCATTCAACAATTACAGCACAGGGGAAATAGATACATGGAGTTAAATATAACTCCAAGATGCAATTCCTTTTATTATAATTGGTCAGTTCTTATTTTTCCTTCATAATGGAAGCATGAAATGAATGATTAATGACAATTACCTAATCAAATACACTGCCTACATGGAAGCTTTAGATATGAATAGCAATATGTTTAAACAGTTTTTCAGGACAGTATATGGAGAGATAAACCACATGCAAATAAATTGACTCTATAACTTTAGGTTGATTTGTTTATTGATTCACAAGACCACAACATTCAGAATTTACTCACCAGAATTTCCTGGTTTGGAATTTCAAAAAAGTCTACCAAACACCTTTAAAAGGCTAGTTTGGGAACAAAAATTACTAGATGACTGGACATTAGGAACCCAAAGGGCACAATTGCTTGATGTCTGTGTTGCTTCAGTTTTCACACACATGTACATCCAAACTTTCCAGAAATGACACAAACTGCAACCAAATGGTTAGCTGAATTAATATAAAAAAAACATGGGAAAGACATATAGATAATGATCAGTGAAGAACATATCAAAGAATTTATTAGTTTGACTGAAATTAAGTCAGTAGAGACTGACAGGCTTCAGTGTTGAATGAACTAGCTGAAAAGGCCTCTAAACACTGGCCCTTACTCTTTCATGTCCTTTTGACAAGGTATTTAGCAGAATTAACAGATTTGTTTGCATCAGACAAGGCCATGCCATGCACACTTTTCCTATGACCTTAAACTTAGGATCTCCAAGTTGTCAACCGTGTGCTTTAGTGTCCACACCACCCTAGCCACTTAAGCTACAGTTAGAATAAAGGACACTCATGAATAAAAGATAGTGAGACAAGTCTCAGAACCTTTCTATAGGGAAGGAAAAATAAATGTTGTGAATGGTAGGGGACAGAGAGAAAAATCATTGTCCCCATCCTAGTGGTCTACAAATATCAAAGGAGAAAAATGAAATTAAGAAAGATATAAAACTGATATCCTCAAAAATGGTGTTATTGAATTTAAAATAATTATGACATGAAAATACATCTTCTGTCAGTACACCTTGTCCTAAACCAAGGTTTCTGATCAGGCTCAAAAATTATCTTTTCTTTCAGGCAATATTTTACAGCTACCGTACATAATGCCAGGCTTTCCAAGGAGGAGATAATTAGTGTTTTTCATGGAGTGCTAAAGTGAAAACTTGGAAGGAAGAGACCAGGCAATGGGACTACACAGCATATTTAGGATCTCTGGTGAAGTAAAAAGCAGGAGAGTAAAGTAGAAACCAGAAAGGCTTAAGTGTTAAGCAAGAAACAATAAAGTGACAGAGATTGGCAAATGGGGAATAGAAGATATAATTGAGACAGTGGGCATGTCTACATGGTAAAATTACCATGCTTTGGATGTGTAGCCATGTCCATACTAGTGCCACAACTGAAGGATGAGCTAATTACTTCACCCAATGTTAATTACCCTACCTGTTAAACAGAACAGATGCAGCTACACTACTGGTTCAGGAAACACTTTGATCAACACAAAGTGCTTATGGATGCTGTTCTGAAGCCTAGAAAGTTAACTGTGTGTTTGTAGTATGACAAGCAGAGGTATTGGTGTCACTGTCAGTTTTTTTAGGCATCATATTTCCGAAAGGCCTTGGCAGCAGAAACAAATATATTGTATGTAATATGTAGTAAAAGAGAAACCAGTACAATATTGATACCAAATTATGGGGCAAAATTAACACACCAGAGTGTAGGGAATGGATCCTGGCAGATTTGGACAGGTTGGAAAAATGGGCAGAATGAAATAGGATGCAGTTCAACAAAGACAAGTGCAAACTGCTGCACCTGGGCATAAAAGAACCACCAACACACTTACAAGCTTAGGGGGTGACCTTCTTAGCAGCACAGCAGAGGAGAGGGATCTTGGAGTCATAGTTGACTTAAAGATGAAAATAAATCATCAATGTGACAAAGTGATCAATGAGGTTAACTGCACTTCATCATGCATTAGCAGATGGAATGCGGAGAATCTTGAGAGGGTTCAGAGGAGGGCCACTTGTCTGGTTAGAGGCCTGCAAGCAAGGCCCTATGAGAAGAGACTGAAGGACCTAGATCTCTTCAGGCTTTGCAAGAAAAGGCTGAGAGGTGATCTTGTGGCTGCCTATAAATTCATCAGGGAGGGCAGCAGGGAATAGAAGATGCTCTATTTACTAGGGCACCCCAAGGAGTAACTAAGAACAATGGCCACAAATTGATGGAGAGCAGACTTAGTTTGGACATTAGAAAGAACTTCTTCACAGTAAGGGTTGCCAGAATCTGGAATGGGCTTCCAAGGGAGGTGGTGCTCCCCCCTAGTTTGGGGGTCTTCAAAAGGAGATTGGAGAAGCACCTAGCTGGAGTCGTCTGACCCCAATGCTTCTTCCTGCCCAGCACAGGGGATCAGACTTGATGATCTACTGAAATCCCTTACAACCCTAACATCTATGAATCTATATGTAGTAAAAGAGAAATCAGTGGAATAAAGTTGTTAGTCAAGAAGGGAACCTGACATGAGGTAAAAAACAAATTAAAAAAAAAAAGGGAGAGAAATCAGATCCACTTACGAATCCAATACCAGGACTCAAATTCAATGACTGTTTTCTGTTTCATCTTGGAACTTCCTGACCACATACTTACTATAGGGCTATTACTTATTTTAATGTAGGTTTATAAATAATACATTTATTTTACACAATTAAGCAGAACCTTAATACAGCAGTTAATAACTTCAGTAGTTCAGGTTTTGTTTAGGTTGGAAAATATTTGTTCTCAAGGAATATAACAATTTTGTCAGCATTTCCTTAAACATTTTGATGTAATAATGTTTTTCACATAAAATGAAAGTCTTTATGCTGTTGTTAGAAATAATTGGTATGTATCAAGAGAAGAACTCCCATCAGCTACCCTTGGTAAAATTCTGGGGTGTACTGAATAAATAAATCTCATTATTATAGTAAAATCTATATGAGCGGCAAGGATTTCTTCATGCAATATCTTTTGTTGGACCAACTGCAGATTTGGGATGAAGTTAGACAACATTTCAAAAGCAAGACAGTCTTTGTCTGGTCATTCTTCAGTAAAATGAATACTGATTTTTTTATTACATGTAAATTAGTCTTTTCTGTTTTTAAGAGACAGTAGCATCACAGTTTCATTTTGTAGTGAATATAACAAAAATCAGAGCTCTGCTTCAGAGAACTGTCTACACAGCAGAGGAGTTATGTTACAATTTCATGAGAGGCAAGTATGCGGCATTCCATCAGAGGAGGAAAGAATGAAGTAACTTTGGTTTACAAACAGGCTGAACCTATGCTACAAGATCAAATTTTCAACACACATTCTAGGCACTGAAGAGTTTCCACATGGGTTCAGATGAATGCTCTATCTAGTCCAGGTTCTTATCTGTAACAGCATTAGAAATTCCAACTCTAAGCACAAACAAATTCCTGAAAAATCAGTTTCCACTCACAAAAATACACAAAACTGTACCTGGAGTTATCCATTATATATGCATATGCAGTGGCATGTCTGCACAAACATCTCATGTTTACAGAGGCAATTAGGCACAGCAGTTCTCAGAGAAACTTTTAGCCAATTGAGTCCTGAGATTCACTGCCTTGAATTAGGCATCTAATTCTTCTGTACAGTGAATGGGGAAAGTTCAGTACCTAGGAATGGGATTAACGCCAGTGAATATTCTGAATGATGGGAAACATGAACTACCAAAAGTAAGTATTGAATACATAATCCTCCCTCCCTCCTGGTAACAGCTTCCTCAGATATACTATGTTTTTCCAGATGGGCCTCCTCTTAAACTAAATGCAAGGTATCTATATGCAGTGGTGCAGATGGGCTAATTAGCAACATATGCAAGAATGGAAGACATACATGCTTCAGTCCAGGGGGTTCAAATCCATATCTTCCAACACCCTTGCTGGTACCAAAAGAACAAGGCTATAGAAAAAGCCCCTCCATTTCCATTCCAGCTGAGCCACTATGTAACCAAGTATACTTAATACTAGGGCTGTTTAAAGTTTTGGCTACTGAGTTAAGTTGAAGAAGATTCAGCCCAATTTGGTGGCTGAATCTCTGAAGCTGAATCAAATCAGGAGACCAATAGAATGATCCACATTGATTCAAAGCTCTCTGAATTGATTCTGAAAAGATTCAGAAAGCTTCAGAGATTCGGGCAGTCCCTGCTAGCTGCCACAGGGAGCTGGACCTGGACTCCATGCCAGTAAGTAGGGGATGGGGGAGGGATGGAGAAGGAGGTGGGAACCATGGGGGGACCTCCACCAGACCCCATCCCCTGCCTCCTCTCCCAACCCCCCTGAATGCCTCTTGACCCCTGCCCACTCTCCTCCTGCCATGGCTGCCCCACTCTGCTCCAGATCCTGGTTCTTTATAAATAGTCTAAGTAAGTAATAAGGAGCCTACTAAGCATAAGGATATGGACGTAATAAGGGCAACTATTGGGGGGGGGTTATGTTTCTCTATATTAATGCTAGGAGTATGGGGAAGAAGCAGGAGGAACTGCTTGCAGAAAAAGATTTTGACTTTGTTGAGCTAACAGAAACCTGGTGGGACTCTACCCACAATTGGGCAGTGGGAATTGAAGGCTACAGGCTATACAAGCAGGATAGATTGGGAGGAAAGGGGGGGCATAGCTGTATATGTTAAGGAACATTATACATCTTCTGTAATAAAAAGAGGGACAGAAGAAGGGTAGATTAAAGTACTATGGGTCAGATTACAAGGGGGTAGGTGTGAAAGAGACTTGAAAGTGGGGGTCTACTACTGACCCCCAGACTAAGAGGAAGAGTCAGACCTAGAATTCTCAAGATAGCTCTCAAAAACAGTACACTCAAAGGACCTGGTTGTCACGAGTGACCTAAATTACCTGGACATCTGCTGGGAGGAGCAGTCAACCAGGTCTGCCTGTTCACATAGGTTCCTAACACAGGAGGTATGTAGTACCACTAGGGGAAATGCCTTACTTGACTTGGTGCTGGCCACAGGGGCAGACTTGGTCAGGGATTTGCAGGTAAAAGGTAACCTAGGTGATAGTGGCCACCTGTTGATAAGATTCACTATCCAGTGAAAGGTGGGAAAGATAATTAGTAGGGCAGAGTGCTAGACTTCCAGAAGGCTAAATTCAACAATCTCAGGAGATTAGTTAGAGTGGGACTGAAGGTTAATAACATCAGTGAATTGGGAGTCCAGGAAGGATGGGAGTTCCTCAAGGGACTGATCCTACAGGCACGGCGGGGTACCATCCCAGGATGCATAAATGGAAGCAAAAGAGCCAAGAAACCCTCTTGGTTGAGCAGGGAAATCCAGGAGAGCCTAGAGGGGAAAAGAGAGTCTTATAGGGTGTGGGAGCAGTACAGGCTGTGGAAGCAGGGGGCAGACACCAAGGAGTATACCTCCTTGGCTCACATTTGCAGGAAAGCAATAAGGGTGGCCAAAGTAGAAATGGAACTCAGGCTGGCAACAAGGATTAAAAGTAACAAAAAATCCTTCTTTAAGTACATAGGGAGCAAGAAGAAGGTGCAGGGTAATATAGGGCCACTACAGGATGGATTAGCATGACAAAGACCTGCAGCAAGGCAACAGCCCTAGACTTCAGGAGGGCAGATTTCAATGAGGTAAAGAGACTAGTTGGGGAGGCACTGAGGTCCCAGAGGGGAAGGGAGGGGAATTGGGAGTCCAAGAAGAGTGTTTAAGGAAAAGATCCTCCAAGTCCAAAAGATGACAATCCCCATGCGGATCAAGAGTACTCAAAAGCCTCCATGGCTCACCAAAAGCAGCCAGGAATGTCTCAAAGCCAAAAAGGAGGCATACACCCAATGGAAGGGAGGGGCTATCACCAAGAAGGATTATACCTCCATTGCTCGAGATTGTAGGAGGGCTGTTAGACAAGCTAAGGCAGAGATGGAACTGGGACTAGTGATCTGGATCAAAGATAAGAAGAAATCCTTTTTTAAATGTATAGGGGGTAAAAAGAAGGTACCAAGTAATGTGGGGGCCTCTGAAGGACATACTTGGTAATCTGGTGGTAGCACCAGATGACAAAGCTAATCTCTTTAACAGATTCTTTTCTTCCATTTTTCTGAGCAGGGACAGGGACATCCCCCCCCCCCCACCTCTCCCCCATTGGGTTTCCAGATGGACCCAGGGGAAGCACAGCCAGGCCTAGGGTAAATGAGGACCTAGTTGGGGAACTTCTAGAGGGAATAGATGTGTTCAAATCAGCAGGCCCTGATGATCTCCACTTCAGAGTGCTGAGGGAATTGGCAAAGGTCATGGCAGAGGCACAGCTTTACGAGCACTTGTGGTGCTCTGATGAGGTGCCAGAGGACTGGAAAAGGGCCAATGTGGTCCTCATTGTCTAAAAAGGGAGGAAAAAGGACCCAGGAAACTATAGGCCTGTTAGTCTTATCTCGATCCTGGGAAATCTCTTTGAGAAAATTATCCAGGAGCACATCTGCAAGGGACCAGCAGGGGAGATTATGCTTAGAGGCAATCAACACGGGTGCATTAGAGGCAGATCCTGTCAGACCAACCTGGTTACCTTTTATGACTCGGTCACAAAAGCCTTGGATGCTGGTGTTGTGGTGGATGTAGTCTTTCTGGACTTAAAGAAGGCCTTCGACACTGTCTCTCACCCCATTCTCATTAAAAATTTAGGCAACTGTGGTGTTAATGCCTACACAGTCAGATGGGTCACAAATTGGCCGGAGGGACACACCCAGAGAGTGGTGGTGAATGGGTCATTTTCGACCTGGAGGGATGTGGGCTGTGGCGTTCCCCAGGGCTCAATCCTCAGGCCAGCACTGTTCAATATCTTTATCAGCAAATTGGACACAGGGGTGAAAAACACCTTGTTCAAGTTTGGAGATAGCACTAAGATGTGGGGAGAAGTGAGAAGAGAGGGACAGGCTATGACTAGATCTGGACAGGTTACAGAGGTGGGTGGATGAGAATAGGATGGGTTTCAACGTGGACAAGTGCAAAGTATTGCAGTTGGGGAGGAAGAACCAGCAGTATACCTACAGGCTGGGGAAATCCCTTCTTGTCAGCACAGAGGCAGAAAAGGATCTTGGAGTCATTGTTGATTCCAAGATGAACATGGGCCACCAATGTGGGGATGCAGCCAGGAAGGCTAACCGCACCTTGTCATGTATCCATAGATGCATCACGAGCAGGTTCAGGGAGGTGATCCTCCTCCTCTTTGCAACACTGGTCTGGCCACAGTTGGAGTACTGCATCCAGTTCTGGGTGCCACACTTCAGGAGGGATGTGGATAACTTGCAGTGGGTCCAGAGGAGGCTCACTCACATGATCAGGGGCTAGCAGGGCAAGCTGTATAAGGAGAGGCAAAGGGACCTGAACCTGTTCAGCTTCCACAAGAGAAGGCTGAGAGGGAATTTCGAGGCTGTTTACAAAGTAGTCAGGGGAGACTAGCAGGCATTTGAGGAGTTCCTGTTCCCCTGAGTGCTACCAGGAGTGACTAGAAATAACAGTCACAAGCTGGCAGAGGGTAGATTCAGACTAGACATCAGGAGGCGCTACTTCACAGCCAGGGCAGATAGAATCTGGAACCTACTTCCAAGTAAAGTGGTGCTGGCTCCGACCCTGGGGGTCTGTAAGAGGAGGCTAGATGAAAACCTTGCTGGGGTTGTTTGATCCCAGTACTTTTTCCTGCCATGGCAGGGGGTCAGACTTGATGATCTGCTCAGGTCCCTTCTGACCCTACCAAGTATAAAAATATGAAACTCATAACAGATAGAACAGACAAAGCTGAGCTTTTAAACAATTTCTTTGCATCTGTGTTCCTGGACATAGATACAAGCACACCTCCCATTGAGACTTTTGTCTGGTGTGAGAGAGATACCAATCCACCAAGGGGTCAGCACTGACCTAGTGAAGGGGCACTTGGAGGGATTGGACATATTCAGTTGACAGGCCCCTGGTAACCTTCACCCAAGGGTACTAAGGGAATTGGCTGGTGCTATAGTGAAGCCACTGGCACAACTGTTTGAGCACTCATGGTGCTCAGGACAGGTCCCAGAAGACTGGAAAAGGACCAATGTGTATTTTCAAGAATGGGAGGAAGAAGGACCCGGATAACTATAGGCCAGTTAGCCTCACCTTTATTCTTGGCAAGACCTTAGAAAAAACCATTAAGGATCAAATTTGTGGGGGGCCCAGTGGGTAACACAATGCTAAGGGGCAACCAGCATGGATATATAGTAGGCAGAATCTGCCTGACTAGCCTGGTTTCTTTTTATGACCAGATCACAAAATGCGTAGATGCAGAGGTTGAGATATATGTTATTTACTTGTATTTTAAAAAGGTTTTCGGCACAGTGTCACATCCAATTCTTATAAATAAAATAAGTAGCTGTGACGTGGATTTTTTCACAGTCTGGTGGGTAGAAAACTGGCTTATGCAGCACACCCAGAGTGTGGTGGTGGATGGGTTGGTTTCTACCTGGAGAGATGTGGGCAGTGTTGTCTCCCAGCGCTCTACCCTTGGACCAGTGCTGTTTAATATCTTCATCAGTGATTTGGATGAGGGTGTAGAAAGCACTTTGTCCAAATTCACAGATGACACCAAACTATAGGGTATAGTAGACACACTAAAGGGTAGGGAGTGAATTCAGGCAGATTTGAATAAACTGGTGAAGCAGGCAGATCAGAGTAGGATGCAATTTAACAATGATAAGTGCAATGTGCTCCACCTGAGGAGGAAGAATCATCAATACATCTATTCTACACCCTCAGGGTTACTAGAAACAACAGCCATAAACTGAAGGAGAGCAGATTTAGATTGAACATCAGGAAAAAATTTACAGAGAGGGTTGCCAAAATATGGAATAGGCTTCCAAGGGAGATAGTGCTTTCCCCTACACTGGAAGCATTTAAAAGCAGATTAGACAAGTACCTGGCTGGGTTTACTTAATGCCAGTGCTCTTTCCTGCCCAGATCAGGGGTTCAGACTCGATGTAATAGTTTACTTCCAACCCTAGAAATGTATGAAATCTATGAAAAAAAATCCCCTACTCACCCTTCCGGGAAAGGAGGTGATCCCTGTTGGCCCCCACTATCTCATGCTGCATGGAAGGCTCTACCATAAGCCCACCCCCCACTGCCCTGTTTGGCCTCAGCTCCCTATTCTTAAAAAAATTGTCTGAATCTGAATCCAAAGTGAATACTAGCTGCTTTGCACTTCACCCAGGCCTACTAGATATTACACTTCTAAAGAGAAGGTTGGAATGGAGGTTACCTTGTGCACTGATGTGGAGAGACTAGTAATATTTTGTACACTTATGGTCTAATTTCACATTCTTTAAAACCATAATAAGAATATAAGTTCAGACTCGCCTTGAATATTCTAATAAGACAATGGCAGAAACTATATCATGACAACTGACCAATAGAATTAAGAAACATTCGACCTTTTCAAGGCCAGAATAAATTGCCTTGTCTACCAAGTAGTCCACCTGGGGAGCAACTGCCTTAGACCAAAGTGATTTAATAGGTATAGCTAAACTTACCTCTGTTCATCAGCTACCTGTTCTGTGTTGAAAAGAGATTTTGCTACCTCTAAAGGGGTGTTGCATACTGGTACACTACTATCTCAACTTCTGGTGTAAAAAAGAGGGATCCTTCTGTTCTTTGTTAAGTACCTTACTTCATACTGGAGACTAACATAATGTTACGTAGACTTGGCCAAAACAGTACTCCTCAGTATAAAAGTTTTTTTTTTTAAACACATTCTGGTTTGTTTGGTTTTGCTTTTATTTTGTAGTTGGAGTAATATTGTAGCAAGAATGGTCCAGGACTTTGTGAGAAACAAGGGGGGCCCTGCTTTGATGGTCCTATTTTGAGCAGGGGGTTGGCTCCAATTTAGCCACCCCACCCTTCAGCACCAACGAGGGAGCCTCAAGAATGAGATCTCTCTGCTACCTTCCCTCCCACCCTCCCATTCTGAAAATAGCAAGCACTGGCAGAGAGCCCTGGCCACTGCTATGGGAAACTGGCTGCAGGTTCCCAGCCCCAGCTAGATTCCTCTTCCACCTCAAACCAGTGGTAAACTTCTGTCTGGTCTGGAGTAACACTGTAACTCAGAATACATTGCAGCAATTGTTCTGAGTTATAGCTGGGGGCTGTTTTGGGTGCACCCAGATGTGCATGGACATTTGGTTTCCCAGGAACAAGTAGTGGTGGTGCACCTTGTGCTGCCTCGTCTCATTCCCAGGGAACACTTACGCCATGCATGCTTTGGTGCACAGAAAGTTGCCCCGGGTGGCATAGGGGAGGCTGAGGCCGGCACCATGCTGGCCCCAGCAGCATTACCTAGGATCCTGGGTGCCTCCTGGAGCTGCAGCCATGATGATCCTGCCAGGCAGAGCCTGGCTGGCAGCCACAGTACAGCTCCAAGTGGCCTGGCTCCACCTTTTAGCAGTGCATACTACCTAAGCATGCACTGCTTTGGGTTTCTTTTCCACTTTTTTTTTGACCCCTGGATATCTAGGGGTCAAACTAAAAGCAGAAAAAAAATGGAGCACTGCACTCTCAGGCAGCATGCACTTGCTGTGCAGAGAACTTGGGACTGTGTAGTATGTGGTGCTGCAAATGTGTTTGCAGTGCCACATACCACATGACTGTGCTCATCTGGACATGCCCTTTGCATCTTTTGATAGTTCAGCTTCTATATTCATCAGTGTCTTGTTTGTTCTCTATTCAAATATTAATTCACTAAACCAGGGGCATCCAGCCTGTGGGATGCATGCCACAAGTGGCAGAGGCAGCCTTTGTGTGTAGCATGGTAGAGACTGGAGACAGGTCAGGCGGCACAGTGGCAGAAAGGTCAGAAAGCAGAAAGCAGTGTTGCAAATTAGAGAATGAAAGGAGATCAAAATAACACCTGAGGAGACTATCAGCCTAATTTGTGGCATGTCTGTCAAATAAGTTGTTCCCCACTATCCTAGACAACATGCTGGTTTCTGTCAAGGATAACTGGTTTGGCAGGGACAAGGTTTCTGTGACAATGAAGCCATCTGGCAGAGGTCTGTAATCATCTGAGGGGTAATCAGGAAGTCAAATAACAGAGGGATTGGAGGGTTGTAAAAAGGTATGAGCTGGGACTTATGTTTTCTTCAATCATCTTCACCAGCTCAGTTTTTGGGGAAGTTGCCTAAAGCAGCTTGATGAGGCAGGAGAAGCACTGCATTTCTGAAGGCAGACATATGCCTTACCAGAGGAACTCCCAATGGAAATACAAACTAGAGTGAGGGGAACTGAATTCAGGATATTGTTGATTGATGGACATTATGTTATTTCATGTTATCTGTCTGGTAAGTAAAACTATGCTGTGTATAGAAACTCTCTGGAAAGCTTACTTGTATATACTTATTTGCTCCTGAAGAGTTAAAGTGCAAAATAGAAGACTTGCATCTTTGGCTGGATTCTGAGTCCCCTGGCACACATTCAGTTAATGACATAATGGGATCTGACCGTCATTCCTAACAATTATATCTCCTGCTATGCCACACACATGGCAGGCAGGATGTGTGATTTTGGGATCAATGATCATATTCCAATCATGCCATTACTATTTGTTGGTGCAGAGGGAGCCCAGGATCTTCCCTCTTCATGGCAGAGAAAGCTAGATGCCTGGTAAACTGGTGCTGCCCCAGGTCAGGGACTAACAATCAGCTGATTGCCAGTCTTGGCCCCAGAACCATACCAGAATCTTGAACTGGATCTGGTACGGTACCGTGGCTGAGAGCAGCAATCAAATGATTGTGGGTCCTTGCTCCAGGACTGCACTGGGGCCAGCCTCAGATCCTCACCAAAGAGCTGGCATCAGGCATCGGCATCTGTTCAGACTCCAGAATGAAAAGGCACATAGAGGATCCAATATCTAATTTCCCAGGCAACAGTCTCCTGAGGTGAGAGTGAGGGGGTGGTCAAATTCTATTATTCACATGCAAATTTACTAATATCATGTAACAATGACTATCTGTGGTCTCCATTGGCTAGGTGGGGTGATATCTATAGGCAAGAATGAATGAACACTGATATGAGTTCAGCTCCAGGAAGACACAAAGGCCTGTGTTAGAACACTTTAACTTCCCTGGACATTCCATTGCTGTCTTCAGGATTGCTGTCCTCAGGCAGCAAAATATTAAAAACCAGTTTGAGCAGGAAACTGTGGAACAAGAAATCATCCACAGACTAGTTTAAAAAGGGACTACAGATTCTTATTCCATTACCTGGATTATATTTTGTGATGCCTTTGTTTCTCTAGATTCTTTGCTGCTTTGCTTCTCCAGCATTGTCCCTTTCCTCCTCTGCCCTTCCTTTCCCTCCTTGTTTCTTACCTTTTGTGGGACAGTTCTATGCTGTTCGTTCATAGCATGTGATTAAATGAACTTGAGTTCAGCTTGTGCTGTCTATATATCTAAATCAAGTGCCTGTCCCATGGCCCTTGCCAACCTAGCTGTTTTTGGGTCCCTCTCTGTGTTACTTACCTGCCACACCTTGATGTTATTAATTTCTGATGAAAGGGAAGCTTCCCCAGGACTCCCCAAACCTGGTATTATTCTTAGGAACACAAGTGCTCATGGTCATTGCCTTACCTAGTTATTTTTGGGCTCAAGCTGTCTCTGTGGGCCTCAGAACTTCTATTTTCTTCACCCTCTATCTGTCTTGCTGGATCAGCTCGGACCTCCATACCTCCCCTTCAGTCTCCTACAACAACCAGGCATTATTCACCACCAGCCCTATTAAGCCTATTTGTTTCAAAACCTAGCCATATTCTCTTGAGTGCTGGGCCCCTAATCCCTCTGCTCCCAGACCTATCTGTTCCAAGGCCTGGCTAGGTCTGGGGCTCAGTCTGTTTACTTCTGCCCTGCTTCAGCCCTGCTGTGACGAGCTCCTCTCCCAGTGGCACTTAAGGGTAGACTGCCTGACCAGCGCAGGTTATAGGCCTATGTGGCTCAAGCCTGGCCCCTTTCAAGTCAGATGACTCTCAAATCAGCCTCTGCTGCACCTCCAGACTGCTTCTCAGGCAGCCGCTCTCTCCTAAAATTACAGGTGCAGTTAAGGTGCATATCTACCGTGCCTTCTTCCTGACTTCAGACTAACTACCTCTCTCAAATTCATTCATGTCATCTCATAGAGCAAACAGGTGGGCAGCCTCATGTATTAGTTACTAACTTTGTCTTTCCAGCAAACTTTAGGTATCAATGTCTGACTGGGTGTCTATTGTGGATAGCCCGGCTGCATGGTGGGGTGTTTAGTTTTCCCTTGTGAGCAATAACATTGAATAGTTTTTTTACAAATTAATAAAATAGTGTTTTTTAGCTGATACAAATCATGTTCAACCTATCCTGAAGCTATTTATTAAGCCAAGCTCTAAGCCAGTGCGTAACAGAGTTGAGTAAGTATTTCTTTCTAATTATAGAAGTAATGATAGCTATTGTTATGATACTGAGGTGGTAAGATGAGATAACCTAACCGGTCACTTCTATGTTTCCAAGAACAACAAGCAACAGGAGTGATAATGCAGAATTCTAGCACTATGTGCACTTAAGTAAGTTCAGAGATTTTACAGTGTGTGCACATTTTTTAGATCTAATACAAATCAGGGTGTAATTATGTAATTTGCAAATGAAGCAGCACTGAAAGCCCTCTAGAAGTAATTTAGCTATACAGAAAACTTTCAATATACTTGCGTACTGGTTACACAAACACTTTTGTGTAATTAGTGTCATAAAATGTGAAGTGTTACCAAACCTCCTGTGACAGCTCTGAAAAAGACAGTACATAGAGATATTGTAAAAATATAAACAGAATCCAAACATGTAAATCTGGTGCTGTTTGAAGTACTATTGTCAGCTAAATCTTATTTTCAAGGAAAAAAAAACATGAGCAAGGTATGACTTTTCATTATTTATGTCATTACTTATAAGCTCTAATCTAAATAGTCCTTATTCGCTTTCTTGTGAGAATTTACAGATGTACTTTAAATTAGAATTTGGCAACACAGGAAAGTGAACTGAATTGTTTTCAATTGAAAACTGGACTATATTATAGGAGCACCAATTATATCTCTAGAATTATAGGTCTGCTGGCATTTCAGTTACAGGACACCTATTTTAAATGATAAAATGTTGCAGGAAAAAGGAGTGAAGTTTGAGCCCAAACCTTAACCCAAATCAAAGAGCACCTTTTTGTTAAAGTTGTGGATAAATTCCTTTTATGGTCTCCCAAACCTTCACTCCTAATAGGCCTCTTACCCCTTTTAAAATCAGTCACATGTTCTTAAATAGTTTCACTGATCCTAGTGGACTGGCACTGTAGCTAAAACTCAGGAAAGAAAATACTGGACACAGAACTCCTTTTTGTCAAAGGTATTTTACCAAACATGCCAAGTGGTGATAAGGATGAGCAAGACGTTAATCAGATTTTCTTTTAAAGTAACAAAGGAAGTGATAAATGAATATGCTTTGGAACAGATATTGCTCCTTCCCTTACTGTGTTTTGTGATTGTTTGTTTGTCATGCAGTATATTATCCATAACATTTTAAATTAACTTAAACATTGTTATGTTTCCCTAACAGCAGCTCTGTTAGAGGTTTCCTATTTTACAATTAGGCTAGGAAAGCTGGCAAGACCAAAATGAGTTAGTGCTAATGCCAGCAACAGAGCTTAGTAGATCCTACATCTTACTTCCAGGCTGAGATCACTATACCTCTACAGTGTTTATGATGCATTATAGTACTTTAGCATTACAGAAAAAAAATAACTTTAATCAAACATTTGATCTCCTGACCCCAGATAAAAGAGCAGAGAGGAGTAAAGAAGAAAAGGAAAGTTGCTTTTGGTTCCCTGGTCCTATCATTCATCAATAAGCTATAAACATGGGGCCTCTGGTTAGAAAAGGAAAATTGAGAGATACCAATCTCATCAGTAATGGCTACAGTAATAGAAAAATTTAATGTTTTCATTTTAATGAATCATAGAGTATTAGAAACTGGAGATGGAAAATGTAATGTTTTCACTAATACCTGAAGGGCTTCTGCATATTGGTTAGAGTGTACGTAACCAAATTCAACAAAAATCCATTTTCTGTAAAAATGTTCTTTTAAAATGCACCATGAGCTTTACCTTATTTAACCAAAAAATTGCATTTAGCAGCTGTGCAAATGCCACTTAAGGGCAAACCTATATCACTTTTATATGACAGCGTGTAAATTTTACAGAGCACTTGGGGTTGGCCTAGTTCTGCTCTGACTAGAATCAATAGGAATTTTCTCACTGGCTAGAACTAGACATTGCTGCATGAAGCGGATCAGCTTTCTTTGAACCTGTGTCTCACTTGACCCACTGGAGATCATCTACAAGTTGTTCATTTAAGAAATCCTTTGGAATTCACTAATCACTCATCCAATACAAGTGGCCAATCCAACGGAGATAGCTCTGTTTTTAAATTATTTTTAGATTAAGCAGCTTTGTTTTCTTGGGTATTTTTGTGTTAACTACTTTATTTTCCCACCTGATATTACATATGTGATGCAGATAGTTGTCGCACCTTGACAGCCTTAATTTCCACAGACTCCTAGGGCAAGAACGAACGCTCTCTAACTAATTTCTTTTTCCCGCACTAGGCTTTGATTTCCCTTTTATTGGCTGCTAG
>JAGPOW010003316.1:138918395-138930251 GCA_030014935.1 Caiman crocodilus
ATCTAACGATCGCAAACCGTGGACCGCAAGACGGAGAGCTCCGCTCGGTCCAGCAAGGGGGGGCTTTTTATAATCACTTAGTCGCTTTTAGCCTATGAAGCACTACGAGGGTTTGGCTTCTTAGGTGGTGTCATGAGTCACCGCCTACAATGCAATCTGCACAATAGTAAGCATAGAAGTCATTGCAAGTTCTCCCATGCCACCTATTTTTGGCACTGCTGAGATCTCACCTGGAGTACTGTGTCCAGCTTTGGGCACTGCAGTTTAAGAAGTATGTGGAAAAATTAGTAATAACCTAGTGGAGAACAACAGAAATAATTAGAGGTCAGGGGAAATGACCTATGAGGAAAAGATAAAACAAGTAAGATTATTTGGTCTAGAAGAAAGAAGACTAAGCGGCAATGTGATAACAGTTTTCAAATACCTGATAGGTGGTTTTCAGATGGATAGTAATATAGTGGTGGCTACAAGAGACCGGGCAAATTGCAATAGGGGAAATTTAGGTTGCATATTAGGGAGAACTTTCTCATTGTTAGGGTGGCTAATCATTGGAGCAGATTACCTAGGGATTCTGTATGCTTGGAAATTTTTAAGATTTATAGACACTTTCTAGGATGGTTTAGAGAGAGATGATCTTATTTTGAGCAGGAGATTGAATTAGGTGACTTCGTGCTGTCCTTTCTTGCCCTACTTTTCTATGGTTCAGATATGCTATAGACAAACCAGGTCTCACTATCATATGATGTGTTAAGGATGCACACCTGACAGACAAATATTTTAATGGTCACTGTTCATTGCCTGTTTTCCCACATGCACATAGTCATTTGTTATCAAATAATAGAGTGCATCCGTAACTTCAGCTTAGGTCTACTGAAATTTCTGGAGCAGTTGATGCTGCACATACCATAATCACTGCCTTCCTTACATTGAAGTTCATAATAAACAAACAAAATCTGGCAAAGCTTTCAGAGCTCATCTTCACTCTGGGGTGCAGAAGAATGCAGCCTGAGGAAGAGACTTGCTTTGTTTTAATCAAATGGTGATGCTGCCAAATGTTAGTGGGTTCATTAAAGAAAAACTATGAAACATTGCCCACTCCAGAACTTGGAATCATCTTCTCAGTTAAAATTGAGTGAGGGGCAAAGACCCTGGCTGCCTATGCTTGCAGAGGCTGCTCTGCTCCCCTGCAGTGGGACCCAGGCCCAGAGTGGCCATGCCATTCCCTCTCCCTCATCCCCCTGACCTGGGACTATCCTGGGATCTCCTGGGTGGTTTGAGCCTATGATGATGTTTGCCACCAGCTAGGGGTAATGAGTTGGTCCTGGAAGGTGAGTGGTATCCCTGTTGCCCCTGGCTTCATGTCTAAGGCAGCTTGGTTCTCCACTCCTCCCACAATGCTGGGCCCTGGAGTGGGCTCCACTGGATGCCTTCATGGTTCCTTGGACCATGGATCAGTGGCTCTCACTTAATACATGTCCTATCCCACAGGCCTCTCCATGCCCCAACATCTCCCAACCAATGCACCGTGTGGAGTGTTTCCCTTGGCCACCATCCAAGGCTGGCCCCTGTGGGACCCCTGATCATGTTGCCCCAGGGAACAGTTCCGGGAGCAGAGCTCACCATGCCGTGGAGGGCTTGGCATCAACTGGACACCTGGGTTCTACCTCCCTGCTATGGGAGCTGGGATGCTGATGCCTGGAAATGCAAGCATCCAGGCCTGGAGGGATGAACTTTCTTTGGTTCCCCAGGAGGAAAGAGAGGGAGGGAGTGGGGATGAGAGTTCACTAGCAGGATATTTTCTTATTGCTGTTTCCTATTACATCCAGCTGTGCTCATATGTGGGTGCTCTGCCAAGCAGCGCTCTGGTGACAGCGCCCAGAGGTGCACCAGTGAAAACCTGCACTTGCAGCTCATAGTTACACCTCAGCTGAGAGGCTTAAAAAAAGTTTTCGGTGTCTGTTTGGGTGCCAGTTTGTATTAAGTGGTTATGCATCTACTCAGTGGCTTCTCTCAAGAAATGATGCAACCCTGAGGGATAGGGCAGCCAGTTGTCAGTTAACCAGATTTGTGGTCTCATTCAGTGTAACGCAAACTGATAACCTATAACAGTAGGGGATAGCAATCCTGGCACCCTAGCTTTATTCCAAGCTAGTGGCATGGTAAGGGTTGGTGGTGCATGTCTGTAAGGCACGTGGTCAGTGGTGAGCTTCAACAAATCAATATCATCATTCTTCCACCTGAATAATCATTGAGGCAAGAGCATGCTGACTATCAAAGCAGGAAACCATTACCCATGAACATACTTCAAACTACCAAGGAATCACATTAGACCATTCCCTCACTCATTAATGTCACATTCAGAAGGTCAGCAGTAAAGAAGGTCTCTGCATGGATAGCTGCATTAAGATGCTTTGCTAATGTGACATGGGTTGGCCAACTTCAAAGTGCTCAGAATACTGCAATTGCAATGGTATATGCCCCAGTAGATTGCTGTGATCCTGTATGGTCTAGAAGTTGTCACACTAAAAAGCTCATCACTGTACTTAACAGTGTGCAGAAATTCAAAAAGCACTGCACAGCATACCCACACACAGATGTACTGCCTATACTCTAGTTGCAGATGTGTGGCCTATAAATGTGTGGGGAAGCTTCTCCAATGTGCTGTAATTATAGTGCATTGAAGCAGACTTGATTAATTGAGTCTGTTGGAGCATGCTAATTAGTGCACTCCAGCAGCCTCTGCATCTTTTGTGTCAGCATCCCTGTGCTTCAAAATGGTGGCAGGGGTGTTTTAATTAAAGCTCGTTCAGTGAGCTTTAGTTAAAGTGTCTCCATCATCATTTTGCAGCAGAGGCACACTGATACATGAGAAATTGCAGGTGCTTTAATTGTAGCATCTCTTAGAGTCACTCTAATTAAAGCACCCTTTCACCCCTGGAGCATATGTAAAAATGCCCTAATGACATAAGACTAAGTGACATCAGAAGACAGACACTAACCATTTAACCTGCTGTCAGGTTTCTAGGATTGTGAAGAGCCCAGTAGTCTGGGTAATGTGGCCCTGCATGTTGCACTAAATTTAGATAAGTGGTGGATGATTGGAAATGAAGTGATCATTCAGACTAATATGATCTGGAATCTATTCCTGCAGCATTTTATACCAACACCATACAAGTCCCCCATTGGGCACAAGCTTGACAGATGCATGTTTCAAGATGAGCAGACTGAGATTTGGATATAGACTCTTCAAATCAATACTGTGCAAGATGAACATCTGGGACAGCCCCCTGTGTGAATGTGGTGTCCAAGAAACAGCACAGTCCTTAATTGAAAGCTGCAATCTTTACAAATGCCCAGATGGGGTAGGTGAAATCAGCATGGTAAGCAATTATACCAGACAATGGCTCATAAATGGCTGGAGGAAACAAGGGTGGGGGAAGGAGTTAGAAACAGGGGCTTTGCTGCCTTGGGTCACTAACAGCCTGGGGGTAGGACAGCCTCAGTCACCCCCAAAACAGGTAGGGTGAGCAGGGTGCTACAATGCTGCATGGGATGTTGATGGAATTAGATCTTCCATGAGTCATGATGGGATCTGGTAGAGATGTTTGTTACAGGATTCTAACCTACAGTGCTGAAGTCTGATCCATCCAGGGTCTGATCCATCCAGGGTCTGAAGTCTGATCCATCCAGGGTTATCTCAGAGTGGGATCTGCCATATTTATAGGGCTCTTTATGTGTCTTGACTGTCGGCTTGGTTACAGTTGTAGGGTGTTTTCTGTGTGCTTACTGTGCAATAAGTTTAACTTCTATACCCGGCCTAAATCAAGTTAATGTGGACTGGAGACAAACCAGTTATTTTCAGAAATTGGAAAACATATTTTAGCTCAACATCTTGAAAGCATTTGTGTTTTCTATGAAAATTATGTATTAGAGAGATCTTTCATGTTCCAGAAAAAATATTGTAGTTTCTAAGAGCAAAGATCATGTCAGTAGATGGTCAAACATCCCAGATGCCATACTGACTCTGGATTTAGACACTCAAGATTTGGTATCTATTAGAGTAGACCTGTGTGAATTCCTGTGCCAGCAACACTTAGGAGAGGTAATTCCTATTTTTGTAGTTGCTTCAATCTCCTTTGTTTTCTTACACCCCTAGGATGTCAGTGTCCATTATGTCTTGTGCTTCTCTTGTTGCTCTCCACCAGGAAAGCAATACACTATACAGATGTTTGAGTAACACTCATCTTCCCTTGTTTCAGAAATTTAGCTGGTAATACATGGCTTCCTGCAACCTTTACTGGTGCTAGAGAAGTGATTGCCTTTTCAAGCTATATATATATATTCTTGTCAGGTTCTGTGATGGTCTGTAGCCTGGACATTATATTTAGCAGTATCTAAGAAGCAGTGGTCTCATATGAGTAAAATTCATGATAGAAAGAAACATATGCAATGCTAACTGGAAGAGTATCAATAATTGCCTCACATAACCATATTAAGGGCAGAATTCTTCTTGATCAAATTATTGAATTTTTTTTATTTTTTATTTTATTTAACATGTTCCTTGGTATCCATTCTTAGAATCTGAGTATATCTTCTTATACAGATCAAGCCGATAAGACTGAAAACATAATTTTACCATTCCTTGCAATACACTCTTGGATGGTCTAAGGTTAAACTTATGTCTCTGGTGAAGGATTCTGGTGATGTGCCATGCACTTTGCTTCAATAATTAGAAATCCTGCCTTGAAGTATACAACAACCCAGTTTTGCAAAGTCATTTATACCAAAAGCTGTGTGTTCCATGCTGGATCAGATTTCAAGGAAGGTGCAATTCAAACATGATTTTCATAGAAAAGTAAGGCTGGAAAGAACCTCAAGAGATCTAGTCCAACCAGGGATTATATCTTCAACCTTGGTGTTATTAGCACCACACTCAAACCAACTGAACTAAACAGCCACTGAGAGTCTTGGTAAAACAGAAATATCCATCTTGGTCTTTTGTATTGTCAATGAGGATGTTGGTGCCTGACAAATAGGTTGTTTGGTACCATGGGTTTTCTTAGTGAAAACTTTATTTTTCATTCTGTGAGTTCACAGTTCCCATTAAAACCTTCCTTATAAAAACCGTTCAGCGTACAGAACATTCTGAGGGCATCTTTCACAGTGCAAATAAAGTCTGATTGTTGCCAGTGAGCAAATCTTGGGTGTCTCCATCAGACTTTGTCATTGGTTGTGTACATTTTTCAATGGCTACAGAGTTCCAGTAGCCTCCATCAGTTGTACAGTTTTTCTATCTGATGGGAAATACAAAGCAACCACATTTCATAGATCTGAAACAATTCTAGGATTAAAATCTCCCCATTGATAAAGTTGCTAGCAATGTGATAGAACAAAACTTTCTCTTCGGAGATGGATGAGTGTGTTGGGAGGCATATACACAGGAAATTCGAATAGATCATATTCAGATGATTCACAGCCTATTTAATTCACAGTGTGAGAATTAGTTACTTTTAGTTATTACACAAAGCACTAAATTCCTTGGCACATCTATGTTGTGATTTTTGTGAGTTCTTGTTTAAATACAAGTGTAAAGCCTTCATGCTTTTGTAAGAGGAAGCATATAGACTGTGTAAAATGAGTTTGAATCAAAATAAAAAATATGTCAAGACAATGGAGTTGTTGCTACACTTGGTGTAATCGGGAATCTCATCTTCATAGAAGATTACTTCCGTTGTATCAGCAACTTGACAGTATCATCAACAAGCCAACATTTGCAAGCAACTTTGTCAATTGGATGATGTTAATGCTAGAGTTGATTTAGATAGGAGATGGAGCAGCCTCTGGTGGGCTGTTGACAGTAAAAGTATTAAAAAAATGAAATATAATTTGGAGCATGATTTTGAATTTATGGATTGAAGATTTAAAATGGAAGAATTTGCCTCCAAGTGGCCCCATTATTTGTGAAAAAGCTGAAGTACTTTATTGTGCAATGAATCCAAACCATAATAAGGAATTTTCTGCAGCTTCTGGGTAGCTTTGGAGATTCATAGTCAGATATAATCTCAGGACAAAGATGATCTTGCGTTTTCAGGGCAAAAATGCAAATGTGAATATGTATGCTAGTTAGCAATATAAAAAAAAATGTTTCTAGAAATAGCAATTTTTTTAAAGGTGATGGATCTGACTTTTCTTGGAAGAATATCTCCAGCAGTTATACATATTTATAACTTGTGAGGAAAAAACTGTTTTTGATTTCAACTCAGGGATAGACTGGTTAATTCCTATGTTCTGAGTGAATGCATCAGGAGATTCAGCACCAAAATCTGTACTGGTTTCCAAGCACAGCAGCCTCAGGCTTTGAAGAAAACAGTTATGGGAAAGCTTCCTACTGTATGCAAGTGGAATAAAAGAACATGGATGATAGCAGCTCTTTTTGAGGACTACTTTATTAATGCATTTTTCTAGTTGTCAGGAATTTCTTAAGTAAAAAGAGATTGACGAAAACAGCTGTTCTTCTAGTGGACAATGCTTCTAGTCTTCATATACCAATAAACACTTCTGATCAGAATTTCCTATTTGCTTTTCTCTGTGACAATACTACCTTGATCTTACATCCAGTGGATCCAGGGCTAATTCCTCAATTCAAGCATCTTCACACATAGTAGCGTCTCCCTTGTGTCTCTGCTGCTTCTGCAAGGGAAATCTACAGGAAATTTGTAGATTCTGGAGAAAGCCCACCATCAAGAATGCAATCCACTTGGCTGATGATGCCTGGGGTAGAATTCCTTAAACTCAATGACGGTATGGTACATGCTAAAGATTGAGAGTTAGTGTTGTTACTGATGTCCATGAATTAGAGCTCATGAAAGCATTGCAAGATAAAGGACTAAAGGACTTGGTAACTCAAATTGCCAGATAAGGGTTTAATGAAATAGCAGAAGATATAAATAAGTTTTTAAAAGAAAATCATCAGAAATTATATTCAGAAGAAATTTTGGAATTAAGCAAGATAGCAGAAACAGAAAACAAAGGAACAAGACAATACAGTTGTAACAAAGGAAGAAGGCAGTGCAGATGCTTCAGGAATGTCCAAATTGATCTAGTTAAAATAATAGCTAGTTTCTAAAGTAAGTCGGATTACTGAGGGGAACAACCATGGACCAGCATGAAACTCAGCAGCTGTGAGATGCATGACTTTTTTAGTCAAACTATAGAAAATTATATCATGTCATTTTCATCAAAAAAAAAAAAAATAACAGAATATTTCCCTTCCTAAATTTAATAAAAATAGATGTTTATGTATATCACATTTATTTATATTATGACAACATGTCATTTATGCTATATTGGGCACATCTACATGTGTGCATTTACTATGCAGTAACTGAAATTACTGTGCAGTATGGGCTGTATAGCAAAGACTGCAAGTTAAGCAACCTTGAGCATATATTTGATACCTGCATCATGCTCACTTGGGACTAACTTTAGTCCCAAGTCAGACCATACACAGCATTAATACACTTTAATGCCTGCATGTGTAGGCACCAGCATGTTCCTTCTTACTGCACAGTAAATTTAAACTGGCATAAATGCATGTGTAAATACACCCTATATGTACTATATTTGTGTTTAATGCAGTTTTGTCAGTAAGAACATACTTTTCCAGTCAATATAAGTACCTCAATAGTGATATATTTTATGACAACAGCTAGGTGACCTGGTGCTTCAACTCCCATGTGCTCTATGTAATTATTCTCCTGCTAAAATTGTTGAATTCTTTCTAATGGAGCACAATGAACTTTGCCTAAATATATGCCTGACTGGTTCACAAATCTTCAATTTTGCAAGGGCTAAGAAAGGTAACCCCCTGAACTATCAAGTTCCACAATACTTAGAAAGACACAAAGGGATTCTTGGGAAATGTTAGAGGTGGTTAGCTACGTTAGTCTGAAGTCAGACAGAAGAAAAAGCAGGGTGGCACCTTCGGGTGCCTGTAGATGTGCAGAGAGGCTACTCCAATGCTCTCTAATTACAGCCAGCAGGTTGGAGCAAACTCAATTTATTGAGTCTGCTGGAACATGCTAATTAGAGCATGCATCTCATGCATCTGTGTCCCCACACTTCAAAATGGTGGTGAGGGTACTTTATTCAAAGCTTGTTCGATGAGCTTTGAAGTGCCCCCACCACCATCCTGAAGCACAGGGATGCTGATACAGGAGACACTGTGGTCACTTTAATTAGAGAGGTTCCCTGTTCTGCTTTAATTAAAGTGCCTATCCCTCAGCCCCAGAGGACATGTCAAAATGCCCTGGGAGACTGTCTTGTTCAGAAAAGCATAAGTATTTGTAGGTGAGAAAGTATTATTTTATTCAACTTATTATGTTTTCATAATAGCATCTGACTCACTAGACTTTTGCCCCTAAAAGCTGAACAAGTTAGTTTCTAAGATGCCACCCTGCCCTTTATTTTATTTGGTAGATGTTCTTAGTGATAGTACATGTTCTGATTTTTAATAAGATGTTTGATCATGTGTGCTATGTAAAACCTACCTCACAGTCACTGTCCTATTGTTTACTTTTTCCACATTAAAATAAAGTGTAAAGAATTTGTCATAGAAAGCCTGCATCAGGCAATCTGGTTGCAGAGAGATGGCAACATCAATGTCAAGCATTTTCAGCTCTCTGTTAGTGATGGCTTTTTTCCCCTAGAATTTTTGACCCTCTTTAAATCTAGTGAGTAGTGTTGCAGTGTAACTCGCTGCACCGCTCCTTGAGAAGAAAACTGCTGGGGAAAAAGCCCCAGCAGTGTGATAATGAGCACAGCTGACGGTTGCTAAGGCAACTAATAGGTGTCAGCTGACCTAAGGGAGGGGAGCTTGGCCCTATAAAGCCCAGAAGCAGAGGGGCAGGAGCTCCCAGAAACAATAATGTGAGTTCAGCTCCCAAGAGCTCTAGGGGCTGGAGCAATGGTGTGGAGTGGTAGCCGGGAGGCTTACTTTGTTATGGCTAGGTGCCTTGTGTTTGACTTACAGCCAGAGGCTTGTGTTATGTTTTGTTAATATAATATTACACTGGTGGTTTG
Organism: Caiman crocodilus; assembly: GCA_030014935.1. Lineage (NCBI taxonomy): Eukaryota > Metazoa > Chordata > Crocodylia > Alligatoridae > Caiman > Caiman crocodilus. The sequence goes on from JAGPOW010003316.1 coordinate 138,927,477, forward strand.
GGTGAGGCTGTAGGGGTTGGAGGAGACCTCAGCAGGGACCCCAGCAGTGTGGGGGATCCCGGCACCCAGGATGGCACAATTCAGTGCCAGAGAGGGCGCAGTAATATTGTTATACGGGGTGAAGAGACCCTAGGCCCTAAGCAGGGGGCAATATGAGAGAAGCCCTAAGCAGGGGGCAGTATTTTAAGGTGCCCAGATGAGGGGCAACATTATTGGGAAGCCCAGAGGAGGCACAGCAAGCCCTAGAGAGGGGCTGTATTGTTTGAGAAGCCCTAAAGAGGGGCTAGCACGGAGGTAGTCCTCAGCCAAGGGGCAGGGTGCTGTGGTGGACCCCACGAAGAGGGTTAGCGGCACAGCGCCTCCAGAGAAGGGCAAGAGGCTGCGGTGGTCTCCAACGAGACAGCAGTGCACAATGCCTGGCCAGAGGGGGCAGAACCGTGCTGAAAGCCTAAAAGACTGGGGCTGGATAGAAGGTCCCCAGAGCAGACGAGGGTCCCGGGGGCAGACAATATTCTAGAGAGGCCCTGAGAGCAGGCGAGAGCTTATTGGTGAGGCCCCAAGAGTGGGCGAGAGCTTATTGGTGAGGCCCTGAGAGCGGGTGAGTATTAAGAGAGCCCTAGAGGGGAAGGGCCAGACTAACAATTGACACACTAACATCCGGGACAGCAGCGAGGCTTGGGATGTGGTATCGGGGTGGTAGGAGCCATGTTTGGCTCTAAGGCCAGGGTGCCTAGGTCGCACCCAGTATACAGGGAACATCCCGGTGGGTCCGGGAGATCGCAGGGACAAAGGTCCCGGTACACCGCGGCCAAGGCGGTAGTAAGGCAGCCTCCCATCCTAAACCTAGTGTCAGCAAAGTCATGGCGGGCGAGAATTGAGGGTGTCTTGGGCTGGACTTGGCGTGGACAGAGGGCCTTCAGGAGATCACGGCCCTCCTGTAGGACCCCGCCGTGACAGTAGTATATAGGCTCCCTGACCTTCAATGCAAATGTGACAGGTGGGCGGGACTTCCGGTCCCACCCCTTTTGCACTGCCCGCTTTCCCCCTTTATGGTGTGTGACGTCACCAACTCCTCCCCTGACCCTGGTCATGTGGTGCGTGACACCAAGACCACATGGTTCATGACATCAGAAGGACAACCCAGGCAGACCCTCAAAGCCCAACCCCTCATGCTGCAAATATGGTAGGGTAGTGGTGTGACCCCTCTAACAACTCGCCCCAACACCCCAGACCAATTGGCAGGGGTTTGAGAGGCCTCAGACCTCTCAAGAACAATGCTGAACCAATTGGAATGAATATAGTGGGGGTGGGGTTTAGGCGGCAAGCCCACCAGGTCTATCTGCTTTCCCAAATGACCCCTCTGTTTATCTGAGACTGTGCTAAGGCAAGCAAGGGCAGATATGGATTCTTTCACAACGCCTGTAGGCCTACTCACTACACCCTCAAGACGGCCTTATAGAAAGTGTTACCATAGAAATAGTTTTGAGGAGGAGACCCAGCTCCTTGCCCAAAGACTCTTTGAGATGCCTGACCCTGTTGGGGAAGAGACTGTGAACAGGCAATTGGGGGAGACCCAGGACCTCGAAGCAGACGTTGAGACTTTGGAAGATGGTATCTTTATGCCTGAACCTGTGTGTGAAGTCAAGGTCACTACAGAAGACAGATCGGTAAGAGACTTGGAGCATGATTGTGGGGGCCTTTGGGTTGTGAGGTTAGTGGCTGGCGTTCACTTCATGGCATATGTGTGTTTGGAAGTAGCTAAGGACTGACTGAGCAGCAGCTAACTTACTTATTCTTTTATCTGAATTCCTTCACAGCTAGATGAAGCCTTTTTAATGACACCAGAAAACCTCCTCACCAGTACACCAGAAGGAAGTGTATGCTTCTGCAGAGAACAAAGACTGGATGAAGCTGAAGAGTTAAAGTCAGCTCGGCATTGAATCTACACATCCTCTTACGTCACGTGAACGTAAAGTTTTTATGAAGTCTCTTGTTTGCATTTCCTTTTATGGCATAATGAAATACTGCTTGAGGCAGAGACTTTTTGACATTGCTGGGAGTGCAAATTTGACTTAGGGGGTCAAGAAGCCCAGGAATGTATTACTTGGTTAGATGAAGACATAAATAAAATAATTCAGGATCTTTGCCAGGAAATATGTCTTGATAGCATTTTCAAAGCTGTTATAATCATAGGGTTTGCCAGGAACAGTCTCAGAATTACTGAGAAACACTTAATTCAGCTTCTAAACACTGTGTATTCTGCAGAAGATCCTAAGGCTGGCTTCTAAACACTGTGTATTCTGCAGAAGATCCTAAGGCTGCCCTTCATGATTTGATCACTGAGGAAGATGAAACACTCATACCCCATATTGAATGCTTTATTGGTACTAGAGATTATAAAACCCTGCTTAAGAGAAGGGATTAGCAAAACGAGTTTGGGACATACCTCTGCTGTTCTGGATGGGAGACTGGGGAATGGGAGACTGTAAAACACAACAACAGTTTTCCACAGCTAATGTATTTTAGCCTTTGTTTTAGTTTCTTGGATATCTAATTACATACATATAGGGTTTTTTGTAAAGATAAAACAATGAGACTTAATGGTCATTAGAAATGATAAAAATCCTTCAAAATAAACTAGTAAAATATTGTGAAAGTTTTAATGGAAATAAAGACTGAATTTAAAAACATACAAAAGCTGTGAGAATATATGGTATGGGTGGGGTGGTATGGTGGTCTTGTTATAAAGCTAAAACAGATCTCAAAAAAAAAAAA
>JAGPOW010003316.1:138930351-138950228 GCA_030014935.1 Caiman crocodilus
ACCATAGCACAAAGACACCATCTTCCAAATTCTCAACTTCTGTTTAGTGGTCAGGGACCTGATAGGCCATAACAACATCATGTGATCTAGGGTGGATCTGGCAGCATGAGGGGGTTGGGCTTTGAGGGTCTGCCTGGGTTGTCCTTCTGATGTTATGAACCATGTGGTGTTGGTGTCACACACCACATGACTGGGTCAGGGGCGGAGTTGCTGATGTCATGCACCACGTGACTGGGGTCAGGGGCGGAGTTGCTGATGTCACACACCAAGTGACTAGGGTCAGGGGTGGAGTTGCTGATGTCATGCACCACATGACTGGGGTCGGGGCAGAGTTGGTGATGTCACACACCACATGATCGGGGTCAGAGATAGAGTTGCTGATGTCATGCACCACGTGACCAGGGTCAGGGGGTGGAGTTGATGTCACGCACCAAAAAAGGGGAAAGGGGCGGTGCAAAGGGACGGAACCGGAAGTCCTGCCCACCTGTCACATTTGCATTGAAGGGCAGAGAGCCTATATACTACTCCTGTGACATACTAGTATACATTCACCCTACATTTCAATAGGCAAGTTTAAAAATTAACTTAAAATTAATTAGTTAATTAAAATACAGAAATGAAAATAGATCTAGTAATGATAACTCTAACTTTTCAAGGATCACTTCTAAATTGGGCCAAACATTTACTTTTTAAAGAGGGTTACTTGATTGTCTGGGCTGCTGACAGACTTCCTGAGTGGCCCTTATTAATGAATTCAATCACATGCACCTAGACAGAAGGAAATAAAGAGGCAGAGTCTTGCCATACAACAAAGGTCCTCCTCCTGGCAACACTGACTAAGCCCAAAGGCTTAAAAAACCAAGATGTTTGGAAGTCATTATCACTACAGGAGCTGCCAGATAGTAGAGTTAAGTTACAACGTGAACTACCTAATCCTTTCCCTGCAGCAGATTGCCTTCAGGGCTTATATTTACAAAGCACTGAACCAACATTACCTAATTAATTTCAGTCCATGGAAACAAAGGGTGTTGTGAATGTGAAGTTCTGTGAGATGTAACAGGTGGATGCAAGGAATCTTGAAAGATGTTATTTCAAGTTCATCAATGTATCCAGTGTAAACATGTTCACATTGAGGAAAGCAAACTGGGTTAGGTTAGAGAAGAGGATAAATAACAATGAAGGTGGAAATTTTTTTCTCTTGTTCCCCATGCGCAGTAACTAACTGTGTCTGCACAATCTAAGGGGTGTGTGTGTGTGTCTGTCTTTGTGTTTGGGGTGTGGTATGTGTGAATGTAATGTGTATGTATGTATCATATTTTCTCATGCGGCATGCTTTCCTTGTAGTATCTGAATACCAGTAGTTAGGGAGCCAAACCTGCTCACTGTTCTGCTCCCTGTGGATCACATGAGAGCCTTCATGTTCTCTGGTGTGTGGCAGAAGCTGCTGTTATAGCATGTCTACATTGTTGGCTTGAAAATGGCATTTAAAGTTCTGTTTTTTTGGGACTTAGCTTATAGACATAGATATATACATTACAGGGATTCAATATGGGCAGCAGGGGTTAATTAATTTCTAAAGAGCTTGGGTCTCACACACAGAGTTCCATATAGCCCTGGAAGCAGAGAGGCTGACTAGCATGACAAAGCCAACAGATGCACACAGCTTGAGAACTGAGAGGGGTATCTCATAACATGAGATCACAGCCTTCAAGGGAGACAGGTTGTCTAACACAACAAGGGCACATAGCCTGGGAACCAAGGAAGTACGTACCATACTGTCCCATAACATGAGATAAGTGACACCAGCTGCAAGGCTCCAGAGTAGCAGGGGGGAGGTAAGTCCCAGTTTTGGGGGAATAGACCAAATTACAAGAAGGCCCAGAAGGCTACATGACCACAAAGATGAAGAAGCATCAGTAGTCATCAAGGGAGAAGGAGAATACAAAAGCAAAGACTTGAAAGTAGTAAAGGGGTCCATCTCTGTCCCTCCTTCCTGTCCTCCTCCTTCTCTTCCCTGAGAGGGGCTCCCTTCCTCATCCCCTGGGAAGGGTCCCTGATGCCACCATGGACTGAGGACATACCAGCAGCCTGTCTCATGCACCCCACTGGAGGGGGGCTGCAGGCCTCAGCATCCCACCTTCAGACTGCTGCCACCTAAGAGAAAGAGTCTTAGAGTAGAGGCTGCACCCTGACCAGATGTACTTTCGCTCTGATGACAGCCCTAGGATTGGTAGATTGTTTGTATTGTCACTTTTTTGTTGCAACTCTGTATCAGTAAATTAACCTATTATCAACTGGCAGGTGTTGTGGTTGGTCTGAGGGTGTGCTCACCTGGAACAAAGATATAAGGGTTCAGTCCAAGTCCAATGTCAACATACACATGCATTTAAGTGTGCCTAAATTTTAATGTGCGTTAACTTAATGCACATTAAAGTTATTTAGGCTTGTGTCTACACATGCACGTGTTACAGCACATTAATGCTAAGTGTGCAGATTGAAATGGAACTAAAGTAAGTCCCAAATCAGTCCATAAATAGTGCTAATGTGCCTTAATGCATCTACATGTGTATTAATGTGCTTTAGCTATTTGTGCCTAAATTTGATATTTGCTTCTCCAGGTATCACATTTAAGTGTGAATAGTCTAAAATTGCCATTTTTAAGGGGTATTAAGGGCATGCATGTGTATAAATCCACCCTTAATATGCCTTAAATTGGGCTAAAGTGCCTTAAGTCAGCATATGTAGATGCACCCTTTCTGTATTTCCTTTCATATTTATAATGCACACTCATTTCCAGCCTCTATTTTGTGGGGAAAAGATATGCATTGAATGTGAGAAAATAGAGCGTATAGTGTGTGCATGTGTGCTTTATATTTATAAAAATCCACTGCAAGGTAAGGCAATTCATAATATATAGAAAAAATAATATAAAAACTATTTGCATGATCATAATTAAAATAAAGGCAAACTTTATTTTACCCTTAAGGCAAGTCTGTAGAATGTATTATATAATAACATATGGAATTAGAAAGAAAAAAAAGGTTGAAATGATAGTGACACAGCTAAAAGAAACAAAATGGGATAATGACAAATATCAGAAATATAAATGCAATTGATCCAAGCACTCATTACGAATATAACACACTATAAATGAAGAAAGCCCTGAAGAAAGAAGATCTAGGACATATAAGCCTTGAACACAGAGTTAATAAAGACCAAATACTCCCCCCAAATATGACAACAGCATTATGAGCTTTTAAAAAAAAATCCTGCACAATTCTACTGTAAATACAAAATTCAATATAAAAGCATATACAGTTGCATATGTTTTTTGAGTGCTTATGACATTTCTATTAAACCCTAATGGTTTTATTTTTATCATTAAAAAACCCCCCTCTTTCTATATCTATAAGGTTCTTTGAGTTTATTTTATTTACATTATTTACAGTTCAAGAAAAGTCACAGATCCCTATTAAATTTAACATTTCATTTCAACATTAAGTTATGTCTTTCTCAATGTATTTGTATGTTTTTGATCTTTTACAAATTTACCCTTCTGTTCTTCTGATAAAATATTAAATCTGATTGCTTCTGAAGACATGTTGCTGCAGTATAGTAATTGAAGTTGTTTATAAACATTTAGTGTTCCTAAGTGTAACATTAGCCTCTATAATAATTTGCTGATTGAACTGGCAGAAGACAATGGATTTTGATTAGGTGGTGGTGTCTTATTAATATGTATGTTTCTGTTTCTCCATTTTGCTGTCACTTAATGGCTGAAAGTAGCAGTCTTGGGGGCAGGAGCGAACTGTTTCTCTTTCATTATAATTCATTCTTTATGATTGACAGTATTGCAGATTTTTATATATTAGGCCACTGCCTACGAGTGACCCATGAACTCCTGTAAATCTAAGCAACAGTCACGTGAAACTGACAATTCATAAATCCAGCAAAAGAAACCTATTACAGAATAGGATGGTAGAAGACTAAATTAGAATGAATGAAGTTGAATCTTTAGTTAACCTTTACTAGAGTAAAGCTAAACTAGTGTAACATTCACCCTCAAATTCATCCTGTTTGTAGGATAAAGCTTTATTAGTAATTAAGAAAACAAACAAACAAACAATAAAGCAGAACAATTTCTGGGCATATTTAGTTCATGGGGCTTTCCTTTTACTACCTGTACTGTCTTAGCTCCCTTGGGCCTGTATCCCTTTCTCTTGATAATCTGGCCATAGGTAACAGGATAAAATGACCACCAGGACCCAAAAGCTCTAAGAAATTTGATGCACTTCAGACAAGGTAACTCATCAGATGATCATTTCATTCATATATACAGTCCCAGTCTAGCACTCTTTTGCAGGGACTGAGCTACCTACATTAACAAAGCAAGGTGAAAGGCAAGAGATAAGGGACAGATAGACAAAGGAACTGAATTATGGTCCCAAAGTGCCATAAAAAAGTAGTTCAGCAGCTGCTAAACTATAAAGTAACCTAACGTTTGCAAGCATCTATATATGGATATCAAAGTTCTCTTGGTACCTAAAGGTTTTCTAATAGACATGCCTCCAAAGTATCTCATTTTTGAATTTCAGTGACCAACCTAATTTGGATTCCCAAACAAGCAGCTATGTTAGTAGCACAGGGATATGAACACAAACTTCCCTCCCAGCAGTAAGTTCCCTTATGAGTTATCTCCTTCTTTATCTCCTATCCCATGCAAATGTAATCCTCCAGAATAGTTTGCTTGCTAGGGAGCTCTCCTGGAAGATAGGAGATTTGGATTTAAATCCTTTCCTCTGAAGGAGAGTATCTCAGTCTTGGTTTCAGTACTCTAACCATTAAGCATGAAAGGGAACCTCCCTGGGCTCCAAGGATTAACTACTTTATATATGAAATAGTCAAAGGGTGCAAAACCCTTGCTTTTTGCTAGGTGGGTCTACATGTGCATATTAATATGATGCAATAAAGTTTGGTACTTATTGCACTGTGGTTATTGCTCCCAGGTGCATGTTTACACATATACCTGGGATGACAGTACATTGAACCAGGCTGGGGCATCCCTCACTGGCAGGGTCTTGGGGGTCAGCCTGAAAGCCCTAGGCTGCTCCCCCCAGCTCAGTATGTTGCAGAGGTGCTGACTGGAGCACAAAGGTGCTTCAATGCAGGGCTAGCCAGCAGCCAGTCCCCACTCTGAAGCACCTTTGTGTCCCAGCCAGCTGGGGCCATGTCTACATGTGTGCTGCTGTTGAATATTTACAAGTACTATCCTGCTGCTGAGTAAAGGGAAGCGGTGCTGGCTCCTACTCTGGAGGTCTTTAAGAAGTGGCTTGATGCCTACATGGCTAAGGTCCCTTGAGCCCAACTTCTCTCCTGCCCAGGCAGGGGGTTGGACTTGAAGATCTACAAGGTCCCTTCCGACCCTACTTCTATGATTCTATGATTCTATGAAGTTAGCTTACTCCACCCTAAAAGGGAGCATGTAGATGTGCGGGGTTTACTGTGAAGCTAATTAGTCTATGGTCCAGTAAACATCTCTTGTAAATGCATCCATTGTGCAGCAGTATCATCTTATTGTCACCCTTCCAAGTAACTTGTCTTGCTTGTCTTAGTGTAATCATTTTGTTTTTCTTGTCTTCCTGTGGTGTCATGTGATATTAGTTGCTGTACAGTTGTAATTTCTATGGGTTGAGAAGTCAAAATGTCTATACACTGCTCAGTACAGATGCTATGATTTACCATTTGGGGCCTCAGATAGCACTATAAGGGTGTGTCCAGATTAGTGCAGGAGTTTGATTCCCCAGGGACAAGTAGCAAGAGCATACCTTATGCCACTGCTGCTTGTCCCCAGGGAATGCACATGCCCAACGTGCTCTAGCATATAGCAGGATACCCTAGGTGAGCTAGGGAAGGCTGGGCCCAACCTGGGATTTTAGGGGGCTCCCAAGACTTCAGATGAGGCAGGAAACCAGGCCAGCAACTGGAGTTTGGCTCTGGTTGGCCAGGTTCCAGTTTGGGTGGTACATGCTACCACCACGTGCACCCCCCCTGCTTTTATTTGGCATGTTTTTTTTTTTAACTGCAGGATCTCTTGGAGTCAAAAAAACCAGCCCTACACTATAAGGTAGCATGTGGTGAACTTCTATATGTGTGGTATATAGCTCTGCAGACAGAGCTATGTGGTCTGTGATGCCACTTACCACATGTTTGCACTTGTCTAGACACAGCCAAATAGTCATAATCTCTAATCATTGCAGTGGCAATGAGAATATTGTAGGGTTCTGGGTGGGTTACTTAAATGTGTTCTAGAGAGGTGATTTGCCCTTAAAAATAGCAGTACTGTACTCCATTAGTTGGAAGGAAATAAAGTGATACAGAGCATATTGTAATGGGCAGTAATAGGCTAAAAGAGAGGACTAGAAAGACAAGTGTACACATTTCTTTTATGTTCCAATGTTTATTTCTCTAACCCCATCTGGCAACAAAAGAAAATAAACTCAGGCAATAACATCTGTTGTTCCTGCTGCTCTGAATTAAGTTAAGTTAGTTTAATCATTTCACAATACCAAAATCTATTGCTTTACCTTTCCAGGTGTTATCCTGCCTGTTTTAGAGTGATGCTTTGGTTTGGTTTACTAAATCTTCTCATAAACTATTCAAATCCTGTGAATTTCAAAGAACTATAGACAAATAACCTTCAAATTCCCTTTTGGCTAAATGCAATATTTGACTAGCTTTGTAAAAATCTGTTTAAAAAACCTACCAAATTTTCACCCTTTCCCTTACATTTAAACTGGATGCATAATAGCATCCAATATATAAAACAGGTGGGAGATTTTTACTGGAGATTTTAATTAAGCAATAGGATTCTGAGGCTTTAGAGAAGGTTATGGGATGATTCTGTTTGATAAGAAATTGGGATGTAAGCGAGAGATTACAAAATGATTTTGAGGTTGGGAGTTTGTTAGCTTGTATATTGTCTTTATTATGCCTGAACACACCATTTGCCTATAAATCTGTCCAAATTCTACTGAACTCAAGGGTAATGCATATTCTCTAGCATCCCAGACTGATCAAAACACACACATGCAAGGAATCTAAACATCAATCTCACAGCAGCAAAAAAGTAAATACTTGACTATATTCTTCCAGAAAGTGAAGTAAATAATTTAACTTCCAGACAACTGCTCAAGAATCTGACTGAAAAGGCCAGAAGAGATGATGAAGTGTTAGGAAATTAGGTAATGTTTGACAGATTTGTTGCTATTCGTATTTAATAAAAATTAAAATGCCTATAATAATTTGAACTTTAGAAATAAATAAATCAGGTGACATTGAAGTCTATATAAATAGATTTTTTGATTTAGATTGCCTAGCTGAACAGAGATTGCATAGCTATAGAACTAGGGTAGAACAATATTAGCTAGGGATTAGAATGATCATATTTATAGATATCAATTATACTTGGGAAGTAAAGCAGTGTTTCAAAGAGACAGTTTCAAAATATTCCGTTGTTGTTTGACATTGCTTTCTTGGAAATGAGTGGCCAAATGACCAAAAAAATATATCTTTACCTCCAGTTTCAAGAACTTCAAATTCTTGAATGTTTTGCTAGATAATGACCATAAAGTTTATTAAGTTGAAGGTTAAAAACAAAACTGTTACATCTGCCCATTTTCAGCAGATAAAAAATTAAACTTTTTTTAAAAATATAAGACTATATTTTGTTTCATGTTAGATTTAGGTAGAAATAAACAATGCTTTTCATTAAACAACAGTTGTAATTTTCTGTGCTGATATACCAACATAGTTTGTTTGCTACATTTTTAGCACTGGATCATTTTATCAATCAAAAGTATATGCCCATTTAAACTGGATTTTAATGATTTTTTTCCACAAACTGTGATTTACAAAGCAAATTTCATATCAAAAAGTTTGCCAGTAAAATACTCCACAGAAATATAGTAAAAAAAGCCTGAAGCTAGTTTCATTCATGTTGCAGAAAAACAGAACTTGAAATTTATTTATGACCCAAATTTTTAAAATCCAAAGACATTTTTAGTAAACAAACAGGTGGTTCAGCAAAAAAGAAAACAGTTGAGGTTTCCAAACTGCTACCTAATATCTCTTCTATTCTGTACCATGTCACTCATCATAATAAACTGGAATGTTATGCTTCTACTGATTGGAATAATGAATAGAAGCAGTATCAGTATCAAATAAGCAAACTGATGCATGCCTATTATCTACTGTAAGGCCTACTAGCATTACATTAAAAATAAATGAACAAATATAGTAATATTAATGATGAAAAACTGTACAGGATGCCATGTTTCATGGTTAAGGAGTCATACTTTCCAAATGTTGGATAGCTATTTCATATATGTTTTGGTGAACACAAAACTTATCAGCCTATTATCTGATAAAATCACATCAAAGTAGTCCTGGAAGAGACCATAGGAGGTCACTAGTCCAACCACCAGTTCAAGGCAGTACCATCCCTATCTAAATAGCTGTCAGAGATTTATCTAACCGACAGGCACTGACTTTTATTTTTGCCAGGCAGGGGAGGTCTAGGATGATGGATATGTGGAAAGTTTTATGCATTTCAGGTGACAGTCCTCTTCCTGAGGGGGGCAAGGGCCCTTGGTTCTCCGTATACTCAACACCCATGATCTAACACACTCTCTGAAACTTCCATAGCTAAGCTAAGCAAAGATTCAGATTTCTTCAAGCTGTAAATGTGTGTTCCTTCCATGCTATACATTTTTTGCCAAAGAAATTTCTTCTCATTTTTGTAAAGTCACTTCATGTGCTAACAAAAAGTCCAGGGGCAGGGGAACTTTGGTGGCTGTTGCCCTTATGTGTGGTTCTATTGCTGGTGCTGTCTCATACCTTTATTCTTCATTTCTACTACAATATTTTACAAACCCATGTGTTTCTTTTCTTTTTCAATATTTTAAATTATGGACTTGGTGAAGAAAAATCCACAGACAACCATGGAATTAGCAGGTCAGGTAGTACAAGGGAACCCACTTCGACCCCAGCCCAAGGATGGGACTCTTCTAAGAGGACACGGAAGCCCAGGGCTTCCAATGGCAGGCTTACCTGCTTGTACACAAATGCCAGGAGCATGGGGGAGAAATAGGAGGAACTGGCCCTTCTGCTAAGCAAAAATGAATATGATCTTGTAGGGATAATGGAGACCTGGTGGGAACTCCACATATGTCAGGAACCACAGGTATTGATGGCTATACCTTGTACAGGAGGGTCATATTACAAGGAGGGGTGAGGGTGCAGCTCTCTATGTGAAGAAGCAATACACTTCCCTACATGTAAAGATTGGCACCTCAGGAAGGTGACTTGAAACCCTCTGGGTCACAGTATGGGGAGAATGTGGTGAAGGGGATATAACTAGGAGCTTATTACAGGCCTCCTAACCAGGAGGATGAGCTTGACCATGAATTTCCTACGTAATTGACAGAGGCTATATGTTCTCAGTTCATGGTCATCATGGATGACTTCAACCACTCTGACATCTCATGGGAAGAGTATTCAGCCAAATCTGATCAGCCACAAAGCTTCCTCACTTGCATTGATGATCTCTATTTGACTCAAGAAGTATATGGGCTGACAAGAGATAAGGCACTATTGGATCTGGTACTGGCCAAAGGGGATGATCTAGTCAGCAACCTGTGGATCAAAAGGAAGCATGGTGACAGTGATCACACGTTGATCACTTTCTCTATCCATTGCAAAGCTGGAAAATCAGTCAGCAATGCAGAAATCCTTACTCAGGAGGTTTGTTGTTGAGGTTCTGAGACACCATGATCTGAAAGGGAGGGGAATCCACAATGAGTGATCATTCCTTAAGGATATGATCCTAAAAGCACAAGGGAAGTCAATGCTAGCCCATAGGAAAGGTAGCAAAATGGTTAGGAGAATCCCTGGCTCAATAAGGAACTCATGCACCTCCCAAATCTGAAAAAAAGAAGCTTATAAGGGATGGAAATACCACTAAGGAAGATTATGCAACACTGGCCCACACCTGTAGGGAGTGGACCATAAAAGCCAGGGCTGAAACAGAACTCAAACTGGCTATGGGAATCAAGGACAATAAAGAGTCCTTCTTCAAATATGTGGGAAGTCAGAAAAAACCCAAGAGCACTGTTGGACTCTTGCAGAAACCAAATGGGGCAGCCAATAACCAACACCCAGGAGAAAGTTAATTTCCTCAGTGATTAGTTTGCATTGGTTTTCCACCAGCCCAAGGGGATCACCCTGCCTGACAAGATGCAGGACTGCTGGGGTAAGGATGATCACATGCCTATAATTGGCAAACATCTTGTAAGGAGAATTGAGAAGCTGGACATCCACAAGTCAGCTGGTCCAGATGGAATGCACCTAAGAGTTCTAAAAGAGTTGGCTGACATCATAGCACAACCAAGGCAAAGGTATTTGAGAATTCATGGTGCTGAGGAGAGGTTCCTAAATATGGGAAGAGGGCCAATGTGGTGCCTATCTCCAAGAAAGGAACGAAGGAAGATCCAGAGGACTATAGGCCAAACAGCTTAACCTCAATCCCTGGAAGGATCTTGGAAAAAATCATGAAAGAAACCATCAACAACAGGATAATGGAAAGCAAAGTTCTGAGAGACAGACTACATGGCTTCATTGTGGGTAGGTCTTGCCTGACCAACTTCATTTCCTTTTATGATGCATCACCTGGACAAAGGAAAAGAGGTTGATATCATATATTTAGATTTCAAAAAAGCCTTTGACTTGGTCGTCCACAATGTCCTCATGGCAAAAGTGGGGAACTGCAGCCTTGTCATCCTCTCGATCTGATGGCTGGGGAAGTGGCTAGATGGTCAGACCCAGAGAGTGATAGTTGATGGAACCAAGTCAACATGATGCATGGTGACCTGTGGCATCCCCAAGGGCTCAGTACTCAGACCATTATTCTTTAATATATTCATAAATGATCTGGATTCAGGTGTCAGAAGAGGACGAGCTAAGTTAGTGGATGACACCAAATTATGGGGAAGCATGGCCACTCTAGAGGATAGTTTGCCAATTCAGGACAAACTGGACAGGCTCACAAAGTGGGTGGATCAAAACCTGATGACATTCAACACAGAGAAATGCAAGGTGCTCCACCTCAGGAGAAAAAACCCACTTCAGGCTTATTGGCTTGGCAGTACTACACTCACTAGCACTATGACTGAAAGACACTTGGGGGTCATGACTGACCACAAGATGAACATGAACCATCAATGCAATGCCACAGCCAGCAAAGCAAATAAAACTCTGGCTTGCATCTACTGATGTATCTCAAGCAAGACCCAGGAAGTCATCCTCCCACTTTACTCAGTCTTGGTGAGGCCATAGCTGGTGTACTGCATCCAATTCTGGGCTCCACACTTTAGTAAGAATGTGAGAGAGTCCAGAGAACAGCCATGTGCACGGCTGAAGGTCAAGACACCAGGCCTTCTGAGGAAAGGCTGAGAGGCATGGGACTTTTCAGTCTGGAGAAGAGAAGACTCAGGGGTGACTTGGTAGCAGCCTATAAGTATATAAGGTGTGTACATCAGGAACTGGGAGAACATCTGTTCACCAGGGCACCCCAAGGGAAGACAAGGTCTAATAGTCACAAGCTGCTGGGAGACCATTTTAGACTGGACATAATAAGGAAAAACTTCTTTCTCATCCGAGTCTCCAGAGTCTCGAATGGAGACCCCCCAGAAGTGATGCAAACACCTATGTTGGATACCTTTAAGAAACACTTGGATGCTTATCTTGCTGCAGAGGGGGATCTGACTTTCTACCCTGGCTGACTTCCTACCCCTTGGGCAGGGAGCTAGATCTGATGATCCTGTGAGGCCCCTTCCAGCCCTAATGTCTATGAAATCTATGAAATCAGCTTTCAGTTTTCATCCAATTCATTTTTTCAACATTTTTAAAATTGTAGCAGCAATATTTTTTAAATGTTATCCAGACAAAAATTCTAACATTAAATTTGGAAGAATTAATCCACTGAGATTGATGCATCAATTTAAGTATATATATACTAAGGATTAAAAAACTTTCATTTGTAGGTAGATTAGCTGGGCACACATCTATGTTTTGGATATATCTTTATAAAATTAAATATATGTTGCAAGATAGAGACCGGTTGATTTTTCATGAGCCTGTTAGATGAGGGTGGCATAAGTATAAGATAAAGAAAAAACAACTTTATTATCAATGACAGCTTTGTTCAACATATACACGGGAAGACCAAATCCTATTTGTTTTATTTAATTTACACTCCTAGTCTGAAAACCAAGACATGTAGTTACCTACAGTGGGTATAAATCATATCTTTTCATAAATAAGTTAAAAAATGACTATGAATAGGGAAATTATCTATAGAGGATTTGTTTGTTTTTGATTTTGGGAGTTTTGTTTTGTTTTTTAGGAAAACTTTGGTATTAGAATTTAAGACAAATATTTGTAAGGTTATATTTTGTAAGACTAAATGGTATGTTGTTTTTCAATAATATTGGCTCATTCCAGGTAGTTTAACTTCACTGAAAAACACAGGCTAACATGTCTTAAGTTGTATTTAGTAGTAGCTAGAACACAGCCAGCTAAAGTGTTTCAGTTGTGCTGGCCTAAATCTGGAGAGGGCTTTTCCATCATGATAAAACATTAGGCTGAAAAAACATTTTTTTCTGTTGCCAATCAAATAGAGATTGTTAGTGGATCATCTTATGAAAAATAAGCATGAGTCAATCACGGGCATGAAGAATTGGAGACAACCTTTTGGTGACATAAGTGTCTAAATAGAGGTTATGAAATTAAATAGCCCCTTTATTCTATCCCCCAGTATTGTCATAACTTTGTTGACAGTCCACAGATCTGGGTAAGAAGAAAGTCAGCTACAAAGAGTAGTTTGTTACTAAGAATATTGTGAAGTGGACCACCATCTTAATAACACTAAATTATATGTATGCAGTATATATATTATAAAGTATTATAATGTTTTTATGCTTTGTATGGGTCTAAATAAAAATAAGTTATTATAACTCATACCTGATGTTTTAGCATTGTACAATATCTATCCTTAGGCTAAAGAAAATTGCTCTGCAAGTGAATATAAGACAGATGAAGTATCTTGTATTAATTTTTTTTCCCTTTTAACTGGTCTCATTAATAAAAGATCTTGGAATATTACCCTGTAATGCATACTGGGCATACCACTGGAACTTTGCATCTTTTTGAACTCTAACCAAATCTTCAAAGATAAAATCTATCAGGATCAGATAAAATTACATTTGTCATAAAATACCTTTACGATATTTTTGCCGGTTGATTAGCTTTTGCAAAATCTGGCCAATGAAGCGCTCTGATTGTAGGGCTTGAAGTTACAATTGTGCAGCTGACATGCCATTATTAACTGTTCTGAATTATTTCCTGCTGCTTGAACAGGTGTTTGTTGCTATGCAGCTCATCACTGCTTTGGAATAGATCATTTTGCTTCAGGATACTTTTGGCAAGAAGAATCTCTCTGTTTGTTTCTGTATACTTGTATAAAAATAGTGGGATTGAGGTAACATGCTTGAAAACAGAGGCATCAGTAAAGAGTGAATGCTGCAAAAGGCAACTAAGCTTTAGTATTGAAAACTAGCTGATAAAGAATTCCCTAGTGAGGAACTTACTTTGTTTATCTCCATCTTGAAGAAAGTGGATGGTACAAGTAATATCACCAGTAAACACGTCAAATTATCATCATCTGCTACCACATATCTCTGTCTGTTGTACTTGCATACATTTGTAGCTATCATCATTTATGGACTATCAGACAGAGAAGCTGGCTTCTTTGTGTTTCAATACTCAGTAATACCTGTAAGAAGTAATTTTATTTTTTAATGGGTAAAATGATTCCTATACAACTTTAAGTTGTTTTTTAAAAATGCTCCCAAGTTACTATTGTAAAGTTTTATTCAGAATTGTTGGTATGTGCATGATAGAAAAAAAGCTGTATTTGTGTACTGGTGACAGATTATGTTAGTCATTCCAAATTAATACATTTTGTGTACAGAGATTTAAACTTGAACAATTGCATATGAATGCTAAGTATCATTAATGTCATTGTTTTGTTTGTTTTCTGACATAACAAAAAGGAGATGTGCAGATATTATACTTAGACTAACCTGGAAAGAGTTAAGTTGATCAAAGTGCCAACCTGTGTAGAGGAGAATCAGGGGAAGTGTGGGTTCCTTACTGAATGGGGGAGGCAACCTAGTGACAGAGGATGCAGAAAAGGCTGAAGTAAAAATGGCTTTTTTGCATCAGTCTTCACAGGCAAAGTCAGCTTCCAGGTATTGCACTGGGCAGCACAGTTTGGGGAGGAGGTGACCAGCCAACAGTGGTGAAAGAACAGGTTAGGGACAACTTAGAAAAGCTGGATATGTACAAGTCCATGGGGACAGATGAGATGTACCCAAGGGTACTGAGGGAGTTGGCTGATGTGATTGCAGAGCTGTTGGCCATTGTCTTTGAAAGCCCATGGCAATCACGAGAGGTCCCAGATGATTCAGAAAGGTCAAACATAGTGTCCACATTTAAGAAATAGAAAAAGGAGGGTTCAGGGAACTACAGACTAGTCAACCTCTCCTAGAAAAATAGAGAAGTTCCTCAAGGAATCCATTTCTAAGCAATTGGAAGATAAAAATGTGATTAGCAGAGATCCTAGTTTCCTCTGATCCCTGTAAAAAGAAACCCCACATTTTAATTTAAAAAAAACTAACCTAAAATCCACATTTTTCCATAATGATAATTTTTCCATAATATATGTAGATTTTAGGTTAGATTTTAGGTTACTTTTGGGGATTTTAGGTTACTTTGGGGGATTATTTTTTATCAGAGAAAACCAGGATCCCTGGTGATTAGGAACAGTCAGCATACATTCATCAGGGGCAAGTCATATCTGACCAACCTCACTCCTATGATGAGATGACTGGCTCTGTGAATGCAGGAAGACTGCTGGATGTGGAATACCTTGATTTTAGCAAAGATTTTGATACGGTCTCCCACAACTTTCTTGCAGGCAAGCTAAACAAATATGGAATGGATGAGTGAACTACAAGATGAATAGAAAACTGGCTGGAGCATCAGACTTAGAGAGTAGTAATCAATGGCTCAATGTCTAGTAGGCAGCCGGTATCAAGTGGAGTTCCCCTGGGGTAATCCTGGAGCTGATTTTGTTTAATGTCTTCATCAATAAGCTGGAAGATGGCATAGAGTGCACCCTCTGCAAGTTTGCAGGTGACTCCAAGCTGAGGGGAGTAGTAGGTATCCTGGAGTGTAGGGCTAGGATTCAGAATTACCTAGATAAATTGGAGGATTGGGCCAAAATGAATCTTATGAGGTTCAACAAGGACTAGTTCAAACTCCTGTACTTAGGAGGGAACAATCCCATGCCCCAATACAGGCTGGGGCCTGACTGGCTGGACAACAGCTCTGGAGAAAAGGACCTGGGGGTTACAGTGGACAATAAGATGAATATAAGCCAGCAGTATGCCCCAGTTGCCAAGAAGGCTGATGGCATCCTGCAGTGCATTGGTAAGTGTGTTGCCAGTAGGTTAAGGGAAGTGCTATTCAGGTGTATTCAGCACTGGTGAGGCCACATCTGTTCATTTTTGGGGCCCTCACTATAGAAAGTATGTGGAAAAATTAGAGAGAGTCCAGTATGGGGCAACTAAAATGGTGAGGGGTCTGGAGGCCATAACTGATGAGGAAAGACAGAGGGAATTGAGTTTATTTAGTCTAGAGAAGAGAAGACTGAGAGGGAACCTAATAGCAGCCTTCACCTACCTGAAGGGAGGTCCCAAAGAAGATGGAGACAAACTGTTCTCAGTGGTGGCAGATGACAGAACAAGGAACAATGATCTCAAGTTTCAGCAAGGGAAGTGTCAGTTAGATATTAGGAAGAATTTTCTCACTAGGAGGGTAGTAAAACACTGGAACAGGTTACCAGAGAGGTGGTAGAAGCTGCATCCTTGGAGGTTTTCAAGAACAGTCTAGATAAAACTCTGACTGGGATGATCTAGTTGGGGATGGTCCTACTTTGAGCAGGGGGCTGGACTAGATAACCTCCTCAGGTCCCTCCCAACTCTAACTTTTTACAATTCTATGTTTGGGGAAGTTATTCCAGGAAATAAATGGCTGGCCTCATCTAACTTATTCCACCCAAGTAGGTGAACTAAGTTAGTTTAGGAACAGGTTAACCTTGTCCACTGAACACCTGTATATGTTTGGAGTTCTGTCCTGGGGCTAGAAAACCTCAGCTGCTCACTCTAGCTGCAGGGCTGTGCTTTTACTACCCACCTCCAACCTGACTGGGCTATTTTTAATGTCTTGACATTCCCATCTATGGACAGATGTCCCCCTATGTACCTATAAATCTTCCCTACAGCCTCACCAGCCCCACCATGATCCTGCCAACCCCTACCTTGGACCTACAAATTCTCCCCATTTCATCCCCACCTCTGTCCCTCCCCCCACCCAATTTACTTAAATCAGGTTCCTGGTGTGGCTCCCGGTAATGGCAAAAATATCCACATGCCTCACTAGTGATAGTTCATATGCTATAGCAGAAAACGATTGGCAAGAATACTAGGGGTGTGTGAAATGGGCCCTATTCAGTTCAGATTCAGATTTGGTATGAATCAGGGACAGCAATTTGATTTGTTGATTCAGATCACTGTCCCCAATTCCATTCAGCTGAATCCAAATCTGAAGATCCAATGCTGATTCAGAGAATCAGTGATTCAGACATAGACACAGCTTTAAATGTTTTTTCTATGTACCTCGATGTACCAGGAGCAGCTCATAAATCCTGCAATGATGAGGCAGATGGAACATCACACAGGA
The DNA here is from genome assembly GCA_030014935.1 of Caiman crocodilus. Lineage (NCBI taxonomy): Eukaryota > Metazoa > Chordata > Crocodylia > Alligatoridae > Caiman > Caiman crocodilus. The sequence goes on from JAGPOW010003316.1 coordinate 138,947,272, forward strand.
GTGTGGTGGGGCCCCCCCCTGTGTGCTTGGCAGTGAACCTGGAAGTGGACTGGAAGTACTTCCGGTTCACTTATGAGTCCTCTGGGACATGCACTGAGGGGCTTCCCTGCTTCGCTCAGCTCAACAATTAGTCATGGGGGGACCCTGGGTGCCCTCCCAGACCCAAGAGTTACCAGTCACTGAGCTGGCAGGGCATGGTGGGTCCCCAGCACTCTCTCTGGAAGACCCAGAAGTGGACTGGAAATACTTCTGGTCCACTTCCAAGTCTGCTGCTGGGTGTGCTGGGGAGCTCCACCCCATGCTTCTGTGGGACACTACATGGACCCAAGTATTGCAGCATTCATGAGCCACCTTCTACCTAGAGGTATGTAGAAACAAATTTAAAGTTGTGTCTACGTCTAAATCGCTGAATCTCTCCAAATTGATTCAGAGGGTTGTAATTCAATTTGGAGAGGTTAAAGGGTCCTCTGATTCGATTCGGATTTGAAGTTTCAGCCACTAAATCAGGCCAAATCTCCACTGAATCAAATCAGAGAATGAAGCTTCACACAGCCCTATAGAATACTATTACTGCAGCAATTCAGTGCCTATACAATTATTATTGGTAAAAGTGATAATCAGGGATGCTGGTTTCTATGAATTAAAAAAATCCCCAATTTTTGGTTAAAAAAAGTAACCCTAAATCCACATTTTTCCATGATTAAAACGAGGCACCACTATATATATATATATATATATATATAGCTACATATTACTGGTGTGTCATTTAAATCCACGGAAAACATGGACTTGGTGTTGCTTTTTTAAAAACCAAAATTGGGGATTTTTTTTTAAATCAGAGAAAACCGAGATCTTTGGTGATAATCTGTATGCTTTTCACTGTAGCAATTTAACATAAAAAGAAAAATTAGCTAAGGAAAGGCAGGAATGGTTTTAACTTCAATGTCTGGGCTTGAGTCAGTACTGGCCACTACATGACCTGCAAAAGGCATAGTTTCATAGATGTGCATGGCAGATCCAAAATATCATTTTCTTGATATAAATAATCTGGATAAGCAAGAGCTCTGAGAACTTTCAGAATATGGGTGGCCAACCTGCAGCATGTAAAAAAACTAGTTTAGACAGTTACTTTGTGTGTCATGCAAGCTGTGGGCGCTCCATAAAGGAAACAGGGTGCATCTACATGTGCACTTTACTGAAGAGTTGACAAATTAGCTCTGTAGTAAAGTGTCACTGCCTACATATGCACCACTATTAGGGTGCAGTAAAATAATTACCTCTGCTGCAGGACAGTGGTCTCTTATGGTGGAGTACTTTACTACAATGAAATACATGTACGGACCCTGACTGGGGAGTTTAAATTTCACCTGTTATGGCTCAGCCAATAAGGGACCTGCTCCATTCTGGCTCAAATTGCTGCTGGCCTGGGCATGCATGTAGACACTGTGCCCAGGAGCAAATAACTCCAGCACAAACTGCTCTGAAGTTTATTGAGTCACATTAATTTCATAAGTAAATGACCCAGGGGGCTCAAGCCTTCTGCAGCATGGAGCAGAACTGAGACAGGCTATTGCTGTGAGAGGAAGTAGCAGATGTCACTACCAAGAGCCAAGTTAATGCTTCCAAGATCCTGAAGCCACCACTAAATCTCATGGCTTTGGTTTCTTGATCTCCATGGAAACTGTGGCAGTTGAAGGGCCAGAGAAAGGTTAAATGGTTCCTGGCTGTGATGCCTTTCTCACAACTTACTCTGCTCCATGAAGACAGAGGCTTAAGCCCATCTCCTGCCCCCTTTCTAGTGCACAGGGTAAAAGTGTCTAACAAGTGTTTCTAGCAGGTCTGGGCAGAGCAGCACTTGGGGAAGTAGTGAAGCATCACTCATGGCATGCCTCCCAAAAGGCTGTTCCTAACTGTATATAGAGTCTATTAGGAACACATTATTCTATAGATGAAAATATGAACACATGAGTTATTGGATTCCTAAAAATATGATCAAAAATGTTAAAATTCAACTTGTGGGCAAATGGGTTATTTTATGTGTTGATGCTAATAACCCTGCAGGTCTAAATTGTCACATTTAGCTACAGCATGGAGTAAGGAGTGGTGCATCTCTGTAGCACCTCATCAGACACATTGGAAAATATTTTACGCAGATATGCTGAGGGGATATCATTTTACCTTTAAAGGCTTCTGGGGAGTCCTCTCTTCTGTGTCGAATGGAGGTTTTCCTAACTTTTATGTGGGATTGAGCCAAGGCTCTTCTTTCACTTGTATCCCTTCTGTCAAGGGAGTAAGATAAACTTATGTCAAAGTATTTGAGACTCTTTAGAGCTTCAGCCTCAAAGCTTGCAGGAGAAGCCACTTGGTTCTGTCTAAGTAAATATGTAGACCCATGGTCACTGAATGTAGAATGGTTGGTACACTGTCTGAGGGTTGTGCAAAGAAGGCGTAGACATCGATTGCTCTTTACTTCTTTTCCAACCTGCCCTAAAGTAGTTTAAAATGAGCAACTATTAAATTCTGAAAATGTTCAAAGGAAAATATAGAGAAGTAGTTGTTAAATTGCTGGTAGTTTTAAAATACTTAAATACTGTCTGTGTATGAGTCAAATTGTAAAAGAATATCCTATAACCCTAGTACACAATGAATTTTTTTCCATTCCAGGTTGAGGTTGATAGAAAATGTGGTTCCAGATCATATGCCCTTCTTCTGCTATTTCTGAACAGATGTTGATTTTTCAATTTACAGGTCTGTTAAGAATTCATGACAGAGGTAAATTATATATAAGAGTGAAAATTTATTCCTCTAGCCCTTCAGTTTGGCATGTTGTGCATATGTATTTTTTCATAGTTTCATAGTAGTTTCATAGTAACTAGGGTCAGAAGGGGCCTAGAGCAGGTCATCTAGTCTGACCCCCTGCCAATGGCAGGAACAAGTGCTGGGGTCACAGGACCCCA
>JAGPOW010003316.1:138950328-138968836 GCA_030014935.1 Caiman crocodilus
CGAGTCGCTCTTCTGGGTCTGGGGGGCTCCTCAGTAGGTTTCTGGCCCTGCAGAGAACAGAAATACATGTCAATTTCATGCTCTGCCTCTCGAATCCCCTTCAGCAATTTTAATTGCTAATAATTTGTTAGAAAGGGACATTCTGCTCTTTTCTTGTTAACTTCCCTCTCTTATGATTTTCTATGTCAAGTTATTGTTTTGTTGCCATCCTTAACTGTATAAAGAAATGTGGGTTTGGCACAAAAGGAAAATCTTGCTGTCCTTCTGGAGCTGCCCTTTCTTTCAGTGGCAGAGAAGTTGGTTTGAAAAGCTAGAAAGTTTAAATCAGTTTTCAGCAGTATCTTTCTCCCATGTTTAATAATTTAATACATATTTAGTGCACAGTTCGTTAAACCCACGAAGACAAATTATTAGCTTCACTTCTACCCCCAGATTTCAGAAAGTGCTCTTACCTGAATTTTAGATTATTTTTTTCTTGGTACAAAAAAACTTTCAGTCAAGGAGTTTAGTTTTAGAAAGAAACTTTCCATTTCAAAATAATTGTTTTAACCTGAAGAAGGATGTAGGTCTTTCAGTGTAGAAAGTATTATAACAAGGGTACCAGACGGGATTCTGGCATCTTGCATCAGCTCTCTAAAATAAATAGTGCTTAATGTTGCAGTTAATGAATCTCATCACGTAGCACTAAGTGAAATGCTGGAGTGTGAATGAATGGCACGGAGCAGATACATTGTTGGTTTCAATCATACTAGGTGTGTGAGTTAAAATATTTTTCCTGCTGAAAGATAAGTAATAACCTCAAAGCGAAACCATTAGCTGGAACAGGAGAAGTGATTAGTAGATTGTATTGCAATGCTGCACTCTGAAAGGTTTTGGTCCTTCTTTCTAGTTGTTTGTTTCAGGTCCTCACCATTTTTAAGTTAAAAAAGGCTAGACAACTAAGGATTCTCAAGTATGATGGAGGAATTCCTAAATAGTACAAAGTTGTGATGACAGGCTGCATGTTATCCCTCTAGCTCCTGTATAGAAAGACATACAAAAAGTTTACAGCAGGGCTCTAACTAGTTCTGAAAGTAGACCTGACTCTGCAGTGTTTCTTTTATCATTATTTACCTTATTAAAATTTAGTGCACCCAGGATTTGCTTTTTACCAGCTCTGTACCAGTCCAAGTGTTCTTCTTCTGATTGACTATAGGGAGCTTTCTGGAAGCCTGGCTTGTAGGAAAGATGCTGTGGAGACTTTGAGGGGTGGCATACCTAAGCAGGGCTGTTCCTGCTAGAGTCAGGTAGAGAACCCTCAACTGTACATCCTTGCAGTCAGTTTCTACTTAATATGTAATGCCTGATAAAACTTAACAGGGTTGTATAATTATCCTGTAGGTACATACAGTATATCTGATATTTGATTGTGAATGAATGTCAAATTACTTCGCTGCAAAACATGAAAAGCTAGTGAGTTGTATCCAGGAAAGCTAAAAAGAACTGGGAAGCAGGATGAAATTATTGTAAGACAATATAAGGTGTTTAATTTCCCACTCAGATTCACATTGTCAGAGTGGAAATTGCATGTCAAATAATGTAAGCAGCCTAGAAAGAACAATGAAAATTCTCTACTGATGTGCCTGGGCTCTTGCCTGATGTATGTGGCTTCATATTTGCTCATTTCCACCAGAATAGATTTCTGGGGTGATTTGGGAAGAAGCAGACTATATTGGGGTGATTTGGACAGAATTAGCATCTTTCCTTTTCCTTCTAATAAGATGGGAAAGAGGAAGATATTTGCACTTAAAATAAATAAGATAGGCAACAGTGTATGAGCCTTCAGATACAATTTCTTGAATGTAGTGTAATATACTGCCTTTGTTGCATGCAAAGATTCCTACCATCAGTACATGGGATATAAGGCAAATACATAATTGTCATGCAAGTGATAGGTTGAAGAAAGTTTCTATTTTTTGTGGTAAGTAGTGCCTTTCTGATGCTCAACTTTTGGCTGGTGCCTCTAGCACCCAGCTGGAGTCTGAAGTAAGAGGCTGGTAGACATGATAGCATCTACTGTTTAAAAACATCAACAAACTCTTTAAAACAGTAAACGCATTGATTTCTGTTTACACACACACACACTTGCATGGAGAGACAATACCTCTACAAAGTTAATGAAAGATTTCTTTATTTGTAGTGGTCAGGGTTTTTCCTAGTATTTCTGCTGTTATGATCCGTTTTTTCTTAGTTTATAAGCTGCCAGGGCATGTACAGAGCACTCTAGGGCTCTGCATCCCTTCAGTGAGCAACAAATCTGCACCACAAGAAAGCTATTGGCAAATAAAATATGAAGAAACATTCATTCTTGCCCAGGAAATGATTTAAGAGTAACTAGGAATGGGCAGCTGGGCCATTAGCTCTGATGCCAATTCTGAGACAGGTGAAGAATAGTGGCTGACTGCCTCTTGCCACTCCCAGGCCTGGCTGCTGTTACCTCAACCACTGCTGTTGCCCAGGGCATGGAAGTTGCTTGTTACGCCTCTGAATATCTCTTTGATAACATTCAAATTGTGTAGCAGTGATCTTCATAGAAAGGCCAATATATGCGTGTATATACCCACACAGTGTGTGTGTGGGTATATACATACATGCATACATATAAATTAACACTATCATTTGTGGTGAGAAATATGCATGTTTTTTCACTTTTAAGAAAATAACCATTCTTTGCCTGGGGATGACCTATACAGGCCTATAAGTCCGTAAATTTTCCAGCTTTCCCTGACCATAGACCAAATTTAGTCAGGGTTTCAAGCTGCTTTATTTTTTGCCTGTTAAATGTTTTAATTCTTGATCACATGGATTCTCAAGTGGATGGGGCAACACATGGGCTCATGAATGGAGTTTATGCATCTTATTCTATAAAAATAAAACTGCATGCATGTGATTAGTCCTTTTGGGGTGGAAAAGCAGAGAGGTTACGAAGAGGATCCCGATTTAAAAAGTCTGACCTAAAATGGTAACTTCTGCTTATTCCAAAACCCAGTCAATGAATTACTGTAACTATCTGAATAAAGTATGGATTATATTTATAAAAATTATGACAATGCTATGTCAGATAATGCTTAAAGTTGAATTGTGTGATGTGAATACCTCTTTTCACTAAAACAATATTTCTGGACAAATGGCATTCAATTTTATAAAAAGGATACCACATAATTAACCCGTTGTAGAAAACTGAGGACCTTAAATTGACACACAAACTGTAAGTCAGCACTAGCACAGACAGTGATATTTACCTAAATCTGATGCTACATGCATTCATTGATAAACAAATATAAATATTACACTGGGCCTCCAGTATTCATAAGTTTGCTGCTTATTTACCATTGCCTAAACGCATTACATTGCACCATCATAAGCTCAAGTATAGTGGTGCTGAATCAGGATCAAAGAGTTTAGTGTTAATAAAGCTGTCATGTATTCACTGCAGATGATGTAAACTCTTGAAAGATATCTGGCCACTCACAACTTTTTTTTTCTTTTAATTCTGGTTGTCAAGATGCACATCCTGTTTCATTGGCAGCCTGCCTTTGAAGGCTTGCTTATATATCCTGGACCACTGGCCTGCCCTCATCACAGGCAGAATTTTTGTTGTTGTTATTGCTTGCCTGCTTATTTTTTTCTACCTTATTCATTTGCTTGTCACAGGAAGGACTTAGCACTAACTGAGGATAGGATTTGGATTTGCTTTATTTGCTGAGAAAAGCTGGAGGCTGTTGAACAGCTACATATGTTTACATAACCCCATTCAAGGAACTAATATTTGTCACGATCAAAGGCTAATGCAAATTCAGTGAGCATTGTAATATCTACTCCAAGAATGAATATATAATTATTATACATTGTCTAGACAGCAGACAAAATGAAATGAAGAATCCTGAAATGTCACTGTCTTTTTTTAATAGAGCAACAAGAAGAAAAGACTTAGTTACTGGGAAGGGAAAAAAAGAAGCTTTGTCACTAAAAAGAATTCTGCTAGAGTTTAGCTGGCATGCTCTATGTTAATTGAGCCAAAGGATGTTAAACTAAGATTGTATGGCACCTGTCCCCAAAGAAATGAGTTATGTCCATTTTAAGTCAATATTTTTTAATAATTAAATTACATAAATATAAATTACATGAATATTGTGTTATATACTCTTTCATTACTTTTCCCCCTCAGACATTTTCCTTGTTATGTGTTTTTTTCTATAATTGGACTAATGACAGTCCAATAGACTTTGAAAGTAATCTCTATTGCACTCACTACAGTGTTTAGAAGGTAAATTTTAGAGAAGTGAACAATGGTATTTGATTTTAAATTGTCTTGAAGTTGTGAGGAAAAGAAGAATACTATACTAGCATCAAACCGGTGAGCAGAAAGTACTCTTGCTACCACCAACTACTGCATTTTACATTTATGAAATTTCTGTCCCAGATGCCTTCCTGGTTCAAGTTAAATCACAGTCCCCCAGCATCCCAGCATCCTTTTCATGCTTGGGCTGGGCTGTGCTATCTGCTTGAGAATAGTGCTGGCCCTGACTTTCTCCTCCCTACCTGGAGCAGTGAGGGATGGCTGACAAGAGGACAGGGAAGCAAACCTGACTGGGGATGCAGCCCAGTCGGGGGAGGCTGTCCCCTCAGGCAAAACCTGCCTTGGGGCTGGGGTCAGGGGGAGGGATTAAACAATCCTTTCCCTGCTCAAATTTACTGCTGGCTGCAATTATGGACTACAAATCCAAGGAAACAGGAAGTGGTGAATAGGGATCCTAATTTTCTCTGATAAAAAAATCCTCAATTTTCATATTAAAAAATGCACCCAAAATCCACATTTTTCCATGATTAAAATGAAACATCACTATTTATATATCTATATATTAGTGGTATTTTATTTTAATCACATAAAAATGTGATTAAAACCTGCTTTTTTCAGCTTCCCTGTCCCCTTCTCAGCCATCCCTGACTGCTCCAGTTAGGGAGCAGAAGCTCAGGGCCAGCATCTTATTCTCAAGCACACAGCACAGCCCAGCCAAAGGCTGGACAGTGTGCTGGGAGACTGTGATTTAAACTTGAACCAGGAAGGGGTCTGGGACAGAAATTTCATAAATACGAAATGTGGTAGTTGGTGGTAGTAAGAGTACTTTCTGCTCCCAGTCTGATGCTAGCGTAGTATTCTTCTCTTCCTTAAAACTTCAAGACATTTTTTTCTTAAATCAGAGAAAACCAGGATTTCTGGTTGTGAGCAACCCTGCAGAGTCCTGCTGCTGTAATTCTGGACTGCAAATCCCAGACACCTCAGGGGCAGCAGGTAGAGGAAGCAAACAGATAGCCAGAAGCCATGATCTAGCACCTCCCGGCTTCTGGCCTGAGCCACTGCAGGCATGTGGCTACATTTCGTGAATCAAAAGTAAATGTCTGTTTATTTCTGTTTCAATTTAATCTGTGCAACTTAGACTAACCTGCAAAGACTGAATCAATTCAGCCTTGGGGTTTTTGACTTCCTGTACTTAGCCAAGGATTCTAGAAATGGCTCTGTTGTAGCTTCAGTTTATAGCAGTCCATTCCAAATTGCTTTACTGCTTGACTGCCACATTCTTTGCTATCCTCTGTTTTGTGTTTGGAATATAGTGAACTAACATGTCATGCATTATGGAGAATCTCCAATCATGCCTCATTATGCATAATACACTACCATGCTAAATTAAAAACCAAAAGGCATCAGAGGGCAGCTGGTGCTTGCCCTCTACAATAACATTCTAATAATCTGCTCTATGTAGTCTGTTCTAGAATTCTAGTAGAGATAATGATTCAACCATTTATCCCCTAGAAAATGATTCTATTGTCTAGCTTAACTGTACATTTGGACTTTTCTCTATAATGTCTAGTTTTAATATTTACATTTTGAATTTCAGTTTTTTATTTTGACTACAATAACATAAGTGAAAAGCAATTAAGGGTTGTCTAGGATAGATGAGATTTGAACTTAAGCGAAGTACCATTAAAGGTGAGCTGTGATGCAGAAATAAACTAACAAAAATCATTTGTCCTTTACAACTGCTTTATGATATAGAACTGATTGACCTAACTTCTTCAACTTTTTAAGATACTATTCTTTCTTTCAGATATGGAATATAGAAAGACCAATACTAACTGTTTAGAAACCACTAGTTAAGCCTAAAAGACATGAAATTACCTTACAAATCAGGCAATTGAAATAAAAATAATATGATTTTGCAGCTTCTCAGTTCACATTTCCAAACTGTTCTTAACTATGAAGGACAGAAACTTTCTTTTTTAGTGAAAACTCATGTGATCACAGGATTCTACGATCTCAGGCTTCAATAATATTATTAACTAGCAAGGATCCTAGTTTTCTCTGAAAAATAATCTTCAATTTTTGGATTAAAATGGTAACCCAAAATCCATATGTTTCTGTGATTAAAATGAAACACCAATAATATATATCACTAGGATCCCTGTTTATGAGGCTTGCGATATAATTGTAAGGATTAACAAGGGAATAACATAGCATCTTTCAGACTTCTGTTTGGAACACGTCACAAGAATAGGTGAGGAATAGTCTGACTAGTGATCATTATCTTCATATGAGGAGAGCAGTGGATGTTTTATGGGATGGTCTGAATAGAGATGATCTTGCATCAGGCAGGGTTAGACTAGATGGCTTCTGGAGGTGGGCGGGCGGGGGGTGGCAAGCAGTAACTGCCCGCAGGCACCGCCGGCAGTGTTGGTGGCACTTTTATCAGGGGGTGCACTGCCAGTCTCAGGGAGTGCATGCTCACCCAAGTTCACCCTCTGTGCATCACCAGTGTACTCAAGAGATCCCAGGTAGAGGGCTATGAGATCTGCTACAAAGGAAAGCAAAGCCCTTCAAAGTCCATACCAATATGACCATTAGGTAATTCCTCTCTGTCCCAAATATGTTATTTGCTCTGATCCTAAGCAGAGGGGCAAGACCCTGTAACCAGGAACCTCTGGTTTTGGTCTCAGAGGGCATGTCCAGATGAGCATGGATGTGCAGTATGTGGCACCACAGACCTACCTGTCTGCAGCACTCAGACTGTTTGTGCTACATATTCAGGCATTTTCCACATTGCTAATTTGCAGTGTGGTGGATATTCCACTGCCTAGTCAGTATATTCCACTGCCTCACCATTCTAACAGTGAAGAAGTTTTTTCCAGATTTCCAATCTAAACTTATATTGTTGCAACTTCAAACCATTGGTTCATATCCCCCTTTCTGCTGCAAGGAAAAAAGGTTCCTTTCCTCTTCTTTATGGCAGCCCTTCAAGTGTTTGATGACTGCTATCACGTCCTCTCTTAAGAATCTTTTCTACAAGCTGAACATGCCTAGCTCTTTTATCCTTTCATATGACCTGGTTTCCAAAATCTTTATTATCTTTGTTGCCTGCCTCTGGGCCATCTCTAACTTCTCCATGCCTTTTTAAAAATGTGGAGCCAGAACTTCATATGGTACTCCTATGAAGCCTAAGCAGTGTCAAGGAGAAAGACACTTCCCATGTCTGCACCTAATGCTTCTACTGATTCATCCTAAAATTGCATTCACTTTTTGCGTGGCCAAATCACACTGCAGACTCATATTGATTCTGTAATCTACTATGACTCTCAAGCATTTTTCCATAGTGCTGCCATCCAGCCAGGTATCAGCCATGTAATATTTTTGTTTTTGATTGTTCTGTCCAGTGAAACAACTTGCATTTGCCTGCATTGAACTTCATCCAATAGCTTTAGACCAACTTTCCAATCTGTCAAGAGCCTTCTGAATTGTGCTTACATCCTCCAGCATGTTCACAATCCTTTCCGCTTTCATGTTGTCTGCAAACTAGCTCAAGAATCTTTTTATGCCAGCATCCAGATCATTAATAAACATGTTGAACATCACTGAGTCCATGACAGACTCTTGTAGGACTCCCCTCAAAACCTTCTGTCATTCTGACATGGATCCATTAATAATTACGTTTTGTTTGTGGCTATTTAGCCAGTTATCTATCTACCTTGTAGAAGTGTTATCTACCCCACATTTCTCCAATTGGTATACACAATTTGTATATGCAAGACCTTGTCAAAAGCCTTGCTGAATTTCAGATACTCTATATCCACAACACTCTCTTCATCCATTTAAGTAGTTACTTTGTCAAAGAAGGAGTTAGAGTTTGTTTTACATGATTTGTTTTTCATAAATCCATGCTGGCTGTTTGTGATCAGCCTTTCCTTCTCCAGATGCTTGCAAATGGACTTCCTTAGGATATGCTCCAATAACTTTGCAAGTATTGAGGTGAGGCAAACTGACTGGTAGTTCTGGGAATGGGAAGCAAATATAGTCATAGATTTAATTCTAAGCCAAGCAGAGGTTACTGTGATTATTTTTTCTGACCACTCATACTAAACGAGTCCTGTCATCCTCTACTTCCCTGTCCCTCTGTTTACTTTTAGAATACTAGATACTTTTGAATTAAGAGACCCAGAAAATGTGATTGCACTCCATTGAACACAAGTACCATAATTTTTTCTAGATCTTAGATGGGTTGAAAAGCTGACAGCTGGAAGTGAAAGAAGGCATCTCATGTTCTCCCATAACACTGTATGCTCATGTAAGTGACAGGCAAAATATTTCACTAAATAACTTAAGCCTTTATGTATGAGAACCAAATACAGTAAAACCAAAATTTTAACTCAGTACAATACAACAAAATATAAATGCCTTTTACTCTAACCCTAACCCTAAACTCTACAAAGGAAAATATTGAAAACTCAAGCACCTTGAAGTGACACAATGTTACTCGGCCCCAGAATGGAAATTAAAAAAAAAAAAAAAAAGTTCCAGCCAACAGTTCTGAAACTTCATTTTTCATTACAAAAGTATTGTAATCCATTTCAGCTGTAAGAAAATCCTACTCCAATTTCATGCCACAGCAGTGACCATAACAAAAATAAATGTATGTTAGCAACATAGATTAAAGTGCTGCTGATTGAATATTACAGTGAAGGGTGAGTTCAGCAGATAGTTCTGGGCTTGATTATCATTCTTTTGCCTTTTGTCAGCTTATGCCTTCCCTTTAAACCACCCCTGCCCCAGCCCCCCAGCAACAATGCTCTGGTATAAAGGTCCCATAAGTGTACAACTTGCAATCTTGGTTACTATAGCTATGACTTATTATATTTAAAGGCCATTTTCTTTCACCAGGATTATTATTTTTTTAATGTAATGTTTAATGTTTCATTTGCTTCCTATTTAAATGATAGTATAAAGGGAAATCATTTTTTTTTTAAAAAGAATTGTATTAGCCTTCAGAGATGTTAGTAGTATTCAGAGATAGGAAATAATTTAACATCTTAATCTGTACATTACTTATATAACAGACCATAAAAGATCTTTTGGACATTACTATGGTTAGGAGGCATAAGGCATTCAAACATAGTAGGAAGATGCATCAGTAAAATCAATTTTAGAAGTACCATAGAGCAGTATATTTGATAAATAGAACTTATTTTTTGTAGACAGTTCTACAATCCTTCCTCATGTTGGTAACAGTTTCTCAAACAAGTGTTACTACTGCAGATTTGGGTCCCACATGACAAATATAATGGCACATCTATCCAAATTGCTAATTAAATATAGTTCATGCCTGCATTCTATCTTCTCCATAAAACTCCCTATTCTAAAAACATAAACACTAGTTCGTATAGTAAAAGAGTGTTTTTGTCATTGAATGCATATATTTGCTGTACTAAATTGTGATTAAATTATAAGTAAAACTTGTGTATTAGGCAGGGCTAAGATCCATTTTTTTTCTCTAAGTAGGTACCTTTACTACAAAATTCAGTGAGGTGCCTTATCGCCTTCCTCAGGTTTGGCTTTCTTAACAATAAAATCAATAGTAAGATAACAAAGTTGAGCTAACATAAACTTCTCAGGCTTGGTGTTTGGGAAAGTTCACCTCTCAGGACTATTCAGTGCACACTTGAAATCCTTCTTCAAGATAGACGTTCATTTTAACTAGGTGGCATGATTCACTTACCTCAGTTAGCCAAAAGATCAACGTAAACCTGCTAATAGGATAGGTTGTTACAGCATGGGATCACCAGGGGTGGTCATAATGACCCTAGGGCTCCATGGCTGACCCCTGCAGGTGCCTTCTCTTCTTTCCTGCCACATCTTGTTGACTGAAATAATAAGTTGGGAGGCTTCCCATGAATTGTGTAGTCACAGTCCTGCTGAACCCCAGAAGACCCTGCTGATTTTGGATACCTTCCTGGATCTCACTCAAAGTTAATACCTCCCAAGCCACCCTAAGCCTTATGGGCTAGACATGTGGCTCCAAAATCTCCCCTTTGCCATGCCTCATGCCTCATAGGTGGTATTTAAATGTTGTCCCTTGTTATGAAGCCTCAATCTAGCTTGGCCTCCTGTAATCACTAGGCCGTGGGCCTTTGTAGCTATGCCCTCTGGCACTGGGGTCTCTACACCCCATGCAGCAGCACCCTCTATGGTGCTGGGCTCTCTGCAGCCCTATAACTGCTGCACCCTCTCTGGTGCTGGGGCTCTAACACGGTAGTGAGTCCCAATGAGCCCTCCTCCTTCTCAATCAGCCTCACCCTGGTCCACCAGTATACAAGAAACAAAAAAACTGATCCTCAAAGCTATAATGTAATACAAATGATGCAGGGTGAATAAAAGAGATACAGTTCTCCCTGAGCATTGAGTTCCTCAAAGCCCCACATACCTGATAAGCTCCTAGAGCCCCATTAGTCCTGTAAGCAGCATATCAGGCAGCCACAGCATTTCTGAGCAGTTCTTCTCTTCAGGAGCTCCTTGCCCTGACAGCTGTCAGGGAACTAACCCCTTTTAGCCCCAGCCCTGTGGTTTATGTGTGCCCAGGGCCCTATCTCCTGGTCAGCTGACAGGCTGCAGATGCTGGCTAATTCCTTCATTAGCCTGCTGCCAGGGCAACATGAAGCTATGGAGCTCTGCCTAGCCCCCAGGGCTTTCTAGCTAAGCTGCCACTGCCCTTAAAGGAGCAGGCATACCTCAGTGCCCTGTGACAGGGGTTTCAGGCAAATACTGCAGTGTGTTACAATATTGTTTGGGATATCAAATCAGAGCTTTTTTTCTGGCCATGTACTAATTCACATATAATTAATGTTACATACAATTACACATTGGTTGTTTTATCTCACTCTCTCAGAGATCAAGGTCAAAGTTACATACTGTGTGGTAGATTAAGTGAAGAACTGAATATTTTGTTGGAATTGAAAGGGAAATGTTCATGGAACTGAGGAATAATTTGTTAGTATAGTTTGGTGGGAAGACAGGCATGTTGATTTAATTTGTGATTCCAAGATATTTAATTGAGATTCCATTGGTTTCCTCTCTGCCCTGTCCTTGTGATGCCCAGTGAAAGCCAATGGTGGGCTTACTTAAATGATAGCAGTCCTTGTATATAGAGGCGTAAGCGTTCTTGCTAACTGGAAGGGAAAATGTTCTGTCACTGTTCCCATTCACACCACACATAACAATTCTGCATGTCCCATTACTTCATCTTCTGCTTAGTGCATACCCAGTAGGGATGTGCAAAGCTTTGGTCACTGATTTGATTCAGAGAAGATTCATCTTGATTCAGAAGCTGAATTACCAATTATTAAGTGAATCAGGAGACCAAAAAAACCTTCTGAATTGATTCAGAGCCTCTGAATCAATTCAGAAAAGATTTGGAGATTTGGAAGGCAGGCTTTCAGGGGAACAGAAACTGAGAAGAGGGAGGGAAAGTGCGGGGAGGGGGGGAAGACTGACATCTGTAGCTGGCCACTGACTATGATCTTTCTCAGAGACCCCTTCCAATCACAGTGTCTGGGGGAGGGACGTAGAAACAGCATATAAGCTTCTGTTTGCAGCCCTTCTGTCCCTTTTCTGAGCTGTTTCTGCCTGAGCAAAAAAGGAGTGGGCAGTTGACCCAGAAACATATGGGTGGGTGGAGATCTAACCAGCACCAGGAAGGTTACCACTTCTGCTGTTTTCGTCCAAATCGGCCTTAATACCCACAAGTGACACGAGTTTTGCTTTCTGCAATATGAGGTACAGTTTTCTAGAAACCCGTGCACCTATCTCCTTGAAACTTGGCAGGATTTATGCCCTCAGAAAGGGCAACTATTCCTGATGCTTTCATCCAAATTATCTGTAGAATGACAAAGTTATAGGTATTTGAGTGATTCCCCATTATAGTCTACGTTCGAATCACCGAATCTTTCCGAATCAGTGCCAAATCTTCCAAAGTCAATTCATCCAAATCCATTGGGAACAATGATCTGAATCTTCATATCGAATCCCTGTCCTCTGAATTAGCCAAATCTGAATCCAAATAGAATACTTCCCTATTCTCACAGGCCTAATATCCGGTCCTTTACCACCAACCCTGCCTGTCTGCATGACTACTAGATCCCTGAAGGAAGTTCTGCTCCCTTCCCTTCTGTTCTTCCTCATTCTATTTTGGAGAGGACACCTGAGCCATGTCTCTTTTCCTTTTCTGGGGATGTGTTGCAGGTGAGAATCAAAAGGGACCTCAAGGTAGCTGCCTTTTTGCAAGGGAGCAAATCTGAGGGTAGTTTTCCTTAGCACTTCCTTTTTCCAGACAGTGACCTCCCATTATGGGACGTGAAGGAGGTGGTATATTCTATCCATGTAATAATAAGTTTAATATACTACAGCAAAGGAAGAAAAATCAAATACACACATGTAGAATTACGTATTATTGTTGGGCAGTAGTATTATCAGGGAAGAGCTGAGCTGTAAGGTGGGTCCCAAACTCAATATGCATCAACAATGTGATGTTGTTGGGAAAAAAAATACAGTGTTGGGCTGCATTAATAAAGGTATAATATGGAAGACATGGGAGGTAATAGAACCACTCAATGTGGGTTAGGCCTCAGCTGGAGTACTGTGTGTAGTTTTGGGCACTGTATTTTAAGCAGAATATACAGAAACTGGAGAGGATTCAGAAATAAGCAAGAGATGGTAAATGGGTTGGACTGCAAGTCATGTGCAGAATGTTTGAATGAATTAAGTATGTTTTGTTTGGAAAAAAAAGGGAGTTTAAGAGGATGGTTTAACATGGTAACAGTTCTTAAGTATTTAAAGATCTTCCATAAATAAGTAGTCAATAACCATTCTCTCTTATCACAGAGGGCAGGACAAAAAGCAATGTGTTTAAACTGCAGCAAAGCATATGTACTGCATACATGCAGTCACATAATCTGGAGGAATTCTTCCAGGGTTTTTCTCTTGGTAGAGAATCTTACCCAGAGCAATGCATACAGATATTCAAGTGCCAAGGCCCTGAAGAATGGAGAGCTTCATTTGCTGTTCCTGTGTAGCTGAGGGGTGGGTGGAGAGGGGCTGCTACCTCTCAGCTCCATGTTCTTGGGGAACACTGACATAGGATGCATCCTGTCTGACTCGCAAAGAATTCCCCCACCTATACCTGAACAAGAACTGATTATGAAAGACAATGAAGAAGCAGTGGGAGATGCACCTAAAGCCCTCCAAATAAGGGTGAGAAGATTGAAGGACTCCCCTAGGTCTCATTTGCATCCAAGATGGAACCAGATGACAATTCATTTACATGGGAGATGGAGAACAGAGATTCCAAGGCAAGGACCACACTGAATTCTGGGATCTGAAAAGCAGGGGAGCACTGCATGATGAGGAATTTGTGCTTCAAATGCTAATCAATCCACATTTACAAACACCCAGCTCAGCATTTATCAGACCAATCCTAATCTAGATTAACAAAGGACCCCTCCTCCCCTTCACACCCAACCACCTCATCAAAACAGAACTAAGCAGAAGTAAAGTTTAAAAAGTATCTTGGGCCGTACATTCCCTGGTCCTGCTATGGGAGGCCTATTTAAACTTGATTAACTAAAATTCAGTTGCTGGGTGAGGGAATGCTAAGGCAAGAGACCAAGTCAGAAGTGGTATGGGCAACATTTGAGCAATGGTAAAGGGTTCATCACAGCATCCAGCCTGTTGGAGCCATGACCACAAATGCTGTCATACTTTTTCTGGGATGACTGGTGCACGTCCTTCCCACAAAGCTTATGAACACTCCAATAATTCCCTTAAGTCTGTTAAGACTACGGCAAGATCTGGAAAAGTCATGCTAAGCTGAGGACTATTCATAACAGGTAAAAATACAAAAACCTGATACTGCAAGCTATCTATTGTTTCTGAAGAAACAATGAGGTATCCCATCCAATATATCTGCTATCCATAAGAATTTCAAACTGGCTCCTATGTGTCTCATTGCTCCTTAACCTTATGTTTTTCCTGGTTATTGATCAGTTTTTTGAGATGTTCCAAGCCAGATAACCCCTTGTCAATAGAAAAGACAATTATTTACACAAATAATAATAATAATAATAAAAGAATGCTTTGAAGAATCTGAACTGAGGGTTTAAAAATCTGTAAAAACTGCAACCTGTGTGCTTCAAGAGAGAAATCTCTCTGACATCATCCACTGTTGTTCTTGAGAAGCTGGAAGAAACAGATCGTCTCCCTTCAAGGATTGTGCTAAGAACTTTATCTGTCAGCATTGGAACCTGAGTGCCTTGGACTGGTGAGACCCCAGCTTTCACTCTCTTTCTCTTCTTCTCTCTCTAGGCATAGATTTCTGAACCTGAACTGTATTAGTTAAGATTGAGGTAAGTTTCCCCAAATACTTAGTGAAACCAGGGTAACATTGTAATTGTTTTGATTGTTTTCCTTTGCATGTCTATTACTACTAGTACCATTATATATTTCATATACTCAGCAATAAATAACTTTTATAGTCAAACTGGTAGTAACTGGGTATATTTTTCCATCTCGACTTCTCCTTCCCCACTTGCTCTGCAGCAATGCTTGTTTTACCTAAGCTAATGATCCTTATGAAACCCAGAAATACTGTGGGGTCTGGTCATCAAGAGGCCACCACTACTAGGACAGTTAGGGACGTGCTGAGTCTGAAACACATAAGGGGATCAGCTTGTACAGGCTGATTGACCCAGTTTGGCTCAGACATGCTCTTATGAACTGAATGCTGGCCCATGAGGGTGTCAGCTAGACACTCCGCTGGATTCAGAGGCATTCTGTTCACCTGTGTGCTTGTGTCTGACTGCATTTTATTTTTACCTTAATGAACTGATTCTTGGCATATAAGGGTGTCAGCCTGTACATGCTGATCAACCCAGCCAGGTCAGGCATGTCACATTAATCTATGTGTGTTTGTGTGTATGACTGATTTGGTGACTGAAGAAACTCAGCCCCATTGAAACTGAGTCCTGCAAGATAGCTCCACTGGGGGTGAGGACTTGCAGAAGAGAGATATACAGCTCCATATAGAAACACAAGTAACACAAGCAGCACATTGATAGAATTGCAAATACCCTAGAAATGTATCCCTAATAAATGAGCACACCCCAAAGTAATGGGCAAATCTGGTAACAGGACTGTGCATGCCACTTGCCCCCTTGACCTATCTGATCACTTTCCTGCCTGGCCCATCCCTCACCTGCCTCCCAACTGTACCCCAGTCACACTTACTGGCAGTTGGAGCTGCCATCTGTGTCACTGGGGCCCCGTCCACACAGTATGGGGCAGAGGGACAGCCCCTGCAGCCCCAGCCTGGGCCCTGCTGCCCCCCACTGTCCTGTGCTGTCTTGGGGGGACTCTGCCAGGAGGCCCTGGAGCCCCACACCCCTGCTTCTAAAATAACAAGAGACATTTTCCCCTTTCTCCCGCCTTTTTTTTTTCTTTAAACTGATGGTGCCTGGGGGGAGAAGCCATGGGGGTCTGGGGGTGAAAGTGTGGGATGGGGCTGGGCAGGGCAGTGATGGGGGGCCTGGGGACCCAGGCCTGGGTGGGGCAGCCATCAAGGGGGCTGCAGCAGCTAGTGGGGGATGGGGCCATGTGGGGCAGCAGTTGGGGGACTGGGGTAGGGCATGTGGGACTTGCAAGAAGGTAATAGCTCTTTCAGGGGTCCTTCTGGGGCTGTAACCCCTGTTGAGGGGACATAGCCCCTGTAGGGGGCTGTAGGCCTGTTGGGGGGCCGTAGCCCTTGTGTGGGGCTGAATCCCTTGTTGGGAGGTCATAGCTCCTTGTGTGGAGCCCATAGCCCCTGTGGTAGGGCAGTAAAATATATATTCATGTATTCATGAATTCATGAAACATGTGTTTAGAGTTTACTTTATTATTATGATAAGAGACTTGCTTTCACACTGTGGATATATCAATAAAACACTGTCCAACTGATCTCTGTCTCTGTCTCTAAAGTGGTCTTTTGTTTTACTTGTAGAGGAACATGGATTTGGGGACATTTTACAAAGTGCTTTTGGGATTTTTTTTTTATCAGGGAATTTTCAATTTTCCAAAAGAGAACACCAGTGGTTATCACTACAGATGAAAGGGACTTGGGGGTCATGATTGACCACAAGATGAACGTGAGCCTTCAGTGTTATGCTGCAGCTAGTAAAGTCAGCAAAACACTGGCTTTCATCCATAGATGATTCTCAAGTAAATGCCAGGATGTCATTGTCCCATTGTATTCAGCCTTGATGAAGCTGCAGCTGGAGAACTGCATCCAGTTTTAGGCTCCATAATTCAAAATGGTGTGAAGAAGCTTGAGAGAGTGCAGAGGAGAGCCTCATTCATGATCAAAGGTCAGGATAACAGATCTTACAACTACAGGCTGAGAGCCATGGGACTCTTCAGTCTGGAAAAGCATAGGCTCAGGGGAGATCTGGTGGACACCTATAAGTTTATTAGAGGTGTTCACCAGGATATGGGGGAAGGTCTATTCACCAGAGTGCCCCAAGGGATGACAAGATCAAATGGTCACAAACTTTTCTGTGACTGTTTCAGGCTGGACATAAGGAAGAACTTCTTTACTGTCTGAGCCCCCAAGGCTTGGAATAGACTGCCACTGGAAGTGGTTCAAGAATTCACTTTGAATGCCTTCAAGACACTTTTGAATTTTATCTTGCTGGGATCCTATGATCCCTGCTGACTTCCTGCCCCTGGGCAGGGGACTAGACTTGATGATTCTCTGGTGTCCCCTCCTGCCTGAATGTCTATGAAATCTATGAATTCCTGCTAAGGAGGCCAGTGGCAGGACCCCGCCTGCTCAGAGCTGAGATCTTGGACCCAGTTGGCTGTGGCTGACCTCCTGGCCAAAAAGGGGCCAGGTGATAGCTTTATCATCTTCCAGGTGAAGATTTATCATCTTCCAGGTGATAGCTGCCCAGATAGCTGGGCAGGGGGCACATGTGGCAGTAGTGCCACACAGAAGCCAACTCTGTAGCCACAGCCTATGGGCAGATGCCTCTACTATCTATGCTATCCCATTAGGCCTGTGTGAGTAGGCAGTGATTGAATCCGGCTTTGGATCAAGCCACTTCAGATGCCAAGGATCCACTGTAGAGCTCTGGACTGATTTCCCACTTCAATCTGGCTGAAGCTGCTCTGAAGCTTTGAAGCCACCTCAGAGATATGGCCATGGGGTATAATAGGGAATCAATGAAATATCTATAACTTGGGGGGGAGGGGTTGTCTGATTTGGATGAAACATGCAGAGATGGTATCTCTACTTAGAGCATGAAGCCTGCCAAACTTCAAGAAGATCAGTGCAGAGGTTCAGGGAGAACTGAACCCCAAATTCTTGGAAGAAAAACTCATGTCACATGTATGTGTTAAGCCACAGTGGGGTCAAAACTGCAGGGATGGTATCCCCTGATGAGGTCACAAAGCCTGCTGAGTTTCAAGGTGATAGGTGCAGGGTTTTGTGGGGAACTGGACCCATATTGTTCAACATCTTCATTAATGATGTGGACATTGGAATCAGAAGCGGAATGGACAAGTTCACCGATGATACCAAACTTTAGGGGAAAGCATCCACCCCTGAAGACAGGAGGGTGATCCAGGCTGACCTGGACAGGCTTAGCAAATGGGCGGATGAGAATCAGATGGTGTTTAATGCTGAAAAATGCAAGGTTCTCCAACTTGGGAGGAAAAACTTGCAGCATCCTTATAGGCTCAGCAGTGCTACACTTGCTAGCACTATGGAAGAAAGAAACTTGGGGGACATCATTGACCACAAGATGAACATGAGCCTTCAATGTGATGCTGTGGCTAGTAAAGAGACGAAAATGCTGGCTTGCATCCATAGACATGCTTCTCACATAAATCCTGGGAAGTCATTCTCCCATTGTACTCAGCCTTGGTGAGGCCACAGCTGGAGTACTGAATCCAGTTTTGGGCCACACGATTCAAAAAGGATGTGGAGAAGCTTGAGACAGTCCAGAGAAGAGCCATGCACATGATCAGAGGTCAGGAAAACAGACCTTATGATGACAGGCTGAGAGCCATGGGGCTCTTTAGCCTGGAAAAGCGCAGGCTCAGGGGTGATCTGATGGC
>JAGPOW010003316.1:138976168-139049742 GCA_030014935.1 Caiman crocodilus
TATTTCCTGCTGATCACCCCTCAGCAGTTTATAGGTAGCCACCAGGTCCCCCCTCAGCCTCCGTTTACTGAGGCTGAACAGGTTCAGGTCCCTCAGACGTTCCTCATAAGGCCAATCCTGCTGCTCGCATATCAATCTAGTGGCCCTCCTCTGGACCCTCTCAAGGCCATCCACGTCCCTCTTGAAGTGCGGCGCCCAGAACTAAACACAGTACTCCATCTGCGGCCTGACCAGCGCTGCATAAAGGGGGAGAATCACCGCCTTGGACCAGCTCAAAATGCATCTTTGGATGCACGCTAGGGTTCGGTTGGCCTTCCCAACCACCGTCTGGCACTGGCGGTTCATGTTCATCTTGGCATCGACAATGCCGCCAAGATCCCGTTCCTCCACCATGCTAGCAAGAGGGGAGCTTCCCAGCCAGTATGTTGCTGGGGGTTGCTTCTCCCCAGATGCATCGCCCTGCACTTGTCCAAGTTGAATTCCATCCTGTTCCTGTCTGTCCACTCCTGCAGTCAGCCCAGATCCCGCTGCAGCCTCTCCCTCTCCTCTAGTGTCCTCACTTCAGTCCACAGTTTGGTGTCAAATTTCACGGAAGTTGCTCAATTTCATGGATACTGCTCAATTTTGCAATTTCCATAAAATATGCAAAATTGCAAACTGAGTAGGTCCCTACCAATGACCTGTCAAGCAACCCATAAACCCACAGAAATAAACTCTTCTGTGATATATCTGATTGGGGAATGGAAGGTTTCTGAAAATGAGTCTACCCTCCTTCTACTTTTATATTCATTCTGGAAAACAGTAAGGATGTACTTATTTTAACCTGAACTTAAACTTTCTTTGAGTTGAACAGGGCTTAAACAGATGGTAAACTAAGGATGGTTTTCCAAATCCAGGTCTAAAGATGCTCTCTCCATATCTGTTATTGTTCTGCATATGCAGATTTGTATTGAAGCAAATATCCTCTCTGACTATCCTATATTTGGCTGTAGTTTTAAAAGGATGTTAATGTTTTGCAGCATTTGCAAGGATAAGTCACTAGGTTTTATTTTTGATACCATAAAAATACTGTGTCTAATATTCTACTCTATTAAATATATTTAGATATTTAACACCTATTCTTTAAGCACAAGTCAAAAGATAAACACCCTGTAAAGAATCCCACTTATGCCAGCAACTGAAACTCTTTAATTACTGGAATCATCAAAATTTTCCTTTAAAGTTACCTAATCAAATTTCTAATTAAATCACAGTACATTTCAAATGCTACAAAAATAACAGTGGAAAAAAGAAAGGTTCAAAATGTGACTCCATAGCTAATAAATAATGGTGACAAAAACACTATAATAGAAAATTTCATAGGAATTATCCCATTTCACATAACAAAATAACAGGTGCGGCAAAAGCTAACAAATATGGTGTGTTAATATTTCAAGCACAGTATGCTTTTGAAAAACTACCAAACAGTGACATGCTATGCAGGGAACCACAGCCTTATCCAATAGCTTTATGTAAAATATATATACTTACAAAGTCTTAAATTCTGCTAATGAGTGTTATAACTTCCTCCTAAGCTTCATATCATGCAGCAAAATGCAGCATAAAACCAAACAAAATAAATTCCTACTTTGTCTGCCTGGCATTTTCAGATATTTCTCACAGCTTTCATAATAGTACAATTTCCCAACATTCATTTCTCATTAAGCTCATCAGTGGCTTCAGTAGCTTCTTCATTGCTTTCTTTGGGTTGGCAAATCTATTTCTATGAACAAACTGCCAAATCTAGTCCTTTCCTTTATGTCTGCATCAGTAGAAGCATATTTTTGGTGTATCTTCACATGAGAGACTGATTGGTGTATATAGAGCTGTTGGACTCAATCTTTCTGTTTCATAGAATGAGTCAAGAAAACAGCCTTCACAGTTATGAAGCAGTAAATAGCTGAGCTATAATAAAATTGCTAATGCGTTTCCTTTAGATTAGAAATTAGTGTAAATCACAACATTTCTATCTCTGATTTGAGATTCCAGATGGGATCTAATCAGGATATTCATGTCCATATCTGTGTCCAGATGTCAAAACTGCAAGAGGTTAGAGATTTAGATTCTGGTTCTTTTATATCATCTTATTTTGTATATTTAGCTTGTGGCTTCAGCATTCATTGCTTTTTGTTGAGAGATTGTGATGCTCATTTTTATTAGTACTAACGTAGCCTGTCTGATTTGCCATGCAAAACTGTGTTTTTTAAACCTCTCCTTGAAAATGGAAAAGTGTTTTTATTGCACAAAATGTTGCCATCTCTACTGTCAGTTTTTCAGTCTTAATAGGGACACATATGTTACTGAACATAGACTGTGTAATATTTTCTCATTTATGCCCATCTAGGGCAGGGTTCATCCATCTCTAAGTACAGGCATGTTGGTAGGGCAAAATGGGAAAACCTTGTATTATCATCCTTTCATGCTACTTGTCCCATGGATATACACAGATTTTCAACTTTCAGGGCTGCTGTGTTTTCCAGTAATTACTCACTGCAGAGAAGTCTGACAGATGGATACTTCTTTCAGTGTCTGAATTTTAACTGATCAACATTGCATAGCATGAGTCTCTGCATAAGACAATTATTGGTTCCATCTGATTCATGACAGATCCTAGTAAAAGTGCAGTTTCCCTCATCTTTCTTTTCCCAACTGACCTATCAATAATAACACTTAACAATATTAACATAAAGCAGTATTTCAAATACTTATAAACTGTCTATTAATTAAGCTATCTAGAAATGCTCAATTAGTTTTTGAGATGGCTTGCTGTGCTGTGTAGCTCTGTTGGTCTCCTCTGAGACATCAGCATCACTGTTGTCAAATGGAAGTTTTCTCCCTCCCTTCTGGGATTTGAAGAAGGTTACCTATGCTTTCCTTGTGCCATTTGAGGTGGCAGAGCTGAGGGATAACTGGACACCTGAGTGCCTTGGGTTGCAATGGTGCACAGAAAAACATCATTGGCTGCACTGCCAATGGTGGCCAGACTGACAGCAAAGCTACTGCTGTTTTTGTGCCCTCCCTTTGTTATACTACTGGCAAAACTGTATAGTCATGGGGATACCTCTTGTGTGATATGCTGTTGCTTGCAGCCATAACACATTAACAAAACTTCATTTTATGAAGTGTTAAATATCTTACATGAAGCAAAAAGAAATTTGATGCAGATTATCACTAATGTAGCTAGTTGTATTTTTCACTAAGGATGTCTCATGGCGGTATGGATAATGCTGTAAAGCTTTTAAGCCAATACAAATAAACCTATGCCCATTTTGCTTCAGGAAATTGTTTGGATTTGGTGCAGCCAACATGACCTCTATTTTCTTGACTGGGATTACAATTTAGGTATCTATATACTAATACCTAAAAGTGTGTATGTGTGTGTGTGTGGGGGGGGGAGCAGAGTGTAAGGACATTTATGCTTACTGTACATCCACACATTATATATAATTTCCAAGCTTACAGAACATAGATTTGAACAAAATTCAACAATCACAAAGAAGTCTAAAAAACTGGAAGACATGAATAAAAAATGTGGTGGTAGGACATCATCTGTCTGATTTTCACCTAAAACTCTAACACCACCTACTTAAAATGAACTTTGTGCATGCACCTTTCAAGCACATTTAATGGCAATTTATTTGTCTTTTATTTCATTGCTTTTTATTAATATGCATGTGACAGGCCTACAGCACATTCATTGCAGTGCTGGCATCCTGATGGCTTGTCTGCTGGGGAATTGGCTGGCACCATGCAACTGAAAGAAGGTCTATGGAGTGGGCCAGCCCCAGGGGATCCCTGGGATAAAAGGAACTCCTCAGTGGCAGCACTGAGGAAGAAGAAAGAGAGCACACCTCAGGCACAACCTGAAACCCTACCCACAGCTGGAGCAGGACCAGTACACGCTCATGGAGTCAAGTTGCCAGGAAAGGCTGCAGGAGTCCTGCTTGCTGCAGAAACCTTCCCATGGAGACAAGCAGCATGCTTACCTGCAGCACCAAAGCAATGAATCCTTTCAGGGGCAGGAGGCCTCCCTAGCAGAGGAGACAGGGAGTGTGACCAAGCACTAGTAGGAGAAAGGGCTGATATTGGTGCAAAAACTTTGATTGGTGAACCCAATGATGCGGAGCTGTCCAAGCCTCTTCCCACACACCTAGATGCTGAAAGGTACTGTGAGATCACTTGGGAGGGAAGGAGGCCAGCCTGAGAGGAACTGGTAGATCCCACCCAGGGAGAAAACCTGACCGATGCCCCTGTAGCCACTTCCACCACGATTGGATGGGTAGAGACCCAAAACCCATTGCTAGGGCAGCAGCAGTCATTGAGGACCTTAGGAAGTATGAGGGGTATGTGGCTGGGTGCCAGGAGGCCGAGAATCCCAGTTTGCCTGGAAAAACCCACAAAGGGGAAGCCAGTGAGGGTCAGGTGAAGCCCACCTACAAAGTAGGACACCAAAGTAAAGTGTTAGAGTGCAGGTAGCATTGATGCCCTGCTTGCCTGCACCACACATGCACATTTAGTTTAATTATCTTTAAGTTGTCTCTGTTGGCCAAGACACTCCCAAACAGACCATGAAGACAGGCATGCCAGGGGAATGGGTAGCACCAATGGCCTGTCGCAGACATCACCGAGACCAGAACGGACCATCTTAGCGGGAAGGGGTGAGGTATAGGGGTGGCAGAGCCTTACAGAAAACCTACCAGCTGAGCCACCCAGGGCCAGAGGGAAGCACCGAGAAGTGCTTCCACTTCCAACCACCTCCAACTAATCTCATATAACATGGCAGGGGAGTAGGCCTTGGGATGGCACCCACGTGGGCAGGGCATGTCTGCAGCAGCACTGCCACAATGCATTATAAGTAACTATGGAAGCTACTATATTTTTATTTTTTAGCTATATATAACTGCTTAACGTACTATATTTTATTTACTTACCAATGTCTACTCCTACTGCTCCATGGACATGGATGGTTTTACTGCAATATTAGTTAAAGGAGGAAGAATTGTACATAACTGTTTTGGGCTTCTATTCAATTTAGCTGAAATTTCCACTTCAAGAATCAAAGTCCAAAGCATAGAGGGGAATGCTATTCATCAAGGTAAACACATTCTTCGGGATGAAGTTCCAATGGCTCTCTTTGGTATTACAATGCATTGACCAACTCTTATGTGATATAATGAACACTGGGTGAACTACATGTTTGTTAATGTGCCCTAATTATTGTGCATTTAGTTTAGTACTTCCTTAATGAAGTACTAACTGAATGCACAGTAACTAGACTTACTATGCAGCAGTACTGGTGCATGGTTATACTGTGACACTTAGGGTGCATTAGCCTAATAACACTGTGCAGTAGGCTATTAACACAGTTTTCAATAACTATGTGCTACTGTACAGTGTTATTAGGCTAATGTGCAGTAAGTGTCTCATGTAGACATGCCCATTGAAATTCTATTCAGAGTGAATGTCTGAATAGGAGGGGATTTCAGGCAGGTTTTGCCTGTTTCCTCTTGTCTCATATATATCTAAAACTGAGATCAGTATTAAAACCTTGCCATTGAAGATACATTTAAAATACTAAAATTTTACTGTACCATGACAGCAACAGCTGGAGCAGATCTCTGGAGGATCAGATAGGGGACTAAGCTCTGATTTTATAAGACTACCAGAAAAAATGCATTTTAACAAGAAGGCAACTTAACTATTGTGTGATTTTTCAGAAGATACCATTGGCAACAGTTCAAATTCTGTGATTCTTTTTCAAATTTGTCAGTAAGAGTTTTGCCTCACCACAGGCTCACACTTCAGGTGGGAATGATTGTGATTCTACTGCAAATCATGAATCCCAAAACTGGCTTAATCAAAGGCTGGATACTTATTGTAAAAATACTTTACTACAACACTATCAACTTAGATGTGATATCAGGAAAAGCTACTGGAAAACACATTCTTCTGTCATGAGTCATATGATGTCCATCAGACACAGCTGTACCTGTTAAGATACATAGAAGAAAATTTAGTATCAGAGTTGCTTTTGCAATGAATAAAGGCAATCAAGTATCTACCAGCCACAGCCTGTGTTTGGAAATGGCCAAGAGCGAAACCATTTGACAACCTAGAAATGCAAATTGTACAGACCAAACATGGAAGACATTTGCACAAAAATGTGATATTCCATAAAATCCTCCAGTGAAATTTGTAGTTATAATATGCTCCCTCAAGATCATGTAGCACTTATCTCATCTTTATGCCTTGTAAATTGATTGAATATGCCTGTTTGTTTAAGTGATGCATTTGAATGCACTTCTGAAGCTACTTCAAGTTCAGCCAGTGGTTTGAAAAGGTTAGGTAAGCACATACAGGACCACAATAAAAGTTATTAGTAAAAAATTACTGGCTACACACTTGTATTTGACAAGTTTAATATTTTCTTCCATGTTACTGTTCTGGCCACTGTTCTTACATTTTTCAATCAGTAAATGAACTTCACAAATCCTTCATAACATTTTTTTGTAATTTCTGTGATTTTTCTGATCTCTATCTGGTTGATTTTCCACAAAATCCTATCTACTATGGATATCTTATTCTTAAACAGATACTAGAAATATGCTGTTCTAGTCACCCTATAATATAACAGTATTAATTATTTTCTGCAGAGTGTTATATTTATCAGTAGTTTTGGCAATCAGTGTCAAGATGTTGTGTAGAGCTCATTACTGCAGGATGTTGAGTAGACCACAAATACAGCTAGATTAAAAATGGGATTAAACAAATTAATGGAGGATATATGTATCAGGGGCCATTAAACACAGCCATTAGGGGTATGGCTTGAAGCTTAGGATGTACCCGGTTTTATGGCAGATGATGAATAGGACCATAAGGTAGGAGATGGAGCAAACTATGCATACCATATTTCTTATACTGTTTCTATAATGTAACTGCTACTCACCAGTGTCAGAAAATGGGCAGAACCTTTGTTCTAATATGGAAGGATTCATGTGAAAGTACTTATACTCTCAATGTAGAGGGCCTACATTTTCCCCCATAGTGATTATGAAGGATACCTGTTTACAATTTGCATTTCAACAAACTTATCCAACTCCTTCATTAGTCTTTGCCTTATGGCAGAAGAAGTTTCCTATGATCATCATTAACGTTATGGCAGTTTTTTTTTTTTCTGAACTCAGGTGAAAGTTACCCTATAATCTGGAAAATATTTTAAAAATCTTTTCCAGTTGTGTTGATTTCCTACTCTGCTTGTATCCTTTTAATGAGACTAAGAATTTGTCATATTCTCCTTTTCTCCCATGCAATTACAGATTGTGTCTTTTCCAATGTGTTATTGTTTGTTACCTATACATTTAATCTAAATATTTTCTTAGTGGGAATGAAACAGCAGCTGTAAGCAATGTATTTTATCTGTTTTCCTTAAAATACCTGTGGCTTTTCTTTCAGTGCTAATATCACTGTTTCTGGCACCATATTGGCGTATGCACCTGTGTCTAACTTAAAATTAATGAATGTTCCATTTGACTTCAGGCTGAGAATCTGTTCGTCCCTTGCTGCAACAAAGTCTAATGTTGCTATGAAGATTTCCTCTGAGCTAGTTCGTACTTTGCTAATGTCTGAAAACTTTTGTGAATTAATGGAATCCACTATGATTCTTGCATCTTGTCCATAGTTATAATATCATCTAGGCTATTAAACTGCTATGTGGTCTGCAGCTATGTGCACTGTTTTTTTGTGGACTGTGACTGAGTTCTGTCTGCCTTTCTGCCTTGGGTCTCTTTTATTAGTGTTTGAATTCTTTAGTGGGTCTAGAGTGCCAAAGGGCTGTCTACCCTCCCTTAGCTTCCATCTTGACTGGATGACTTATTCTACTTGGCAACTTCTAATTTGTTTGTTCAGGGCTAATTCCAGGTTTTCTGATAGTATCTCACAATAGTTTAACACCAATCACAACTTGATCCCAATTAGCTCCCCAATACAAAATTGACTGTTTAAACTTAAATCAGTCACTTTATCACTGTTTGTAGGTACCCACTGTTTACAAATACCTATATGCTAATATAGTAAGGGGTCAATGATCTAAGGACATTAAGTTATTTATGCTTACTGTATATCCACATATTATATATCATTTTCAAGTCTATAGTATGGAGATTTTCATATATCTTTAAAAAAAAGTAAGACATGCATTTTAAAAAGTAACCATAGAAAAATATTATGCAATGCATGGTATGCATGTGCACTACCTACAAACTTTTAAGCAAGCTAGCAAGCTGTCCTTTATGAGGCTTCATGCTAAGAAGATCTCGTCCTGATTTTCACGTGACACTCTAATGCCTCTTACTTAGGACAAACTTTGTGTATGTACCTTTAAATATGTTTTTTTTACAATTTCTTTTCTCTTTTGTCCTCTTTTTTTGCTTTTTATTATTTAAGCTATAAGTAATTGTTCAAGTGACTACATTTTTATTTCTATTCTATAAATAACTGTTTACATTTACTACATTTTATTTACTTACAAATGTTTATTCCATTTATTTCATACATCAAGATGAGGTGTTGCTGCAGTGTTACTTAAAGGGGGAAGAACAATGGATAATTGCTTTAAGCTTCTATTGAATTTAACTGAAATTTCCACTTAAAAAATCAGAATCCAAAGTCAGTGTAAGCTCATCCCTTGGGAGGACTCTCCAAAGGCTCCTTTTTTGGCATTACAATGCACTGATTGATTCCTGAGTGACACAATGAATGCAGGATGTCCATTCAGAAAGAAAGTCATAGCTTTAGGAAGGGATTTCAGGCAAGTTTTCCTGTTATTCTTCACAGATGACACATATCTATAATTTATATCTATCTTAATAGCTTGATATTGATATCTTGATATTGATAATACCTTGATATTGATTATCTATGTTTTAGAGACATTTTAAAATACTGAAACTTCACCTGAACATGAAAACAATAGCTGGAACAGATGAATTTGTTATCTTAAAAGGACTGGGTAGTATGCCCCTTTATGATCTCATGCTCTCTAGCTTGCATTCATGGCTTGCAGAATGATTGAACTTGCTTACATTTGGTTAAAAGATGTGTTTGAACACCTTTCTGAAGCTACATGAACTTCAGGAGGACTATTTCTTTGCATTTTTTAATCCAGTGTTGACCTAGGATTGACTGGAAATATTCGGAAGCAAACCTTAAATGTCTCGATTGGTTATGCCAGGGATCCTATTTATCTCTGATTTAGAAAAGTCCCCAATTTTCAGTTAAAAAAGTAACCCCAAATCTACATTTATTCTGTGATTTAAATGAAACAGCACTAATATGTAGATATATATAGCTCTATTCATATATACATATATACATATATAGAGATATAGTGATGTTTCAGTTTAATTGCAGAAAAATGTGGATTTGGAGTTAGTTTTTTTAACCAGAAATTGGGGATTTTTTTAAATCAGAGAAAACGAGGATTTCTAAAGGTAACGTTGAAAAAAGTAAAAAATGGTGCTGCAGACTGATTCAGTTTTTTAGACAGAACAGATATATTCCACTTTACTGAAGATTTCAAGGTTTTTGACACAAACTTTACAAAACTTCAATACAAAATTTGGCTGAAGATCAACAGCAAAATCAACAAAGAGCCAAACACGAAAAGAAAACCTGTATCACAGTAGAAGGAAGAAGAGGAGAAGTTGCAGGAACAAATGAAACAAGCTTGTGTTGATCAATGGCACAATGTATTTGATCATGTGTTACAACCCAAAGCATCTTTTAGCTTTGAGTCTTCAGAGAGCTTGTAGTTGGCAAAGAGCTTCAGTATAAAGAGTTATTTGAGAAAGAACCATATGTATAAAGGAAACATACATCCAGAATATTTTTTTAGAGATAATTTGTTGGGTATGCACTTGTCTCTCATGCTTTCTTTTAAAAAATGTCAATACTCCTCCAATTTCCACAATATAAGTTTATACTTAGCCTCCTCTGCCAGTCTGAGTTAAGTGAGAATGACTGGAAACATCAAGTGTTTCAGAATCAGCTAGTGACTGAAATAAAACTTATCTTTTTTTTTTGTTGGCACCCATGACTCCCAGAGATAGTGAAATAGTGATTTTACATTTTCCAGAGATTTACAATGCACATGGGGCTTTACAATTCTTCACTCTTTTCTTAGCTAATTTTGCTCCCGTTATAGATCAATAACTGGCAACCAAGAAATCTGAAAGAAGGATGCTTTATTCATTGCCTTGTATTCTATGTAAGTATTGTATAATATGAAACTCTGCATAACACAACAGTTCAGATAACTGAGAACGTTAGAAGTACCTTGCTCTAGAGTTGCCAGTTCAGAAAAGGCATAACAATTCACATGTCAAAGGCACAACTCTGTCTTCCTTTCACCTTCCCCTTCCTTTCTACCACTACATTTTATAAATATGTAAAATTGTTACTAAATATATGTCAGGATGGAGGATTTGTCATAATTTACAGATAGGACTTATTAGGGTTTGAGCTTCATGTTAGATGAGGAATTAAATTTTGTATTTAAAGGTTCCCAAATGAAGGCTTTGCTAACTTTCAGACACTGCAGGTACAATTAGGGAGGCTATTAAAATTTGGCCTGTAATGTAGCTGTCCGTTGCCTGAAGCAAGAATTCATAAACATCAAGCCAAAATGTTAATCAAATATTCAACATTTTCTATGCAATGCTATAATGCATAGATTTTCACAGAATATTATTGGTTACATTACACTATACACCACAGCTTTCAATGACCAAATTTGGTTTGCACTCATCACAGAGGGTTAAAGTGTTTTATCTTTGGTTAGGAGGCTGAACAATATGCTATCGGTTGTATTTTTTGTAATCTGTGTATGTTTTAAAAGATTACACACACACACACACACATACACATACACACACACACACCATTATCATCAGACCTTAAATATTATAAGTCTATATGATCATTGAAATAGCTGTATCCACACTTATTTCAATGTATGATGCTGCATCCATTTTGTAGATATACTTGTACATGTACTTGTTTGTTTGTGTACCTGATTCCTATACAGCCTTGCACTACTAAATTAGAAGAACACAGGCCATACACGGAACAATTTTCAAACATTTATAACCTTGCTATTACAATTTCTTGCAAATGTATCACAGGCCCTTTTTCTCATAAAAAAAAAATGATGTTTGAAAAATAAACTGTGCTTGGGTTCTCTGAGAATCCCAAAGTGATGAACATATTAATGTATCATCCAAAGAAAACAAAACAGAACAAATAACACATTTTCATGTTTTGAATCATAAGCAGTCAAATTGTATTTTATCAGCCTTTTTCAAAATGTCATTTCTGGACTGAGCAGATACTCTATGTAGAGTTATAAACCTCTGAAAACATGGGATTATAATGAAGTGCCTCCTCAAATATAACTAAACCATTATAACAATGGCACTTTTATGAATTCAGATGGAACATATCAATTAACAGATAACCTTCTCATCAACTAAGATCTAAGATTTGCCTTAATTTGCAAAATATATAATACTTCAGCAGTATTCACTCTCTGTAGAGGTAATCATAGTTTGATGATACAAAATGCAAAGTCACCCACTTAGGGGCCAATAACAAGAATGTCAGCTATTAGATGGGAATGCACAGACCAGAGGCATCTGAGGAAGCAAGAGACACGTTAGTTCATAGCCTATAGATGACCATGAGCCACAAATGCAATGTGGCTATGAAAAAAAAGTTGCTACAATTTTATTTATGTATATTATTCAGGGTATATGCAGTAGACATAAAGAAATACTAGGGCTATTGTACAGGGTATTGATAAGACCCTTGTAGAATATTTTAAATATTTATGGTCACCAGTATGCCAAAAAGATGAACCAGAACAGGGAAAAGTTAAAAAAAAAGAGGGTTAAGGAATGGAGAACTTTTCCCAAGAACTTTTATCCAAGAATAACCTTGGCTCATTTCATTTGACAAAATAGAGATTGAGGGGGAATATGATCACTTATTACAAGCATATTTGTGGAGTGAATATTAGAAAAGGAGCATCAATTTCTTTGGTTCATTCAAAATCAGCACGAGGTCAAATAGCTATAGTTTTCCTACAAGTGAATTTGGTTGGCAATTAGATTTCCCACTATAAGAGGAGTGAAGTTTTATGATGATATTCAGAACAAAGCAGTGGGAAGAAAGATCTTGAATCATTTAAGATTGTAGTGTTGTAACCAGGGCATGGGTGATAGGAGCAACTGAACATTGACTTGGGAGTGGGAGGACAGAAAAAAGAGCAGCTGCTTGCATTTGCATTAATGATCATGGAGGTCTGCACTTCTGCTTTGCCCTGGACACTTATCCGCTGAACTACATAAGTTTATGGAAGAATGGTACAATAGGATTGATGAATTCTGGCTTAACAATTAGTGTATGGGATATGTTGAACCATGTGTTTATGGCTCCCATGCTGGGCTAGAGAGGTAGCTTTCTTGCAGTATGGAAGGTATATAATGACCTGATGCTTTAAAGCTTTTTTTTGTTGCCAGTTGGGACCCAGAAAGAAATGTTTTCCTTGACTATTTGGAAACTTTTTTTATACTATTCTCTTTATACTATTCTCTAAATTTTTGCGGAAGTTTACTACACTTAAAGCTGGGGATATTTTACTGAGTTCCTGCTAATACATAGAAATCCCAGCGGTTCCTGGCTTGAGAAGGTCTTGCTCCCACTTAGGGGCATACCAATAGCCAATATTCTGCCTAGGTCAGGAACTGAGGCATGAACCAAAATATGCCTTTCTCTATAGTGTGGAGCATGGTTGCTTCCTACACTTTTTTGTGCAAATAATACCAACTACTTCCCTGTCATTGCAATGGCAGAGCATTAGTGATGTGTTAATCTTATGGGTTTTTTGTAATATTTTTATTGTAATGTTTTTAACTGTGTTCATTTAATCATTATGTTGCATGATTCAGCCCCAGGCCTCTGTCTAACCTATAAAGGGAATAATCGGTTAAAGAGACAGTAAAATCATTTGCCTACATGCCTGGGTGACTAGTGCCTTCTGAGTCTGGGGGGGCATCATATCATTGACCGGGAGTGGGGGTCCCTCAGTGGTCGATCATGTACTTCTGGTTTTGCAACTGGCATTTCCAGTGGGTGCATGGCAGATCTCAGGGGGTGCATGTGCACCTGTGTGCATCCCCTACATGTCACCAATGCCTACATGTGGGACCGGAAAAGATGGAGCTACAGCATCAACAGGCTCTGAATAGCTTTGTTGACATATCAGCAGAGATGGAATTGCTACCAACACCCAGAAGGCTTCAGAAAAGCTGAGGGAGAAGCAAGACAGTAGACAGAAAAGATTTTGTTTGGCAGGGTTGACAGCATAAAAAGAGAGCAGCAGAGCAACTTTAGGGCTCAGGAACTGGACAGACTGGAGACAGAAGTCTGAGTTAAATTTAGGATGTTCAGGGCTAAATAAGCTGGATTGGGGATAGAAATGCTGCTTAACACTTTGGAGGGAGCAGGGTCTTCTTGCTCTGTGTTCCTTACCCAAATAAATTAGTTTATTAAAGAGAAGCATTTATTTTGCTGCTTGGAACTTTAGGTTGCATTTACCTCCTCAGAAAGAGGGACAGATTCTCTCTCAAGAGCTGAACTAGATGACGGCTCCTTCAGTCAGAACCAGGGATAAGTAGGGAGTGTCAGGAACTGAAAGCCAGAATCTTAGATTGGGAAGAAGCCAAACCTCCCTTTCTGTTCTAGAAGTCATGCCTGGGCTGCCCTGAGCTGCCTTCAGGGGGCATGACCAGAAACCAGACAAGGTCAGTCTTGACAAAGCACGCCTCTGGGAGGACTCAGTGATACATGGGATCCTCTGCTTTTACCTATAATGTGTTATGGGATGGTACTTTTGTTTTGGACTTTGGGCCTGGTGCTTTTGTGTGAAGATTTGAAATGGCTTTTATAGGGATTTCTTGAATAAGTGATTGACTGCAAATGCAGGGGACAGCACTTGATGGCTAAGGAGACACCTTCCAGGCTCTTTTAGTTTTTCATGAAGTATTAGCAGCAGTTTTGACTTGGAACTGAATAGCCTATTTTAAACTTTAAGCTAAAATTCATATTGTATATACTCTTGAAGCAATACATCTGATATATCAAAATGAAACAGTTCCTATGATTTGTGTGGCAGGGCACTATAGGTGCCCGCCACTTGTATAGATCATGGCAGGGCACTGGGTGTGCCTGCCCCACTCCCAGAGAAGGGAAAAGCTGCTGGGATAAAGCCCCAGCAGAGGTAATGAGCACAGCTGCAAGTTGCCAGGGCAACTAAGGAGAGCCAGCTGATCCTAAGGGCAGGGCCTGGCTCTTATAAAGCCTAGAGCCAAGGCCAGGTGGACAGTTCTTTGCTAATAGCCAGAGAGGCCAGAGCTCCTGGGAGCGGTGATGCAAGTGCTGTGGATGCCACTTGAGCAGATTGAGGGATGGCAGCTCCGGGACCCGGGAGCAATCTTGTGACAGCCAGATGGCTTTGAGTTAAGTTATAGCCAGGAGGCTTGTTTTTTGTTTTGATTGTTTTACACCAGTGGTTTGGGTGAGGCTGTGAGGGGTTGGAGGAGGCCTCATAGGAGACTCACAGTAGCGTGGGGATCCAGGCACCAGTGAGGGTGCAGTTAGCAGGGTGTGTGGACCCCAGCCCTGGAGGGAGCATATAAAGAGCCCCAGTTGGGGAGCAGGGAGCCCTGGGGAGGGGGCAACTCTGCGAAGCCCAGGTGTGGGCATGATGAGCCCCAGACAGAGGGCAGCACTTTGAGAAGGCCGAGAGAAGGGTAGCACTTGAGCATTTTGGCATACCAATGTCTAGTACATCTGTGAGGCTTGGGGCATGGTATTAGGGGTTGGTCGGAGCCACGCGTAGCCCATAAGGCTGGGGTGCCTGTGGAGCACCCGTTGGACAGGGAGACCCTGGACAGTCCAGGAGACCATGGGGACAGAGGTCCCGATACACCATGCCCAAGGAGGTATAAGGCAGCCTCTCAATATATATCTGTAAGAACAAGACGTGGCAGGAAAGAATAAGAGGGTGCCCTTGGGCAGGCCTGGATGCGGTAAGCGGGACCTCGGGGAGATCACAGCCCTCCTTGGAGGTCAGCCCCATTACAATTTGGATACAGAATGTTGAGTTTTCTTAGTAAGGTTGGAGTGTTATTGTAGCCATGACAATCCAAAAAATCTACAAGAGCCAAGGACTTGTTTGGTGATCTTGTATTGAATCAAATGTTGGATTGATCCATGCTTGTTAAGGTTTTTATTTATTTATTTTAATTTACTTTGGCTGTGTGTAAATGAGAACTCATACACCTTTTTAACTATAAATTGAATGGAAATTAATTCACACTAACACGCATAATTATAAAATGCTAGTACTCTACAAACTTGTGTTTCAGATCATAGATATTTGTGGTGTTATCCTGGGCTGAGTCCTATGGTACATCCCAAAAGTTTGCGATCTGCAGTATTTGAAGAATGTTTAGCACTTACAAAGGTGTTAACTTTGAATTTACCAAGTCAGTTTTATTCTCTCTCTCTCTCTCTCTCTCACACACACACACACACACACACACACACACACACACACACACACACACACAATGGAGCATGAATATTAGCTCACACACAAACAAACAGTTTCACAGAAAATAGGAAGGTATTAAGTGGAAGTGATTCTGATCTTTCATAATATCTTCAAAGACAAGGAGAGACAGTACAAAATTATATTAAATTGGTGTTCAGGCTGTAATACAACCAGGACCAGAATTATTTACACTCTTACCTTTGTGTCATTTTATTTTCATGCTAGTGGTTATTGCAAAATAGCAGCAGCCACATATTTTGAACTTGTGACTCTGTGAAAAATTATATTGCAACTTGTTACAATTACTTTGGGAGCCATATCAAAACTAGAAGGAAACCTCTCAAGGCATGTAGGATGCTAACTTTAAAACAGAGGTATGTAGCAAACCATACTGATCCCACAAGACATTTGTCTGTATAACTTGAGCATGGAAAGAAATGAGAGACTTAGTTATAGTTGATTCCCAAGATACCTTATGTTGTTCTATTTTCACAGGCAACCTGGGATAAATATGATGTGCATAGTGGAGATAAATGGTTTGCATTTCTATGTTTCTCTATCATATATATATATATATAAACAACAGCTGTCTTCTTTTATTTCACTGATGTTTTCGTTGGTATTAAAAGAAATTCACATTAACCGCTGACAATGGTTGGTAATGCTATATAATAAGAGGGAACCATAGCCCTGTTACTAGAAAGCAGGGTGGCCCCTTTAAGGACAGAGTCTTCAGGGCACAACCTGCCTGCAGACCAGGAGGTTAAAGGGTAGCCCTGCAGGCTGATCAGCTGACTGGAGGCTGTCACATGACCATGAGGGAGTATAGCTCTGGCCTGAGCAAGTTCTGGGTTGAACAAGCAAGAGAACTGGAGAGGAGCCTGGTGCAGAGACACAGGGGCCCGAGAGCCCAGCGCCAGCACAGTGCAGCAGGCAGGGGCCAGGGACCAAGTGACAGGAAAGGAAGGAGGTGAGCTAGTGCCTCGGTGCTAGGTTCAAAACAGTGGGCCTATGCTAGAAGACGTGACCACATTAAAGAGGCAGTGGCTGAATAGGCCACAGCCCCAAAAGAGGTGACAACAGTTGTGTAACACTTGTAAGGTGTGGGGTACAGTGAAGGAGCCATACAATTAGTCTTTAAGGCAGGAACCCCTCACCTTCGGGTGTGCTCTGCAGCAAAAACCCTACTTGGGAAGCTCTGGGGCAGCTTCCCTTTAAGAACCAAAAGAAACATCAAGATATGGCAGGAAAGTAAAGAGGAGACTGTTCCCAGAAGTAGATTGAAATAAAGGGGACTCTGGGGTGCCTCTAGGAGTTCTTGACTACCCCTGAGATGGCACCCTGTGACACACCATGTTAAGTTTACTCCCATATTTCAGCTCATCTGGTATTTTGAGATTATTATGTATATAAAAGCAACAGCAGCAATAACAGGAATAGTAATAATTATAATGATCTCTGCCACTGCATTTCCTGGCTGGCTACCCTGAAGAAAAATCTTTGTCCCCTAGCTCTTTTTTGCATTTAATCAAATTAACTGAAAATAGAAGAAGTGATATATGGATCAAAGGGAAATGTTTAACTGCAAATTACCTGGTTGTCTCCTGGGATAGTCATCACCCCTTCAGAGAAGAAAGCAAGTAGTGGAATTATTTTTCTGCCTCTTTGCTGTTTCAAGTCCATTATCAATATGTTACATAGTCTGAGACCAATAAGGGGATATTGCTCTTCAACTTCTAGGTATCAGGGAGCACTTGTAATTGATCACTCAAGGTGTCTCAGCAGTGGGATATGAATAACTAAATGGCTGGAGTTAGAACAAATCTGGCGTAGCTTGACAGTGACCAAAAAATCACTAGTGCTTAGGAGCATCTTTCCTATATGCTAGTAGTTTAAAACTAGTATCTGTAACTGTCTTTGACTATTTAATTGTGTCTGGCTTGTAATCATTTAAGAAGTTTTCTGAAAATCTTGAGATGGGCATTTTTAAATTTTTTATCTTCATGAAATGAATGAATAGATGAGTGATTTAACAATCTGAGAAACTTCTGACTCCTACCTTCATACTATGGCTGAAACACAAAAAGAAAAAAGTTTCTTCTTCCATTAAAATACCAGTAAATCTTATGCAGATTAAAACTTGGTTTAAGAGGTAACAGTTTGACTCGGTGTTTGCAAGTAAGAATAGCTTGTCTAATACCGGTTTACTTTCATTATGAACATTATATAACTTAATGTTCTTAAGTTATATCTTTCTACAACACCTCAAATTTAGGGCTTAACTTAATTAAATTT
Organism: Caiman crocodilus; assembly: GCA_030014935.1. Classification (NCBI taxonomy): domain Eukaryota; kingdom Metazoa; phylum Chordata; order Crocodylia; family Alligatoridae; genus Caiman; species Caiman crocodilus. The sequence continues at coordinate 138,994,176 of JAGPOW010003316.1, forward strand.
AGCAACTAAGTAAATGTGTGTGTTTAACCTAGATTAGTTAAACCATTTTGGTAGATATGTCTCTCCAGAAGTTAAGTGGCTTTAATTTAACTTTCAAAATATATTAAGCTAATTTGCATTAAGGTACTTAATTTGCATAAAGATGCAGTCCTTTAATTGTACACAAAAGTGAGTTAATTCAGATTAATTTTCCCAAGCGTTTCCAGGTAAACAATCTCATAGTAATTTAATAGGTGCTTAAGTCATTCTTTATATCCGTCTCAAAATGCTAAATTGTTTTAAAAGTCTTAATCCCCACTATGTCATTATAGTAACAGTAGTGGAAGAAAGATGTCATAACCATGTGATAGTCCAAAAATATTTCATAGTCACAATTTCTTAGGGTGATATCTTTTACTGGACTAACCATATAGCTAGGATAAAGTTAGACGGACTTTTGAATGCATAATATTCTTCATAAAATCTCTGACACAAGAATTCAGGCACAGCATAGTGTAACACAGCAGAGTGGAGGGCTGAGAAACTGCAGACTTTAATGTTCACCTACCACCCCACACTGGAAGAGATCAGAAGAATCCCCAAATGACTATAACCTTTACTTAACAAAGATCAAAACTTGAGAGAAATATTCCCACCCTTTCCATACCTGGTTTTCAAATAGCCACTTAACCTTGCCTCATTCATTACTGACTCCAAGATGAACATGAGCCACCAATGCCAGACCATAGCTAGCAAGGCCAGCCATACCTTGTCATGCATCCAAAGGTACATCTCAAGCCAGTCCAGAGAAGCGATACTCCCCCTCCATGAAACTTTGATCAGGCCACAGTTGGCGTACTGCATCCAGTACTGGGCACCACACTTCAAAAGGGATGTGGCCAGCCTGGAGAGGGTTCAGAGGAGAGCCACCCACTTGGTGAGAGGGCAGCAGGGCAGGCCCTAAGAGGAGAGACTGAGGGACCTGAACCTGTTCAGCCTCAGCAAGAGGAGGCTGAGGGGGGACCTGGTGGCTGCCGACAAACTCATCAGGGAAGATCAACAGCAAATAGATAGAGCCCTTTTCTCCCCAGCACCACCTGGGGTGACAAGGAAAAATGGTAATAAGCTGATGGAGAATGGCTTTAGGTTAGAGATCAGAGGCAATATTTTACAGCTATGGTGGCCAAAATCTGGAATCAACTTCCCAGGGAAGGGGCCCTCACTCTTACCTTGGGCAAATTCAAGAGGAGGTAGATGATCACCTGTCTGGGGTCTTGTGAACCCAGCATTCATTCCTGCCTGTGGCAGGTGGTCAGGCTAGATGATCAGTTCAGGTCCCTCCTGATCCTAGCTACTATGATACTGTGATACATTCAGCAAACTCTATACTGCCAACAGATGCTGAGTGGAACACAGCCTTGCCTTGGGAAGAAAACCTTAACCTGTCAGCACATCTCCACTGCCACTAGTATAAATGCCCCCATAAAAAATAAATCCTAAATAATGGTTTCTACACATACCTTTCCCAAAATTATGATATACCTAATTCAATGAGTATCAAGTGTTCTCATGGCAACTATGTAGGTGAAACTAAACAGTAACTGGGCATGTCTACATGAGAGGCTAAAAAGGCAGCAGACTAATTCTACTGCGCTTTAGTGCACCATGCTGAAAGCCTTGCTAATGCGTTAATGCACAGCAGAATCAGTCTACTGTGCATCAGTGTCATGTAAAAGATGTGTGCAAGCGCTACTGCACAGTAATGCTGATTATGACTAAACTTAATGTACCATAAATACAGTGCATTAATGCATGTGTAGATGTACCAGAATGAACACTCACTAATATATATAAATTCTTCCTTCTGGGTACAAACTGAGGAAGCCTGAAAAGGGTGTTTGCACCCAAAAGCTTGCAAAGAAGAATCTTCACAACTATTTTAGGTGGTCTAATAAAGATATTAAATTTATCAAAAGAGCCTTCTCTGCTAATGTCCTTAGGCAACACGGCTACAATGAACACCCCTGAGTAATTTTGTTAGTGATTTTATGATGGAAGCCACATTGGCATTTCTATTTTTCCTTTATTCCAGAAACTTGTAATCAGCAACAGAAATTCTGTACTAAAGTTTGGTTTCTGAAATTTAGTACTGAATTACATTAAAAAATGGCTATTTAAAAAGAATTTGAGTGGCAAAGGAAATTAAAAATAAATGCATTCCTGGATCTGGGTTTATAGTGGTTGTAAATCTTGTAATCCAATTCATATATTAATTGAACCCGCTGTTCACTGTGGAAAATGAATTTGACTTTTAAACTTTTATTTTATAACCTTTTGTCATAATCATCATCATCATCTTCACTTTATTGTTTATGCATCATTGCTTGTTCAACTTGAAAAGCTTTCAGACCATTGTTTCAATCTGGTTTCTTTTCCTTTTGTAGACTGTTATTGAATTTTTTGACACAGGTGAGCTACCAAACCCCAGCACTACCCCCAATCTGGAGGACCACACTAGAGCCCCTTTAGCCAAAGTTTTCAGTTAAAGATCTTAATAGCACTTTTTAACAATGTAGTGAACATTACTAGATGCACTGTAACTTGTACCTAGGCAGCACTGAATATTGAGCAAAGTGTTTACTGAATGGACCTTCATTGTTATATCACTATGAATTGCAAGTAGACCAAGGGCAGGCAAAATACAGCCCATGGGCCAGATTGGGCCCACCAAGCATTTTTGTCCAGGTTGCAGGGCCCCCGCCAAACAAATTGTGGACTGCCTAGTGCTTCTGCCCATGAGTGGAAGCGAGTTACCCATGTATACACACAGCCCAAAAACATACCTTCTTGCCTGGCTCCCACCCTTGTAGACAGAAAGGCCCAGCTGGCCAGCATGCAGATTCTTTGCAGGGCTGCTACTGCCACAGTCCCTAGAGCCTGCTCACTTCCCCAGTCTCCTTTTGGCTCCAGGTAGAAGGTAGGGAAACAGCAGGGGTGGGGCTGCAGCTAGGAGGGAGCCCACCCTAGCTAGGAGGGAGCATAGGGCTGGGGTTGGTGAAAGTGCAAAGCCTCCACCCAGGAGGACAGGGAGCAGTGGCAGCACAGAGCTGGGATGGGCAGCATGTGGGTGTGAGGGACAGTGGGTGTCGTGGGGATGCCCTGCATGCCCTCCATGGCATGCAGCCCCAGCAGGTGGTGGCAGCAGACAGGGTGCTCAGCGCACAGGTGCTCAGTGGGGTGTAGCTCTGGCCAGTGCTGCACATTGCAGTGAGGGGTGCAGCCTTCATGTGGCTGCCTGTATTGCTGGTACTCCCTGACACTTGCTTGCAGACTCTGCACTCACACAGCGGGGAGGGAATCCCACATGCTGGGGCCAGGTGTCTTCCCTGGTGGGGCTATGGAGCACCAGAGAGAAACTTCAGGCTCTGGAGCTAGCTACCTTCCCTGCCCGGGGCTTCCCTCCCCTGCAGTGCAGCTCCTGTGGGGAAGGCAGCAGCTCCAGCACCTGGTGATAGAAACAACTGTGTGGAGGCTGCTCCCCTCACTGCAATGTGCACTGTTGGATGGAACCATACCCCACTGGGTGCCTGCACCCTGAGCACCTTGCCTGATGCTGCACCCTAGGTGGAGTGTGTGTGGAGGGGTCCTCACCCCCCTCAACTTCCCTCACACCCACGCCCTGCCACCACAACCCTCCACATATACACAACCCCCCAACATACTTTATGCCCCCACACAGTTGTGCCCCCTCAGAACCCACCCACACCTACATGCACACACCCCACCATACACATCCACTATACACACACATCACATACCACACAGACATACCCCCCACACCACACATATACACCTGCTTTCCATGCACACCACACATACACACCACACACCCTCCCCATAAAATATACAAAACTAAGAATATTTTTGAATTATGCAATCACCTCCATATACAGTATGCAAACACAAACCTCCTAGACTTGGTTTTTGCCAAAGGAGATGATCTGGTGAGTTACTTGAACATTGAGGGTAGCCTAGATGACGGCAATCATGATATCATCATGTTCATTGTCTGCCACATAGTATGCAAACCAACTAGCTGGATTGAAGTCCTGGGATTCAAAAATGCTAATTTCAAGAGGCTCAGAGCATTAGTAGGTGAGGAGATGCAGGACCAGGGACTGAAGGTGAATAGAGTACACAAAGAGTGGTCATTCCTCAAGGACACAATCCTTGAATGTTCACCAAAGAAGAACATTCTCATGCAGCTGAAAGGCAGCAGAAGGGCTCTCAAGCCCTCTTGGCTCGATAGGGATATCATAGTCCTCTTGAAAAAGAAGAAAGAGGCATACACCCAATGGGGTCTAGGGACAATCATAAAGCAGAAGATTACAAAAGCTAAGGTGGCTACTAAATTCAAGTTAACAAAAGAACAATAAGAATTCCTTTTTTCAGTATGTAGGGAGCAGAAGGAAAACAAATGGAAATGTGGCCCCCTGCTGAACACCTCAGGACAGCTGGTATCTGGCATTGAGGAGAAAACTAAACTCCTGAATGACTACTTTGCTTTAGTTTTTCACTGGGCCTAGGAGACAAATGTGAGAAAAGGCTCACATGAGACATGGTGAGAATGACAGCCTTCCCACTGTTGATGCTCAGCTGGTATGTAACCAACTAGAAAAACTAGACATTTATAAGTCAGCATGACCAGATGAACTTCACCCAAGAGTACTGAAGGAGCTGGTTGAGGTGATTGCAGGACCAATGGCAAATCTTTTTTAAAAATGTGGGCCTCAGGGGAGATCCCTGAGGATTGGAAGAGGGCCAACATTGTGCCTATCTTTAAGAAGGAGAAGAGGGAGGACCCAGGCAACTATAGGCCAACCAGTTTAACATCTATCCCAGGGAAAATCAGAAAAACTCATCAAAGTGTCTACATGTGACTCACTCATAGAGGATAGGATTCTGAATGACAGTCAGTATGGCTTTGTTGCTACCAGATCCTGTTTTAGTAATCTCATCTCCTATGACCAGGTATAGTGCCACCTGGACATGGGAGAGGAGGTCTACATTATATACCTAGACTTTCAAAAGGCCTTTGATTTGGTATCTCATGATATCCATATGGGAAAATTGGAAGATTGTGGGCTTAACTGCTCAATGGTTCTATGTGTGGGAAACTGCCTGTGAGGTAGGACCCAGAGAGTTCTTATGAGTGGATCTGTTTCATCCTGGTGAGAAGTGGCCAGTGGTGTCCCAAAAGTGTCTGTGCTTGGTCCAGTGCTTTTCAACACCTTTATCAATGATTTAGATGTGGAGTGAAGAGCTCAGTGGCCAAGTTCATGGATGACACCAAGTTATGGGGGAGCATAGTCGTGCCTGCAGATAGGACAGGTGGACCTAGACAGACTGCAGAGGTGGGCAATTGGAACCACATGAGGTTCGACACTGAGAAATATATAGTGCTACGTCTGGAGGCATATATTCCCCAACATACTTTCAGGCTCAGGGGTGACAATTTGACTTGCACCACAGTCAAAAAGGACCTAGGGGTAATAGTTGACCATTGCAATGAACATGAGACATCAGTGTGATGCTGTAGCCACCAGGGCAAACAATACTCTGGCATGCATCAACCAATGCATCTCATGTAAAACCAAGGGAACGAGTCTTCCACTGTACTCAGCAGTAGTGAGACCACAACTGTATTGATATTTTTGGTATCTGCACTTCAACAAGGATGTGGGAAAACTTGAGAGGGTCCAGACAAAAGCCACCTACATGATCACAGACTTGCAAGGCAGACCATACAAGGAGAGGCTGAGGGACTTGGGCCTCTTCAGCCAAAAGAAGAGAAGGCTGAGAGGGGACTTGCTAGCAGCTTACTGCTGCATTGGGGGATTGCACTTCAAGAGCTCAGTGAACAACTGTTCACCAGAGCACCCATGGGGAAGATCAGGAGTAATGGATACAAACTCCTGGAAGACTGCTTCAGGCTCAATTCTAGGAAAAACTTCTTCATGGTCAGGATGTCTTGATTGTGGAACAAACTCCCTCCAGAGGTGGCGCAATAATTTACCCTGGAAATCTTCAAGAGGAGACTGGATAGTCACCTCACTGGGGTCACCTGACCCTCAGTTGTTTTTCCTAGTGCAGGTTGGCTGGACCTAATGATCTTATGAGGTCCCTTCCAGCCCCTAACAATCTATAAATCTATGACAAAAATATTTTTGGTAATAAAATATGTTATAGTAGGTGTTTGATTTTTAGTGTATGATTCATTTTTTTTCCTGGTTCCAAGATGACAAACCCCCCAAAGCAGTATTTCTGAGGGGCAAGGGGAAGGACTTCTGGTGGCAAAGGTCGGGGGTTACGGTGTGGGATTTCTAGTCCCAAGATGGTGACAAGGGAGTGGGGCAGCTGTCAAGGGGCAGGACTACCCATGTGGCCCTTGACAGCTCACCAAATCTCATTAAGCGACCTTCCACCCAAAATAATTGTCTGCCTCTGGAGTCGGTCAATAGATCTGCTTTTGTAATAAGTGATTTAATTTATATAGATAATGTTTAGATCTGGGTCAAAAACATGGATATTTGTACTGTAAAATTTGAGTGAAATGTCATGTAAAACTATGCTACTGTAGATAACTTAAACTTTTTTTCAAAATATGTGTAATATGCATCTCTGTAGTAATGTTATGGGGCACCTGTACACGTGCTGGATGCATGGTAAGCAGCACACCTTTAATCAGACATCAGAGCAGACTTGATTAACTGAGTCTGCTGGAGATTGCAAATTAACATGCCCTCCTTTCAAAATGCACAGAAGATTCCTGGGGTGAAGAAAGACAGATCACAAGTCTAACTCTGGAGCCCTGTGGTTATGCTTGCGGAGGCAGCTCCTAGGTTCTTATTGTGGAAATGTTTTGTTTGACATGCTAGGGGCACATGGTAGGGCTGCCATGAGGGACCTGATCTGTGTTGTGGTAGCACAGCCCCAGCCCCTTCACTGCCATCTTTCCGGAGGCATGTGTGCACCTACCACAACCAGTGAACTGGGCTGGGGCTCCATACAGTGAATTACAGCCTCAGTACAGTGGTTTACAGCTTTTCTGCTGCCTGCTGCAAGCAGCCTGAGCTCTAAGACAGATGGCAGGTGACTGTGACTGGTGACTGGGAATCAGCCAGCTTCTGCACCACTGGCAATGTGTAGGGGGTACATGGGCTGTACATGCACCCCCTGAGAGTGCTGGTGCACCCCTCACAGCCAGGATTCCCCACTTAGGTGATGGGTAGTGGGGGACAGGTGGTGGCTGCGGAATGGGGTTGCCAGAGAAGGACCCCTCCTCCCCCAGTCAGTGAGATCAGCCGCCATGGCGGGAACCCCCCAGTCAGTGACTAGGGGGAAGGTCCAAAGCACTGACTGGCAACGGGGGTGGGGGGGTGGGTGGGAGGGCATGCCTCCCTGACACAGGAGGCACCAGTCACCCATGTTCTGCATGAAGCTCTATGGAGTCCCCACCTAGCTGATTGGTGACAGATGCACACACACCTCTGGGTGGACGGTGGTGAAAGGACCAGGGCTGTGCTGCCACAATGAGAATTGAGCCCCTCCAGGCTCACCCACTGTTGACCCCAAGGCATGCATACACCTGGACTGCAGGAATGCAGACCTTGATGCAGCAGCTTGCAGCCCCCTAGCTAACTGTCACAGCCAGTCTGAGTTCTGGGCAGGCCTCTGTCACCTACCACAGAGCCTGGGCTACTCCCAGCAGGTGTCTGGGAGGCTGCAAGCAGTTGCATCAAGGTCTATGGAGCCCCAGCCCAGCTCATTGCTGGCAACAGGTGCATGCATATGTGTGAGTAGATAGCAGGGGAGCTGTTAGGGGCCCAATCCTTACTGTGGTAGTGTAGCCCTGGGTCATTCCCTGTTGTCTACCCTGGGGCAAGCATGTCAAGCAAAATGCTTTTGCATACCACACTCTGGTATGCATGCCAGGGATTGCTGAAGCTTGGCCTGGGGAGCAGTTCTGGCACCGAGCCTATTCTCCCTCTCATCCCAGAGTGTGGGACCTTCCCACTCCCAGGGAAGCAGCCCCATGCAAACATCCTGCAGAGCAGATGCCAGCTAGCAAGCAAGCAGAAACTTTTCTTTGACATTCAGTTCTGCAGTCTTCTCTAGCATGAACTATCTATCTTTGTTTCTTCCACCCCCCTCCTCACCCCCCACATTCAGACTTGTCAGCTGGCCAGCCTCCTGGCAGCCAGCCTCCACAATGCCAGGAGCATCTGTCAGAAAATTTCAATCAACTGGTTGTAACTGTGGTTCTTCTGAAGCTTGCAGGGGTGTCTGGCAGTTCAGCATGCAGGGTATGCTGGAGTAGAGCCACAGCTGAGGCACTCTTGGGCTATCCAAGGTCTCCTCCATTCCTTGGGATTCAGGGAAGGGAGGTGTGGGAAGGCCAGGCACTGAGGAGTCACATGGATGGGCTAGGGACTGTTGAGAAAATGTGCCCTACTCGTTGCTATAGTCACAGGTGGCTAGCTGGAGGTGGAGGGGGAAGTCACAGCCACTCCACTGAGCAGCCCAGGATGGGTTGGAGAGGCTGATATGGCTGCCTGCACTGTTCCTCCACCCCACTACCTCCCAAACCCCCATTTCTGGGACCATTCACTCCCTGTGACTTGCCTGACCTGCCTTCTCACTGCCATGGGAAACTTTCAGTTAACTGCTTGTAACATTAGTTCTTCTGAAACTTACAAGGGTGTCTGGCAGATCAGGGTGCATGGCTTGCCAGAGTGAGGTCAGGGCTGGAGGCCTGCTGGCTCTGACTCCTGGGGGCTGGGGCATCTCTGGGGCTTGAGGGTTAGGGAGGTACAGTTCCACTAAGCTTCTCCGCCCCATCACCTCTCTCCCACCTTCCCCACCCCCCCAAAACAGCCTGAGCAAGAGAAAGCTGCCAGTTCCCCTTCCTTTCCCTCCAGCCTTTCTCCTTGTACAAAGAGCCTCTATCCCTCCAATACTCTTCAACTCCCCAGAATGCTGGAGTATAAATGCAGCACAGTGAGGAGCAAGCAAAGGGTTTTATTGATGGACCGCCTGTGAGGTCCTACACTCCTGTCCCGTGGCCTGACTTTTGCATTGACTTGAGGCAGTCCAAGGCTTGGAAGCTAGGTATGCTGTCGTTTTTTCTAACTGTTATCTTTCTGGCTAGCAGGCATGTTAGGGATGTCGTGCAATATCATCTTACCTGTTGTCATCCTTCAAGACAGTTGGGGGCAGGCGGGTGACATGGGAAGTTAGGGAGGGGTGGGCAAGGTGAATCTGGTTTGTCTGGCAGGCCTTGAGAGTAAGCAGTGATTGTATTTGGACGTGACAGTTGCACTGAAACAGGCTGTTAGTTCAGGGCACCATCAATGGCATCTTTCACTGTCAGGTTGTCTTCTAGTGAAAGGATGTAGTGCAGCCACAGGAGGTTTTCATGAGTGAGCAGCCCATGGGTTCCATGGGATTGCCAAATCTTCCAGAGAGCCATTGTAGCAAAATCCTCCATCTCACAGCTGCAGCACCCCTTAGGTACAATGGCTTGCAGAAGCAGCAGGCCACAGCCTGCAGAGTCACCACTTGCAAGCTCAAAGAGGCATACTCTGCACTTCCCAGACACTTTTGCCAGGGAGATATGGCAAAGGATGCTAAGAACCTAAGGGTCTTGTTACCCGGTAATTTTAGGTGGCTCTGGGAGATCTTAACACCTGGATTATCTTCACATTAACACCTGAAAATAGTTTCAAGCACTTGTTAGGCAGATCAAAGGTATGCTACTCGAGGGCAGGTTTATCTCTGGTCCATGTTATCCAGTTCATGTTACTCTAAGATGTAGCCACTCTCCCTTTAGAGAAGGGGGATGAGCTCAGAGCAAAGGTTGATGAATGCTCCATGGGATGTTCTGAAATTCTGTCTCACTTTCTCATCATCCCAGCATAAGCTATACCCACCAATTTGAGTTCACAGGTAGAGCCCATTGCCTCAATGGGATCCAAAATTGGGCGTGCAGAACTGCAGCTTCAACACAGTCAACATGTGCCTTGTGCAGGACGGCCAGCAGGACACCCACAACAACCTTGCTGTCTTTGATGTAGTGAGCTACTAGAGCCAGTAGCAAACCCTACTGGTGCTTCTTCTGTCTGAGAAGTTTACCTGGGGCAATGATTACTGTGACTCTGATGATTGCCATCTCAAGGATCCAAAGCTAGCTGAAACAGTCAGATTAGTCAGGGAGATTATTGGACCAGACCTGTGCCTCTGCCTCGCCAGGGGATTTGAATTGCCAGTCATTGGTAGTTAACCAATCAGTGCATTTTTGCTTTCCCCAACAGCCCCCAGGCCCAGCCAGCCAAGCCAGATAAAAAAAATGAGCCCACACAAAAAGCCTGCTGTCTGTTTCCTACATGAGCTCGGCAGAGCAGAGACAGTACAGCAGACCAAGGCTTTGAAGTCTGAGACCCAGGCAGCTGGTGGCAAGGGAACTTCAATTAGCACCATAATTGAAGTTTCTGAGCCTTCTCTCTGGCTCTGGGGACAGAGGTGAAGGCAACACAGCACCCAGGGAGTAGAGGAGAGCCCTAGTCAACCTCAGAGAGCCCCCAGCCATGGCCTCACTCTGGCCAGACCTGTTCACTGATCCACCCTTATACATTTGACAAGAAACACAGTTACAAGTGGCTAATTGAAATTTTCCCACAGCTGCTCCTGGTAATTAGGAGGCGAACTGGCCAGGTCACCAGGCATAGATCACTCTCCAAACTCCACTCCTAGACTGATCCAACAGGGCAGGGGGTCAGAACAGGCTTTCCCATGTTCCCACGGCTGCTCAGTGGGCTGAGGTGCCCCCCCACCCTAAGCTGCCTGTGGCTGGAGCAGACATTGGGGGCACATTTCCCCACTGGCCCCCAGCCCATCCCAGAAACTGCTCGGTGTGTGCCTACCTCCCCCACTGGCCTGTACTTAGGTCTGGGGACCAAAGGAAAGGAGTTGGATTTAGGTCTGCATGAGCTGGGACTTTCTTTCCCGGGCACAGGAAGTAGCTTCCCCAAGTGGCTTCCCTCTTTGCTCCCACCTCCTAACCACCCTGGGAAGCATAAGTAGCACTCCAACACCCCTCTTTTAAATTCCAATTTATTGAAACATGAAACTTTCTTTCATTTAATTCCTCTTTATTTCTTTTAAAATTATTATTTTTAGCTATTTTTATTTTATCCTTCAGTGGCTGACTTCCTTCGTTTCATCACCCTTCCCTCAGCCACTCCCATTTCCTTTCCATCTTCTATTTCATTACCCACCTCCATCTCATTAATTCTCTGCCTCCCAGCTTTAAATTCCCACTCCCTCCCCCTCAACCCATTTCTCATACACCCACACCAAGAGCAGGGACAGAAGCCTGTCCTGGCTCACCACCTCTCTACCAGTTCACAGTTATGGCTCCTAATTCAATCCCTGCTTGCCAGCCTTCTAGTCGCAAGTTGCAGCTCTGCTGGTTGGGGACAGACAAGATGTTTAGCCTTAAGGTGTGACTGTGCCAAACTTGAGCTAGCACTAACACTGATCAACATTTGAATGGCTCAAAGTACAATGTGTAACAAGGTCCTAGGGCTTGTTTGTATTTTAAAACCAATGCCTTTGTTCAGCTTAACTATTGTCTTCCATGTGGGGTTCAGAGCATGGAATAAAGGTGCTGAAGCCTTTTCTATTAAAAAATAGGAATATGCTTCCTTTACTTCCAGAATACTGAAAGTGGAAAAGCACTTAGTATTTGGATCACTCCCTAGGGATGTGGAAGACCTGAGTTTATTCCTTCTTCTGTCTAAAGCTGTACCTAGAATGAAAACTACCAGTGTTCAGCAACATTGCCCTTGCGTATGCTATGCTGTTCAGTTGGGGGAGTAACATGGATGGAAACTGTGTACTTCGGTTTGCACAGTAATACAGGCAGACCAATTTATACTGCTAAAAATGTTTATTAAATTGGACCCTTGGGGGAGATGGCAGAGAAATGGTCACATTATGGTTCCCAAAAGATTAAGTTTGACCATGCCCAGAGTTATTAGGATGTCAAAAAATGATGCACCTACAAAAATTGAGCACTTCAAGGTTTAGACATCTGGGCACAGATTCTAAGGATCTCAATTTTGTTTCTGTCTGAAAATTCCACTTCAGGCACGCATATCAATTTTTGGATCAGGACCTTAGGTACCAGTGTCCCAGTACCTGGGATCCTAAGTGCTTAAGTTAATTTTGAAGATGGACTTAGAATCTTATGCCCCCTAAACATTTTTTAAAGGTCTAACAACTGGCTTCCAACAAGTTCTGTGGTGCCCTTCCCATTTTTACTAGTGCATACTTATTTCACAATTTAATAACCATATATATACAGTATGGTCCTAGATATGATTGTAAACTACATCCAACTGTGGGGAAAGGTAGCAACATGGTGGAGCTACCCATGGTGGGTTAGGTGATGTTGCAACTTTTAAAGTTAAAGCAAGTAAAGAGCACCTCAAAACCCTAGCCCTCACAGCCTTGTGGGTACACCTTGGTAGAAGAAAGGCTAAGGGACACATAGCCCAGGCAGAAACGTGCCCTCACTGAGGTGTTAGGCAGTCAGCAGCAGGTCTTATCTGTTCCTCACTGGCAGAAGCTGCAACCATTGAACCACTGAATGTCTGAACTCAGTCTGGCCTTTGGATTCTGTCTCCATGACCTAAAGTGGGGTGGTTATTCTTGGGCAGCCTCCATTCTTTCATACTGTTGCTTACATATGCACATCTCAGGTCTTGGTATAGTGGTCACAGGACTCTGTACAAGTGGATTTATCAGGTATTTGACTAGACCTCTTACACATACACCATGATTCAGAGGATTGATGGTTGCCTAGTAAATACAGTAACAGACATAGCAAACTTAACAATGACTCTTCTGTTGGAGAAGATGCTCTGAGTGTAAAGAAAACCTTTTTTTATAACATACAGGTAGCCTTTAGCACCATAAATAATTTCCCCAGTATGTTAGCAAACTACATTCTGGCTCATGATTCATGTACTGATGAGATGTCAGCAACCAGTCAGTAGATGAGGATTTGGTCAGCCAACTCAGTGCATTGTTTGGCAAAGATCTGGTTCTTTAGAGATGGTTTTCATTTAATTAAAGCTAATTGACACATTGATTGATCTATATCTATATATGTCTTTCAAGTAATAGTGGATTCACACTGAAGACAGTTGTTGATACCATATGGCAATACCCAGTTTGGGTGTAAAGAGCTTCATTAGAAAACAAACAAAAAGCAAAACAAAGACAAGAATTTGGTCTTTTGGGACCTTTGGTTTTCTACAAATGAATCGGATTTCTGTGCAGAGCACGTGACAATATCATACAATTTTGTTTTTGCAAATGCTGCCACATTTGAAAGGCGCATCAATAAGATTGCTTAAGTGTCATTTTGCCCTGGTAACCCCTTTATATAATGATGAAAGTTCTGTTGCTGTGAATTGGTTCTGTCAAGGTTGCTACCACAAGAGAAAAGACTTGGTGGGATAGCTCCATGACTGTTATGGATGGGTACAAACTGTTCAGGAAAGACAGGATGGAGAGAAGAGGAGCTGGGCTTCACTATATGTAAAAGAGCTGTATGACTGCTCAGAGCTCCAGCATGAAACTGGAGATAGGCACATTAAAAGTCTCTGGGTTATGGGGTGAGGGGAGAGCAACAAGGGTGATGTCATGATGGATATCTGCTATCGACCACCAGGCCAGAAGGATGAAGTAGATGAGGCTTCAGACAACTAATGGAAGTTTCCTGATCACAGACCCTGGTTCTCAGGGAGGACTTCAGTCACCCAGACATCTACGTGCGGGGGGCAGGGTGCAAAACAGCAATGCACAAGAAATCCGGGAAGTTTTAGGAAAGCGCTGGGACAACTTCCTGGTGCAAGTGTTGGAAAGACCAACTAGGGTCTGTGCTCTTCTTGACCTGCTGCTCACAAACAGGGAAGAATTGCTGGGGGATGTAGAAGTGACTGACAAGTTGGGCAGCAGTGACCATGAGATGATTCCGTTCAGAATCGTAACAAAAGAAGGAAAGGAGAGGAGCAGAATAAGGACCTCGGACTTCAGAAAAGCAAACTTTGACTCCCTTAGGGAACTGATGGGTAAGATCCCCAGGGCAGCCAGGGTGAGGGGAAAAGGAGTCGGGAGAGCTGGTTGTATTTTAAAGAAAGCTAAATGAGGACATAGGAAGAAAGTATCCCATATTCAGGAAGAATAGCAAATGTGGCAAGCAACCAGCTTTGCTTAGCAGAGAACTCTTTGGTGAGTTTAAATTACAGAAAGGAAGGTTACATGAAGTGGAAGCTTGGACAGATGACTTGGGAAAGGAGTATATAACTATTGCCGGGGCTTGCAGGGATGAAATTAAGAAGGCCAAAGTGCAATTGGGGTTGCAGCTAGCAAGGGGTGTAAAGGTTAACAAGAAGTATTTCAGTAGCAAGAGGAGGATCCAGAAAAGTATGGGTCCTTTATTGAACGGGGCGGGGAGGCAACCTAGTAATAGTGTGGAAAAGGCTGAAGTATTTGATGGCTTTTTTACCTCAGTGTTCACAGACTACTGCACCTGGCAGCACAGTTTGGGGAGAAGGTGAGCAGTCCTCAGTAGTGAAAGAACAGGTTAGGGACTATTTAGAAAAGATGGATATATACAAGTCCTTGAGGCCAGATGCAATACATCCAAGGATGCTAAGGGAGTTGGCTGATATGATTGCAGAGCCACTGGCCATTGTCTTTAAAAATTCATGGCATTGGAGGAGGTCCTGGATGATTGAAAAGGGGCACATATAGTGCTCATCTTTAAGGGAAGGAGGAGGATCTAGAGAACTAAACTGGTCAGCCTTACCTTAGTCACTGGAAAAATCTTGAAGCATGTCCTCAAGGAATCCATTTCTAAGCACTTGAAGAAGGTGATCAGGAACAGTCAGCATGGATTCACCAAGAACAAGTCATGCCTGGCCAACCCAATTGCCTTCTATGATGAGATAACTGGTCCTGTGAATGCAGGGAAATCAGTGGACATTATATACCTTGGCATAAGCAAGGCTTTTGATAGTGTCTCCTGCAGCATTCTTGCAAGCAAGCTGAGGAAGTGTGGGTTGGATGAATGGACTGTAAGATAGATAGAAAGCTGTCTGGATTGTTGGGCAGAATGGGTTGTAATTAGTGGCTCAATGGCAGCCAGTATAAAGTGGAATACTCCAGCGGTCAGTCCTGGGGCTGGTAGTTCAATAGCTTCATTAATGATCTGGAAGATGGGATAGATTTCACACTCAACAAGCTCATGGATGACACCAAGCTGGAGGGTGTAGTAGATATGCTAGAGGGTTAGGGTTAGGATTCAGAGTGTCCTAGACAAATTGGAGGATTGGGCCAAAAAAAAAAATCTCATGTGGTTCAACAAGGACAAGTGCAAAGCTTGACACTTAGGATGGAATAATCCCATGCACCACTAGAGGCTTGGTACCACCTGGCTAAGCATCAGGTCTCAAGAAAAGGACCTGGGGGTTACAGTGGACAATAAGCTGAGTATGAGTCAATAGTTTGTCCTTGTTGTGAAGAAGACTAACACCATACTGGGCTGCATTAGTAGAAATGTTGCCAGAATATCGAAGGAAATAATTATTCCCATCTGTTCTGCCCTGCTGATTTTTAGTTTTGGGCTCCCCACTATAGAAGGGATGTGGAGAAGTTGGAGACAGTCCAATTAAGGACAACAAAAATGGTTAAGGGGCTAGGGCACCTGGCTTCTGAGGAGAGGCTGAGGTAACTGGGCTTATTTAGTCTGTAGAAGAGATGACTGAGGTGGGATTTGATAGCAACATTTAACTACCTGAAAGATGATTACAAAGAGGATGGAGCTAAACTTTTCTCACTGGTAACAGATGACAGAACAAGGAGCAATGGTCTCAAGTTACAGCAAGGGAGGTTTAGGTTGGACCTTAGGAAAAAGGTCCAACCTAAACCTTTCTTGCTAGAAGGGTGGTGAAGCAGTGGAACAAGTTACCTAGAAAGGAGGTGAAATCTTCATCCTTAAAGGTTCAACAAAGCCCTGGCTGGAATGATCTAGCTGGGGATAGCCCTGCTTTTGAGGGGGTTGGACTAGTTGACCTTTTGAGGTCCCTTTCAAATCTATGCTATATAAATGAAATCTCTTATTCTGAATGTTAGATCTGTCAGCCTGTGTCCAGGCTTGGGCAATTATTTTGGATGGAGGGCCATTTAAAGAGTTTTGGTGGGCTGTTGAGGGCCTCATGGGTAATCCCACCCCTTAACAGTTGCACCACCCCCTTGTCACCATTTTGGACCCAGAAGTCCCACCCCTTTACCCCGACCTTTGCCACTGGAAGTCGTTCCCCTTGTCCACTGGGAATACTCCTTTTGGACAGAGGGGTTGCCATCTTGGAAACAAAAAAATCCCAAATCATACACTAAAAGTCAACCACCTAGTATAACATATTTTAATTGTATTACAAAAAATATTTTGTCATGATTTGTGTTTGCATAGTGTATATAGAGGAGATTGCATAGTAACTCAAAAATAAATTCTTAGCTTTATATATTGTGGGGGAAGTGTGTGTGTAGTGTTTGTGGTATGTGTGCTTGGAGTGTATGGGGTGTGTGTGGTATGTGGGGGTGTGTGGAGTGTGTGGTATTTATGGTATGTGTGTATAGTGTGTGTGGTATGGGTGTATGTGGTGTGCATATGGTGGGTGGGTGTGGTGTGCAGTATGGGAGGGTATGTGTGGGTGGTATATGTAATGTGTGTGTGTATGATGGGTATGTATGGTGGAGTGTGAGTATGTAGTAGGATGTCGGGGTGAGTGGGGTGGGTTGTGAGGGGCTATGGTTATGAGTGGTGGGGCATAGTGTATGTTGGGGGTCATGTATATGTGGGGGTTGTGGGACAGGGTGCAGATGTGAGGGAGGTTGCAGGAGTGTGGGGACCCCTACAAACTCCCTTCATGGCATAGCACCAGGTGGGTCATTCTGTGCACAGGCACCCAGTGGGGGATCTGGCCAGTGCTGCACATCACATCAAGAAGTGCAGCCTCTGTGTGGCTGCCAGTATCGCCAGCACTGCCTGCAACTCAACTTCAGCCCCTGCACTAGCACAGCAGGGAGGGAAGCCCCATGTGCTTTCATTGCCACGGCTGCACAGCACCAGACAGAAGCCTCAGGTGCCAGAGCTGGCTGCCTTCCCCACACAGGCTGCACTGCAGGGGAGGAAGCCCCAGGCAGGGAGGACAGCTAGCTCCAGAGCCTGAAATTATTATTAGCCTCCAGCACATGGGGCTTCCCTTTCTGTTGTGTGAGTACAGGGGCTATGCGTGTGTGGCGGGGAACACTGGTGATACAGACAGCCATGTGGAGGCTATGCCCCTCACTGTGATATGCTGGCCAGAGCCTCAACGCCTCTGGATGCTTGAACCCTGAGTGCTCTCCTGCTGCTGCTGCCACCACGTGCTGGGGCTGTATGCCATGGGGGGTCTGTTGAGGGTCCCCATATCCCCCACTTTCCCTCACACCCATACTCTGCCCACCCCAGCTCTGCACTGCCACTGCCCCTGCCCCCGCCCCCTGTCTCCCTAGGCTCGGGATCCACACTGCTACCAGCCTCAGCCACATGCTCTGCGCTCCCTCCCAGCTGCAGTCTCACACCCACTGCTTCCCTACCTGCTGCCCAGAACCATCAGGAGACTGGGGAAGTGAGCAGGTCCCTGGGAATGTGGCAGCAGCAGCTCCACGTGGAAGCTGCATGCTAGCTGGCTGGTCCCTTCCACCCATGAGGGTGAGAGCCAGGCGATAGGGTATGTTTTGGGGGCTGTGTGTACAAGTGGGCACCTTGCTCCCACCCTCATGGGCAGAAGGGTTGAGCAGGGAACAATTTGTTGTGGGGCCTTGCAGGCTGGATTTGGCCACTGGGACGTATTTTGTCCACCCTGGCCTACAGCAGTTCATAGTGATATAATGATGAAGGGCCATTCAGTAACTACTTTACTTAAGATTCAACATTGTCTAGCTACCAGTTACAGTGCATCTAGTAATGTTCATTACATTGTTAAAGTGCCATGAACTGGGAACTGAAAACATTGGCTACAGGGGCTCTGGCTTGGTCCTCCAGGTTGGGGGTGATGCAGGGGGTTGGTAGCTCACCTATATAAAAAATTTCAATTACAGCCTACAGGAGAAGAAAGGAGATGGAAACGATGGTCTGAAAGCTTTTGAAGTTGAACCAGGAAATTATGCATAAACCATAACTTGAATATGATGATGATTGTGACAAAAGATGATAAAAATAATCAAATTCATCTTCCACAGTGAAGCATGGTTCAACAAGTTTCTGTGATTCCCAGGGTTCTTGGGTCCCTCCCTGGAGGCGGGGGAGGGTTGAGCCTTTGCCCCTTTATCTGGTGTCCAGCACCGAGGAATTTTCTCAGCATGGGGAGAGGGGCCTTCAGTTCCCAGGGTGTTCTTTGCTGTGTGTGGGGAAGCTGGGGAACAACTCAGGACTGAGAGTGGCCACTGGACCACCCTTTTGTGCACCCTCCTGCACAAACTCCTATGCAAACTCATGTGCTGGGCCCAGAGAGTGCCTGTCTGCACAGCTCCAGTCATGTGGCTCCCTAGTGGGCTGGGATAAGTTGGAGCTGGGGTGTGGTGTGGCTCTCCTCAGCTCTACTCAGTTGCCCCCAATACCTAATTCCCACCCACCGTGGGTCTTGCCTACCTCTGCACTGGGGGATCAGGTCAGGGTTCTCTAGAGGTCTGTTGGGGTTCTGGGCTCACAGGGCCACGATGGGTTTTCACTCGTGCATTTCATGCCAGAGTTGGACCCAGCTACTTGGGAAGTGCCTGTTCTTACAGGCAGCTGCTCAAGCCTGCCTACCTAATTGCAGCAGCAGCAGCAGCAGCAGCTGGTGAGGACCATGTGGGAGCAATAACACCCACCTCGTCTCCTACTCATATAAGTACCCTGGCAGCCACGCAACCAGGGTTGCCCTGCATTATGGTGATGGATTTCTGGACTGGATGGCTCACCTTCCTGCCCTGTCTGGGTAGAGCCTTGGAGGCCTCCACCCAGACAGAGACTAGAGTCCTGACCTCTGCACAGACAAAGCCCTTGACTCCAGGCTGCAGAGATTGCCTGGCACATCTGCTGGATGCTGGGATCAAGGGAATGGGTGCTTCTACTTGTGGGATGTGCTAGTGGGTAAAAACTGGTCATGTCTATGTGGGGGTCCCTGTCAGAAGGAGGAGTTTATTGAGGAGGTCAACTGAAGGCTTGGAAGATGGTGTCACTGCCTGTGCTTTGGATACCTCAACCTTGGTATACAGTTGAACTATAGCAGTCTCCATGCAAGGGATGGTGTTTATCTCATGAGAAGAGGAAAGATCTCTTTGCTACAAGGTTACTGATTTGTTAAGGAGGGCTTTAAACTAGGCACATCTTGGGGCAGGGAGAAGATCTAGGAGAGCAACTATTCAGAAGAGCACGTCAAGGGAAGACGAGAACCAAAGGGCATGAACTAATAGAGGTTAAATTTAGGCTGGACATAAAGAAATACTTCTTTTCTGTAAGGTTTACCAGAATCTGGAACACACTCCCAGCAAAGCTGGTACAGTCACTCTCCTTGAAGGTGTTCAAGATGATGCTGGACAGGCACCTTGTTGAGCTCATCAGAGCCCAATAACTTCCTGCCCATAGCAAGGTACTTGACTTGATATTGCAGGTCCCTTCTGATTCTATGTCTCTATGATTCTATTATCCTATGATTAAAACTCATTTAAGCAGCTACACTGATCATGATTCTGTCCCATGATAAAAAAAACAGAAGCCAAAAAATTATGTAAGAAGTAGTCAGAAAGGATAAAAGATGTTACGAAAATAGATCCAGGGATTCTACTTGCTTAAGGTAGTGGCTCTATGTATTTTTTAACATAATTACTTAAAACAGGATCAATTTAAAATAAATTCAATTAGTGAAGGGGACTAATAATAAGAGAACAAAACAGACTACACTTATGATACAACATCTCTTCACTATTTATACTAAACACTTTCTAGTGATACCATGCAGTAGATAAAAGGGACTGGGTTGCTTTTCAGGATGTATCAAAAAACTGGAAGTCTTGCTTGTTCAGCTTATACTGTAGAATTTGGGCCTAAACCTCCATTGCCATATTCCTGCATAGGTATTTATACTTCTGTAAAATGATGGCAAAACAGATATTTACAAATACCTTGTGCTTGCTTTGCATGCGTATCGATAAATGGTGTACAAAGTTTCAGGTAAGTGGAAAATTACGCCTCAGACTTTTCCATGCTTATTAATATATTGTCAGAGATCATCCTGATACCTCTTTGATATTTAATGTTGTAACAAACATCCAGTCTAGCACTTCCTCAGTAAATGTGGTGACATAGTTTTTATACTTTTTTGTATTTATTGCTAATAATTTTATAATGATAAAATATAGTAATTCAGTTGGCACTGTCACTCCTTACAGAGCCTGGTGTATGCACCAATGAGTTCTTTGATAGCTGCTGAGTCCAATGTTCAAGTGACAGCTCTGTCCAGAGGCAACGCACACCCATACAGTAGTAATGCTCCAAATCTGAGAAGCAGATGACACTAGTCATCACAAAATTCAATCCACTCTGCCTCATAGAGTCTCGCTCCATCTGCAAGTTGACTCCATCAAACAGTGGTATTCTGCATTCCTTTTCCCAACATCTACAGAGATTCCAAAGGATCTAAGGATACTAAGTCATTTTTTGCAAGCATCCCAAAATCTGTGAAGCAATTTGCCTCTAATTCTAGACCCTTCGCAAGCTTCAGAATACAGCACATTCTTCAGGATCCTGTGATCTGGCATTTGCTTGACATGACTAAGCCACCTGTGTCTTTTCTTACTAATCAATGTTTCCATGAATGGCATGCCAGCATGATTTAACACTTCCACAATTGTGTCTTGCCATCTTATTCAAAGAATTTTACGCAGACATCTGATATAAAAGCTGTTTAGTCTTTGATATGTTTGTCGTCCATGTTTCTGAGCCAAATAGAATAGTGGATAAAACACGTCTCATAAATATGGATTTTTATTTTAGTATAGTTTGTTATTGTTCCAGGATTTGTCTTGCAAAAGACCAAAGTTCCTGGCTGCTTTGCTGATTCTACTAGTAAGCTCAACATTAAGATCTACATTACTGGTAACAATACAGCCAAGGTAGAAAAATTGATCAACAGCATCCAGATAAGTACCATCTAGGGTGATATCTGGAACCAGTTCTGAAGAGCCTTGGTGCATGATAACTGTCTTTTTCAAGATTATTGCTAGCCCAAAGATTTTGCATGAGTCAGTGAACTTGGTAATGAGAGGCTATAGGGCATCAACTTGGTAAGCCATGAGGGTTGCCTTATCTGCAAACAACAGGTCCCTTATGGGCAGGGATCTGGGTTTTCTGTTCCCCATGGAAAAACAGAGAAAACCATGGATTTCCCCTTTATTAGAGAAAAATGCAGATTTTTCATTTTACCAGAGAAACCTATAGATTTTGCAGCGTTGCAAAGATATCTCTGTAGACTGGCAGAGTTCCAGCCTGCAAGGGCCTGGGAAGGCATGGGATGAGGGTCGTCAGGCATGGTCAGGTTTATGTCCATGACTACCAGGCAACCTGGAGAGCAGCTCCCGCAGGTCAATATGGGGGAGATTGAGGTCTCTATAGGAAGGGAGAAGGGGAGTTGGGCAAGGCTGGGAATGGTGCCCAGCTGAGCTGTGCATGCCCAGGGCTGGTTGGAGGTTGGGGCTGGCTCACCATAGCTGTGTGTACTCTTGGTGGGGCAGGAGGGACCTGTGTCCCCCAAATCTCTGCATGGGGCAGAGGTGTGCCATAACCTGGAAGGTACAACCCAACGCTGCAGGAAACAGCAGGGCTATGTGGTGATCTTTGCCACTGCCCTGGCAATGTGGCCCCTGTGTGCACAGCAGCAGTGCGTGGTGACGCAGGGTTGTGCCCCTCATTGCTGCCACTTGGGCAGGGGATGCCTAGTCAGAGCAGTACAGAGCTTGTAGCAGCAAGTAGCTAGGGGACTGTGGGAGTGGGGAGTGAGAAGTATGAGCAGGACCAGGGGATTTGGGGGAGGAGGGCAGTGAGGGGCCTTTTATTTTAATCTCTGATTTGGGGGCCTTTATCAGAGAATTTGTGATTTTTTTTTTTTTTTAAATCAGGGAAAATCAGGATCCCTGCTTATGATGATCTCCTTTACCTTCATCTTAGCTCTGATCCTTGCAATGTTACAGTCCTCCATCATGTTTAGTGCTGAGGCTAGATACCCTCTCAAACATCATGGAATGTATGTTGAAGGAGGAACAAGAAGTAAACGTTAAACAATGTGGGAGCCAGTACACAGCCCTGCTTCACTGTTGTTGATGTTAAAGTCAGATTCTTGTTTTTCATACATTACAGTTGCCTTCATGCTATTGTGTAAGAATTTCACAAGGTTTAACTGTATAAATGGACAACCATGCTGCTTCAGAGGAGTGTAAAGCCCTGACCAAATAACTGACTCGAAGGTTTTTGTTAAACCTATAAAAGCCATGTTCAGCGGTATAGGCTTCTCTCTGCACTTTCCCCACAGTTGTCTTACAGAGAAGACCATATCTATGCTGGAGCTTTCCAAGCAGAAGCCACATTGGCTCCCAGGATACGTTATCTCAGCGAATGTTTGAAGTCCAGGAAAAAAAATATAGTATAAGATTTTTCCTGTGATATTGAGAAGAGATATACCTCCATGATCATTACAGTCACTTCTGACTCTCTTGTTTTTATAGAGTTGGATGAAACGATCGTCATTGAAATCTGGTGAAACAGTTTCCTCCTTCCAACAGAGTAGCAGTACCTCATGCAGTCTTTGCAGAAAGTCTTTGTTTGCACTGGTAAATAGTCAGATCCTGAAGCTTTGTTATTAGGAATCTTTTTGATGCATTGTGAAAGTTCCTTTCTTGTAGGTTTGGCATCCTGCAAAGTCATAACTTTAAACCCAGGCAATTCATCTAGCACATGTTGGTCTACTACAAACTCCCTTGAGTATATCATTCCATAGTGCTCAGTATATGTCTCCAGTTGCTTCCCTATATCCAGTAATGATACTACTATCCAGATCTTTCAGTGGAGCTGTCTTGTACTTTGTCGGCCCAATTGTCTTTCATGTACTCTCATACAACTGTCTACTGTGATCAGCATCAGCTGCTTGTTGGATGCTGTCAGAGACCCATCCCAAATTCATAAGCACACTTCCTGCACTCTGTTTGAAGAGCCTTATGAGCATCTCTTAGGTTTTTGAGCAAATCAGTAGTAGGAGTAGACTTCTAGGTGATTAGGGCAGTTTTTTTTTTTCTCTCAATGAATGGCAGCAGTACCTCTGAATGGTCTACAAACCAATCATGTTTTTCTCAGTACTCTGTCCAAAACTCTTGATGGCTGCATTCTGCATACTTGTTTTCAGGACTTTCCATGCATCTGATGCAACTTTGTTCATTCTGGCTGACTTCGCTGCTTCTTCACTGAAAAACCATTTCTTGACAGGATCATTGATTTGGCACAAGTCCATACAAGGTTGCCTGGCAGGTTTATTTTGGTAGATCTTTTTAGCTTGAAATTTCACTTTGCAGCAGACAAGAGAGTGGTCTGTGTTGCAGTCTGCACCTTGAAAGGATTGTGAATGCAGGATATCTTTCAAGTGTGTACATTTTGTCTGTACTGAGTCCAGATAATTGATTGTCAAAATCCTGTGCCTGGAAGCTCTGACCAGATTTCCAGATGCAGAGAATCAGACATTCCTGGGGGGCTTTAAACCTGTGCAGAAGCTTCTAATCCACCCAGACATACCAGAGCTGCCAGGTCTAGGTTTTAATGTCACTAGTAGGGAAGCTGCCTTTAAAGTTCCCTAAGTGCCACTGGCCAAAGAGCAAAGCACAACTTCTCTCTTTGGGTCTGAGTGTCCAGAGTGTTTTAAAAATCACAGTTTGCAGTTCAGGACTGATGCTATTCCCAGTCCTGTTCTCACTGATCATTATATAAGGGATGATGACTGTGTGCAGACCTGGGGTCTGCTCCTTGTTCTCTACTCAGCAGAGCATTGGGGTCTTTCATGGGTCATCCCCAATTCAAGGCATGATATAAATGAGCCACAAAGATGTTACATGTTATATGTGGAATATTGTTGTGGCTTGTTTACCATTAATTGGCTTTAACATGTGGGCAGGTTGCTATTTGTGGCACGATTACACCTTAATAGTATCCTAAATGTAACGTGTACCAGGGCTTTTAGGTCTTTAACATGTACACTTAGTGGGTTATGCACAACTCCTCCACTTGATGTTTTCTCCTCTTGGTTTGTTATTTTTAATCGTTCAGTGACTTGGATGCTACTACCATTCTAGGCTCTTAGGGTGCCTATATACTTGCTCTGACACATTCTAATGAGAACATGCTGGAGCAGACTCAATAAAGTCTGCTGGAACATTTTAATCAGAATGTTCCAGTATGCTGCAACATCACATGTATTGAGCATCTCACATTTCAAAATAGTGGTGGGGTAAGCTTTTAACTAAATCTTGTCAAATGAACTCATCCAGGAGCTGCTCTAATTAAAATGTCCCCCGACACTCCAGAGAATACATATAGACACTCTTAGTCTTGTACCCCCTTTTATAATTCCTACAGTTTTGTATTCTTTCTTCCTTATTTTCTCTTGTTTCTATCCAATGTCATCAATTGCATTTCAGAACATTAGAATAAAGTGTTTCAAATATACATACTCTACTTCTTTTAAATTTTCTTTCTGAGTTACTTCAGACATGAATTGAGATGTGCTTAACCTGGGATGCACTCTTGCAGGGCCATCCTAATGCATCTTTTGGTTTTGTCTACTTGTTTTAATAGATCACAGATTTCTTGTGGGATATGAATGTTCAGAAATAACATTTGTTTTGAACATGATAATTTAGATATATGGCGAGCTTCATCCAGAACAAGTTATGTATGGCAACATTGTATTCCAAGATGCTACCTAAGGCTTCTTGTAGAGGGGGAAACGGGGTGCGGAAACCCAGTGCTTTGCTTTAAACTTGGTGCACACCTAGAGGAGGCAGCACGTTGGTTGCACCTGGTTTTTCCAAGTCTGCAGAGATTAGGCACTTTAGTGGGACTTTTTTGGCACTTTTATCTAATATAGCTGATTAACTCAGCTTTAGATAAAAGCACCACAAAACTCTGGTGAAGTGCCCGATCTATACAGATGCTACAGAGCCAGGTCCAAATAACATGCTGCTGCTTCCGGTAAAGCACTTTTTTTTTAAACATCTGCAAGCAGTCTTAGAAAGACGACTATCACAGTAGCCTTTTGAAAATTCTCAGTCAAACCATGTACATAATCCATTAATCTTGATCTGAATTCTTTGGAAATTAAGCCCATCCTCCAAGCCATCTACTTAGGCTGACAAAGTTGCATTGATCAGTATGTTTTGATGTCCCAGTGTTGTAATAGTTTAAAATGGTATGAGTAATTATCTCCTTAAATTAAGCAATCCAATCCTGCACAAACAGATCTGTTCAGGGAATTTTAAATTAGCCCCCTATTGCTTTACTTTTGCCTTTTATAAAACATAATTTCAGCTAATTCTTGTCCATTTACTAATATGTAACTTTTGGGAAGTGCTGTTTATATTGGAGGCAGGGGTTTCTTTAATCATTCAGGGACATTCTAATGAGCTTTTTACTGAGTATAGCAGATAATACTAAAAGTTTTGGAGCTCTCCATCCAAATTATAAATCAGATCAGGGACATAAGAACAATAAGAGCTGTAATTTGATAGACAAATATGGTTTGAGAGACTTTCTATCAAAGTAAATTGAGACTCACAAGACTATGGCTCTACACAGCCCTGAAAGGGCAAGACAAGCATGCTGCTACAAGGAATACGTGTTCAAGTGCTGTCATAGCTTGCCTTCTACCTCCGGGTAGCATTGAACTGCAATTTTAGTATCACCATGTGACTAAAGACTGATATGGTATTGTAATACAGAATGGAGCTCATGGCTCAGAGTACAATAATTAAAAAATGCTTTCAAAATAGTCATTTTGTTCATATACAAATTAAAACATAAAATATAATCTATCATTCATATTTGGTGCTCAGTACAGCAATGCTGAGCATGAAAGTGTTTCTGATCTGTAGTCTTTCTGCTATAAGTATTTATGTATATTCTTAAAAACAGTTACTTCTAACAAAGTACAAGCACTTATATCTGATTATCATGGGGAACACAGGATAATGTAGATAATTGAAGTTGAACTAGACATTGAATTACTTGCCCTTGCATTTTTTAAAATGAGGACAGCCTCAAATCATGATTTGTAATTACTTTCCCCTATGACTTGCATGGTAGGGGCATGGCTACTAAATGAGGGCAGCTATTATTCTTTTTTCCTCTTTGCTATGATACGCTTTATGGGTCTTGTTACAACACAATTTAGTTAACAAATGTAAAATATCATTTTAATGACATGCTGAATGTCTGTATTCCAGGAGTGCTCAATCCCCTGCCTGTGGGCCAAATTCAGCACATGGAGCCAAGGCATCTGGCCTGTGTGTCTCCCCATGAGTCAGGAAATGTGGTAATGGGGAGCAGTGGCAATCAATATTGGTACCACTCCCCCACTGCCAAATTCCCAAGCCTATGCTGCCAGAAGAGGGGCTAGACCATGTCTTCTTCACCCATGAGGCCAGACCAGTGCCGAGCCATGTTACTTTCCCCTGTATGGCTGGATTTGAGCCAGCCCATGTCTGCCCCTTGAACCAAATTAAGCCCTCCTTCTAGAACCAGTCCATGGACAGACCAGGCACTGTCCATCTGGCCTATGGAGCAAAAAGGTTGCATATACAGCTGGGTTCTATACTTCCTTAATATTCTTAGCGTACTGTCTCAACTCAGTCTCACTCCAACCAATAACGACATTAAATAGAAAACAAAAATTTCCTGCATTAAAAAAATATACTTGTCTATCAGTTTGTTTCTTGATTTTGGTCATCTGCCCTATACATTTGCCATGCCTTGTTCTTGAAAGTTAAAATAAAGGTGGAGGGAGTTGTATTTTCAGTGGATGTGTCTAAATGTGCATTTATTCTAGCTTAAATTTATGGTACATTAAGCTAAGGCAAGCATCTACACATGCAGGTATTAAAGTGCATTAATGCTGTATGTGAACTGATTTGGAACTGAAGTTAATTCCAAGTCAGTCCACACCCACAGTGTTACTGAGCAGAAAGGCGTCTACACGTGCATTATGGTGCAGTAACAAATCGGACTCAAGTCAGAATAAGTTGCTATATTTACCAATCAGTATGAGCATGCACATATAGACACACACCCGTACTGCACAGTAATTTCAGTTAGTGCATAGTAAATATACACATGTAGATGCAATAAGATTAGTTTTTAGCAACCATATTAAATTAACAATTAACCATTAATCCTGTTGTCATCTGTAACACTGACTATCAAGAGCTTTACAAGAAAAACACTTATGAATGTGAACTAAATATATTCATTCTATTTAATCAAAACACAAAAATCTTTGTTGTATGTCACCCACACTGTTTCTGTGCAAAAGTGACAGTAAAAATGTATTTATAGGAAGATCTTCATCTGTTGAAATTGTTACAACTATGTTGACTTCAACACAATTCTGTCAACTTTTGTGTCAAATACGTATCCATTCTCATTTATCCTTTATGGTACAATTTCAGCTAGTTGTGTAGAGCAACATTTCCAAAATCTCCTAACCACTAACAAATTAAATTTATTTTTTCTTCAAAAGTCTTAGACTTAGGCATCTAAGTCACTTGGGCATTTTTGGGAATGTTGCCTATAATTCATTCTCTTGTGGTCATTTGGTTGGGGGGGAGGTTCAAATTTGAATGCGAGTGTTTTGCTAGACAGAGCCTGACTCAAAGTTTTGTTGAAGTCAGTAGAGGCATATACTGATACAGGGGCCTAGGATCAATCATTCTATTCATATCAATCCAGATAATTAACTTTTATTTTTTTTAGGATTTTATACTCATGGATCTCACTTCAGTATCTGATGTGTCTTTTGTGCAAATTAATAGTAGTAGCAAATGGACCTCATGGAGTCTCTAGTTCTCCTGTTCTGGGGTATTTAGGCTATGTTGAGTTTGTTGGGGAAGGCAGATAGTATTATAAGAATTCCTCGTATAATGGTTCTCTCATTGTCATTAAAATGGTGTGTAGATTTACGTATGAGTAATTATTGTTGGATACTAATTTGGAAATTAATTTTGAATAGTATTTAATGAATAACACCTCACTTTCTGTTTGTGAAAAGTCCAGGAACACAGTGTGATTTTCTTATTTAAAAATGTGTTAATTGAAGCAAGATTCCAGATTGTGTTTTGGCTTATTCTCAAGCCAATTGTTTTCAATATCTGATATAATCCAAGCTGTTTTGGTTGGTCACATAGATTGAGTTAGGTTCATCAAATTAAGGAATAGGAACATAACTTTTAGAATGAGTTTTCCAGTATCCATGCACACAATAGGAAAGATACATTTGATAATGATTCCTTGTGGCAATGATTTTTGTAGCTGATATGTTTTATTGGACCATCTCCACGTTTGGAATAGACATTATCCACAAAATCCTTGCCTTTCATATATTTCCTGGACCATCACTCCAGGAAATACATGATCAAGATCATTCCAACATTACTAGAATGATTGCTTATTATTTTCTTTTCTAGTCCATATCCTTTCCAGTAAAAAGTTTTGTTTGACTATCTCTGGTAGCACATTAAACAGGACCTTAATTATAGCTAAACACAGAAACAAAAAGAGTGTAAAATTATCTGTGGGGTGCACTCATTTGTAGTACTGACAATGCTGACAGTTCATAATAAAGACAGTATTTGGAGGGCTGTATCAAATACTGTGGTCACCTGAAGAATGTGATTATAAATCTCCATCAATTCAAATAAGAGCAAGAGTTCATTAGAATGTAGTCAGACTAAAGTTGCAAGAGGAAGGGAGTCAGACTAAAGTTGCAAGTATAAATATATCGGTCTTTAAAATCTATTTTTATGCCTTCTACATGAATTTTTGTAATAAAACATTTATAATATTATTATAAATTAAATGTACATGCATGTATCAAGATTAATCTGTTTATTAATTGTATGTTTTGCTGTCACAGTGGGCTCCGCCAGGGAGGACCATGATCTCCTTGAGGTCCCTCTCGCCACGTCTAGGCCAGCCCAAGGCACCCTCAAATTCTCACCCGCCACATCTTGGTCTTAAATAGATATATATGGGAGGCTGCCTTATACCTCCTTGGGCACGGTGTATTGGGACCTCTGTCCCTGTGGTCTCGAGGTTCAACGGGTGCTCCTCAAGCACCCTAGCCCTAGGGCTACACGTGGCTCTGACCAACCCCATATACCATGCCTCAAGCCTCACAGATGTGAAAGATGTTGGTATGTCAAAATACATGCCCGCTCTCCCAGGCCTTCTCGGTGTTCTAGCCTGCTCCCAGGCCTTCTCTGCAAATCTCTTCGGTAGTACCTTCCTGGGATTTTTGCTCTCTATGCCCCACTCTGGGCCTTCTCCAAAGTGTCACCTCTCGCTGGGGTCTCGGTGCCCCTTCCAGGCCTCCTCTAGGAGTATCGTCCCACTCAGGGACCCTTGTCCACCCTGGAACTCTCTAGCGAGCCTCCGGCCTTTTAAGCCCACCATACGGCTACCCTCTCTTCTGCTGGGTGTACTGTGCTACTATCCCCTTTCTGGGGGACCACCGCAGCAGCTTGCCCTTCTCTGGGTGTGCTGTGATGCTAACCCCTTTTCTCCAGGGTCCACCACAGCACCCTGTACCTGGCTGAGGTCTGTTGCTGTACTAGCCTGAGACCAGACTCGCTACACCACTCACGGGCTTCTCAAAGTGCTGTGCCCCCTGTCTGGAGCTCACCATGCCCATGCCTGGGCCCTTCTAATGCCCCTCTCTGAGCCTGGGGTCTCCAGACCCCATGTTGCACCCTTCACTGGCACTAGATGCGCCCATACTGGGCTTCTTCAAAGGTTGCCCCCTCTCTGGGGTTTGCTGTGCTCATGCTGGTACTGGGATCCTCCCATTGCTAGGGTCCCTTTATGAGGCTTCTTCCAACCCCTATAGCCTCATCCAAACCACCAGTATAAACAACAACCAAACTCAAGCCTCTGGCTATAACTTAAACATAAGCCTCCTGGCCACTACTCCACATCATTGCTCCAGCCTTTGAAACTCTCATAAGCAGTACTTGCCATCACAGGTCTCCTTGTACCCTGACCAAGAAAGCTCCTACCTCTCCAACTGCTAGCAGGGAACTGCCAGCTTGCCTCTGGCTCCGAGCTTTATATGAGCCAGGCCCTGCCCCTTTGGGTCAGCTGACTCCCATTATTTGCCCTAGCAACTCGCAGCTGGGCTCGTTATCACACTGCTGGGGCTTTCCCCAGCAGTCTTCCTCTCACTAGGAGTGGGGCAGCGAGGTGCGCTGTGACATTTGCAATATATCTAAAATCTTATAACGAGCTCCTTAGATCAAGGATTATATTACGGGGCATACTCCCATGAGTAGGAATCTGTGTTTCCCTGGGGATGAATAGCAGTGGCACATATCTGTGCTGTTACCAGTTGTCCCCTGCATAAATGCTCTGGCACATGGCAAATTGCCTGGGTGGGGTAAGGGAGACTGGGGTCAGCACCTGAGCTGATCTCAGCAGCCTTACCTGGAGTCTTGGGGGCCTCCATGGGCTGCAGGGGTTGTATTTTGGACACGCAGAGTATGGCTGCCAGACTCTGGTTTTGGGCAGCATATGCTGCAGTTGCGTGTGCCACCCTGCTTTTTTCTGGTGTAGGTTTTTTAGATACTGGGATTTCTTGATATCTAATTTGGCACTCTGCTGCACATATTCAGCACAGTGAACAGAATCACGAGTGCCACATGCCTCAAATTTGAGGCACCACAAACCACACATTCCTGCTTGTAGGGAGGCACCCATAGTGTGCTTCTGTTGGTCTTTAAAGTGATGGTACTCATCTTAAATTTATCTAAAATGTATTAAACTAAGGGCATCGAGCATATTAACAATCTTATTAATTCATAAGAATCTGTAGAGTTTATAGGTCAGGTATGCATGGAAATTTTACCTGAGTAAGGAAGATATTATCTTAATCTTCCTGTATGTTTGAATTAAGAGATAAAGGAGGAAAATCCTGCATCTAACAAGATAGATCCAAAATAAATAATATCAAACATCAATTCAGTTCCAGAAACTTTACCCATCTTATGGAGATTCTGCTTAATGAACCTCCATGGAGTTCAATGGGCTCCTTCTAGTTTATTTGCCTGTTCTTTTAGTTTTCTGGTTTACATTTAAAATGATGTCTATTACTGGGGTTACTCAAAACTCCCCTGCATAATATAAATCTATTAGAGATCCAATTAGCAGAACACTGATTTCAATTGATTTGCATGATTTGCTATGGCGACTAAACTTTAACCATTTATATTTGGAAATGCTAACTGCTGTCCATAAGGAAGAATCCTAAAACAATAATTCCTTTTCTCTAGACTCTTTATCTTCCAGGCATTATGTATCTTTTGTCTTCCAGGGGATCCAGGTGAGATCTTAAAGGCTCTCTCAAGTCTGACTCCAGGTATTTGGGGAAAAATATCTATGATCTTCAGGAATAGTAAACTCTTCATACTAACACCCTAGTGAATTGTTATTCCAGTTCTGTTTTCATGAACTGAAAAACCCAGTATGGTGTAAGGCATCTGGAAGTCATTAAAATGAAACTTGGTAATTTCTGAGCATAGAGTTAGTAATAAGATTTACTGTGTTACAGGGAGAATATTTCATATAATTGTATGTTTACTTTAGATGAATTTCCACAAAGTAAGAACTGTGTTGATCTTCTAGGTAAGCTGTATGTGTAATGCAAAGAAGTAGTATAGTGGGCATAGAACAGCAGTCCATCCATAAATCCTGATTGTAAGGCAGAAAGCAGTCTACATTTTATGAATGCAAAGCACTTAGAGTGCCTATTAAAGAATCACTTTGTTATATGTCATTGGTGGTGTGCAGCTTGTTCATAAACACTGTACTACTTACTTAAAATATAAGGGCCCAATAATGCACTCATGAGTTTCCTATTTCAATGCTTGTTGAATACCAAAAAGGAAGTGTATTTAATATTCTAATACTTTCATTGTATTTACATATTTTCAGAACAGGAAATTCATAAAAAGCTCCAGGAGAGCATGTATGCTTAGATTTTATTCATCAAGACTGGATTACTGTAATGGGCTCTACATGGAGCTGCATCTTAAAACCACTCAAACTTCTTCTGGTGCAGAACACAAATGATTATTTTGTCAGTTGCAAAAACTACCAGCCCCAGTATATTTGTAGATGTAACTTACAGTATTCCTTCTTATTTATGAAGCACAAGGGGCTTCATCCTGTATGGAATGAAGTCAAGGGAAGTGTTATTGTAGACATCAGTATCTGAAGAATCAAGCTCTTAAAGGCGAGGAAGGAAGGCAAAATTCACCCAAGTCCTGCTTTGTCTGTGTGATACTATGACTTCATAGAGACATGCAGTTTCTCCTGGAAGAACTATAGCTATAGCTGGGAGAGCTATAGCTCTCCCAGGAGAAATCATGAAAGATTATGAGGCTTTTTTCCTCCCAGAGTAAAAATGACCAATCTAGGAGAAAAATAACTTGGGAACAACTAGGGTTAAAATACTTCAAGGAGAGTTTCTTCTGAGATTGAGTGTCTGTACATGCTGTGACTCGAGGTACATTTTTCTATCAGGAAAACAAACATAGAAGAATTCTCTCACATTACTTGAATGTGTGCACACAACCTCCGTCAGCCATGATCAGGTTCTCAAGGAAAGATATGTGAGGTAACAAAAGGAAACAGTATTAGAGTATTAGTGGTGATGTGGGTTGTTATATCTGGAACCTGCTCTTCTGGCTAATTAAGAAAGCTCCAACTTTTATAGGTGATCTGTTGGTAGAGATGAGTGGCTGGAGTTGGAGAAAAGAGTCTTAAACTTATTGATTTATCAGGAAATTTACTGGTTGAAACCAGTATAATTGTATCATTCCAACCTGTTCTGAGATTTTTACAAAAACCTAGAGGTCTGGAAGGGTGAATTTAAAAATAAGTTTAAAAGTATTTAAATAATCACCTACATAATTAGCTGAGTAGATGATCAGAGCTGAGGAAACAATTTACGTATAGGAAAAAAAGATAAAATTCAACTTGCAAATGATTCATTATAAATAATCTACAAGCAGACTTTGATTTTAAAGAATCTGGTTGTTCAAACTTATTTGATCAGCTTATGTCAAGATAGAGCAGTATATTTGCCTTGACTGGGTGTCTTAGTATTTGCGGTATGCATTTATTAAATCATGTAGAATTGTTTTTAACTCCTGGTTTGGATAACTGGAAGATGTGATCTGAACATTTGGTGAGAACTCTCCTGCAAAATGATGTTTATGGAATATTTGTGACACTAATTTTTCCAGAATGTTCTTGAGTGTTCATGTATGAATGTTTAAGTAACATGAATAAAAAGGGTTGTGGACAGTTTGCATTGAACCAGTGAGACCAAGTGTGAGGGAGAGAGAAGGTGGGGAAAAGGATTTCCCTTAGAGAAAACATTTTTCCTTGCACTGACCCCCCAAAACTGGCAGACTGTGGGGAGCAAGGAAAATCAGAAAACACCTTTCTGGAGTGAGTCCTGCTCTGGATTAGCCAATAGAGCCTGGAGCAATTCATTTTAAGCCCTGGGGAGGAGCCGGGGAGAAAGTGGGATTCAAGGAGAAGCAGCATGGCAAGGATCTCCCCAGAGGAACAGAGACACCTGAGAATAAGGCTAGGAGCAAGTTTCCTGGAGAGGGTGAATGGGGATCAGAGGAACGCCAAAACATAAGAGGCAGCAGGATACTGAGAGGGTGAACTCCCAGGATGGGTAAGGGGCTCACCAGAGGCTAACCAGAAAGAGTGGCAGCCAGGCAGCAATGAGTGATATGTGGACTCTAGGTAATGCTGTTGACTTTGAGTTCCCTTATAGCTGTGAGAAGTGGTAAGGACTGGTTTTACTTTTTTTCTTTGGGGAGGGGTGGGTCTACTGATTTTTTTATATATATATATATATATATATATATATAAAGACTCTGAAAGGAATCATAGGTGTCAGATAGCATGAGGATGGGGTGCAGGGGATGGTGGAATCCCATGTTTTTTCATTTGTTTTTGAGTCAGTAGACACTTTTGTTCTGTTTTGGGGGGGTTTGTGAACATCCTCCTAATACATATATACTTACATCAAAGTCATGGCAGGTGAGAATGTACCAAATAGGGAGGACCTAGGGGTGATATAGGACCCCTTACCCTTGATAGTAGAAGAAAAGATGTCATCTCGGAAACCCTATAGTAGTACCTACAGTCGACATCGAGTTATTATGTAGTACTTGTCCAGATCTTTTAGAGCTTCACTAGGTGTCTCTCTTCCCCCTGAGTCAGTTTTGAGCCATTGCTTTGGGAGGATTTTGGAGAGCACTCTGTTGGTAGATGTGGACTAAACTTAACATTTATACCAATTTTGGCTATTAGAGATTCCATTGCTCTTTTCATAAAAATGGAGATGCCAGCCACAGTGTCATGAACAGGGATCCTGGTTTTCTCTGATTTAAAAAAAAAATCCCCAATTTTTGGTTTCAAGAAGTACCCCCAAATCTACATTTTTCCATATATATATGTACATATATATATATATACACACATTTGTATATGTATATGTATTTGTGGTGGTACATTTTAATTGTGGATAAATGTGGATTTGGGGTTACTTTTTGAAGCCAAAAATTGAGGATCTTTTTTATCAGAGAAAACCAGGATCTCTTGTCATGAAGAAATTCCAATTTAGATAATTGCATTCAGCCTCTATAAATTTCCCATCTGGATTCTTTTTCAGTTCCTTTCCTAAAACTGTACTGTAATAATGATGTGAGGTTGATTATAGATACCTTGGGAATTTATATGGACACTTTTTACAGATGGCTTTTTACCTGCTCACACAAACTCATTGTTAAAGCTTTGCAAATAAGTCAGTCTTTCAGGCCTACATGTACAGAGCTCATGCTGTGATCAACACATTTAGGGTCAGGGTAAAAAAAGTTGTGAGTGAAACCACTTTGGGACTGATTGGTCCAATATATTTCAACATCTCTAAAAACAAACAGTATGACTTTGAAAATCAGCAGGAGAAAACGCCTAATAAGAAGCTGTTGTTATAGAATCAGAGAAATGTACAGCTGGAAGGCAACTCATAAGATCTTTCTTCCACTTCCCCTCCCCATAGTTATTTGTCTAACCTTTTCCTAAAAACATTAGAAGAAGATTGCACAACTTCACTAGGTCACTCATTTCAGTGCTTTAACTAGCCTTGTAGTTAGTTTTTCCTAATTTCAAACCTGAATCATCTTTGTTGCAAATTAAGCCATTTTTTATTGCCGTACTCTCAGTGGCTGTGGAATACAAGTTGATCACTGTTCTTTTTAAAACAACCTTTTTCATACTGGAAAGTGTATCCTTAGTCTTCCTGGCTATATAATAAACATCCTCTCAGGTAAGGTAAAGCATTTTTATATATAATAATGTGTTGCAGCCCATGAGTAGTAGAGTTCTAGATTAGTTTGTACATACAAAGAATATGGATGACCCGTAAATGAACTATTAAGGAAAAAAAAGAAGAAAAAAAGAAAGACTTACTTTGGAAGTATCACATTGTCTTGTTCCCCCAAGAATCTTAGTTTTGTTGCACATCATCTGCTATGCGTGCCATTGGAAAACACCTCTCAAATAGAACTTAAACTTTTATTTAGGAAGTGAGTATAAATGGACAATAGGAGTTAGATTAGCACAAACAATCTGAATTGAAGAAATTAGTTAGAGCTGTTTTTATGCTCAGTTCCTTAAAAAAGGGTTGCTTTTTTCCCATGAGAAGGAAGGCCGGGGTGGGGGGTGGGGGAGGGGTTTATCTGTGAAACTGAATGCAATCTACAAAAAGAAAACAACACTTTCATCTATGTTTTAAGGATTAATGGGTGCATCTACACAAGACACTTACTATGCAGTAAACTAATTCTACTGCATATTAGCATGCATGGCAAAAACCATGCTAATACACTAATGCACAGTAGTATTAGTTTACTGCACAAAAAGCATGGGATCACACTAATGTGCAGTATGGCAGCCTACTGCACATTTATTTAGTATTTGATTATACAAGCACTAAATGTAATGCACAGCAGGAATTGTGCATTAATGAACATGTAGATGCACCCAGTTATGTGAAATAAATGTGGCCAAGAACTGAGTATCAAATTAAAACTTCAAGTCATAAGTGAAATGAGTCCAGTGGGCCCATGGGCAATATTTAATTAATTGCAAAACTGAATATGGGGAATTTTGACAGAAAAGTACTCTTTTGCTCAGAAGCAGTAGGTAGGAATAATTGGATTCTTGATATTTTAGTTCTAATCTGTAGAAGTAGATCTGTGTGATATAATCAGTACTTACTCTGGATACTACAGTCACTTAAGAGACCAAGCATAAATACAGTCACTTTTATTGAGAACAAATATTCTCCGTGCAAATATCAAATGTGCAAAAATACAAAGGTAAAAAGCAACTGACAGGTAAAAAACACTGAATTAGTGTGACCTCTGGTAGAATTACAACCCTAGTTATCACAAGGGATGGGTAACAGAAAGATGTGCATAGTTGGATCTGGTTATCAATAAAGGAAGAGCTGACTATAAAGTAACACCACATCTTTTTTTCTTTCTAAGCACCCCAGGGCCTTTTTGGTTGAAAGATAAGATTTCAGTTAGTGATACAGCAGGAGACAAATTAAAATCCATTTGCCCACACCTTATTAGTTTCAAGTGAGCAAGATTTGAAATGTAGCTGTGTGTTCTGCAATGGGCAATGGGGGAAGGCAGCAGGGAATTAAAAAGGTACTATGTATCAAACCAAAGGAATATATTTTTGGGGCTTAGGCTATTAACCACTTTCATTTTACCACACCTCATTTATTTTATATTTCTTATTTGTCAATTATATGGTGAAGTATATATAAATCTTTGCAAATAACATAATTTCCAAAATAATATCTGTTCAATAAAAATGATGCTTATGGTGTGAAGATGTATTAGAATCTACCTTTATGGGATGAGCTTGGTAAAAGTCATGAAGCGTAAGGAGAAGATGGACACTCATTACTTTCAGATTGAGGATGATCCTAAATCCAGTCTCTAGGTATCAAGGTCAAGTAAAACAAATGAGGAAGGAAGAGGTTTGAACTGTAATCTTTGTCTAGTTGCAGCATTCAAGAAATAAGGTTAATGTTCCCAAAAGCTGAGGGGTGTTTGCATTATAATTATGAAAGATTGAACATTTTTCCCTTTCGTTTTGCTATATTCTGCTTCTCTTTTTTGGCCCATAACTTGCTCTTAAAAAAAAATCTCTTAAGTGCAGTCTAGAGATGTTTTTCCTTCATATTTCTTCATGCTTCAGACATGCAAAAGAGCAGAAGAAATCAGTTGACAATCTCTTCATAACACATGACAATCTCTTCCTAAATATTCCTGATGCTATTAGACATCTTCTTACATGCTGTCTCAACCATACCTGTTTTCAATGCCTAATTTCATATAATGGCAATATCTGTTGTTTCTGATTTTTCTCTAGACTCACCTGGATCTGCTATATTTATCACAGATAACATGCAATATAACATAGACTTTTTTCCACATTTCTGGGATGAAGACTGACATTCACCTAAAGAGTAGTTGCTTTGACACTTCATTTGTCTCAAACAAGCAGTTTTGCATAAACAGTGTACTACTTTTACACTTTAGTAGTCTACCTAAACAATGTTTAGATGCCTCCTTCAGCTTGTCAGTTACATTTATTGCACCTCACATGCCCCTGATAGCAACAAAATCCTCTTTTCTTGACTTCTTTGTCAGCTAGTTTAGTATATATCCTCTCAGTTCAACA
The DNA here is from genome assembly GCA_030014935.1 of Caiman crocodilus. NCBI lineage: Eukaryota > Metazoa > Chordata > Crocodylia > Alligatoridae > Caiman > Caiman crocodilus. The sequence goes on from JAGPOW010003316.1 coordinate 139,032,463, forward strand.
CTAAATTGTTATCTTCTCCTACTGCTCTCAGGAAAGCACAACTTCTGCAATCTCAATCTTCTGTTCTTTCATGGAATCACTTATATAAACAATATATATAATCATTGAATTATAGAAGAGAGAGAAAAAAATACTTTAAAATGATTTAGTTTATATCCCATAAAATGCAGGATTGTTTCCTGCAGTGAATGTACAGTGTGTTTGAAGTATTCAAGGGAGGCTACAGCATAACTACCTTAGACCTCTGAAAATCCCATGTGCTATGTTTAAATCATATCAATATGACTCCTTCCCAACAAAAACAACAATAAAATCCCAAATATGCTTGCTTGAGTCAAAGTATTGTTGCAGTGGCTGTATATCATCGGTCTGTGACACACGGCTTGCAGGCAGTGACACCTTCTGATATTGCTTGTGGCCGCATGAAATTTTGCTTCGCAGATGCATGTTTCTTCTAGTTTACGGGGATAGTAAATTATGTTGTCGCCTAAAGCACATTTCTTGTTCATTTTTGTTATCTATGAAGCAGTGAAGATTGAGGACCACTGCTTTGTGCCATGGACCGTAGGCATCCATGAGCGTGTACAGAAGTTACAAAGCACTCTGTAGCCATAACACAAAAAAGGTCCATGGCTTCAGAGAACTTTTAAAATGACTGATTGAGTGCAAATTTAACCCTCATTTGATATAATATCAGACAGAAGGGCTTTAGGGCAGAGTGCCTGAGGGTTAATTTTGGGCAATTTCAACTATGCCCCTTGAGCCTTTGTAGAGCTGGGCTGGTGCTTGCATGGGTGAATACCAGCTCAGCCCTGCCCCACCCCTGGAGCTGTTACAGAGAGGAGACGGAAAACCCTCTGCCACCTCTGTCATGCATACCCGCTAAATATTCCTGGGGTCTTGGGGAAAGCTGGGCTGGGCCCAGGCAGTGGGGGGTGGGTTCCCTTCCCCCTACCACCATGCCTGTGTCTTGACAATAACAGCCTCATGGCTGCCATGCCTGGTGCTGGGGCAGGGTGGGGAAATGGAGCCCTCTCCCCTTGTGAGCGTGGCCCAGCTACCCCTTCTGGGATCTTGTGGGCCAAGCATAGCTCCCTCCAAGACCCTAGCAGGGGTAGTTTGTGGGAAGGGGCATGTAGTGGTGGGGGACTCTGCGCTGCCCCCACCCAACAGGTATACTCAACAGACAAATGCCTGTTGGGTTCAATGGCACTCTATCTCATGTCACTTTATGCAAAGTGTCATAGCCTCCCTCATAGGCTGCCTACATTTCTTTATGCAGCCAATATTCAACTGAGAAGACTGATGCAGACAAGATGTAGGGGATATAGGATGAATGGAAGAATTGGATGCATCAAGGGAGATAGACAAATGCTTTGAAAGATGGAGTTCTGGGATACCTTCAGTCATGCACCTGGGTGGTAATGGAAAAAAATATTCAACCTGGGGCTCAGTCTTAGAGCATGGGGTGAATAAGGGGTATGCACATTTGAAAGTATCACAAGTGTCATCAGAATTTTTTGAAGCAAAGTTGAAACAAACATATTTAGAAGTACATAGACTTGCTTTTGTTTTATTTAACACTGTCCTGTTTCTGTGGTAGTGCTTGAAATATTAAACCTTGAGCATTGAGGATACCTCTAATTAGTCCATACTCATCTTGCAAAACAATGTGTTTCAAGGAAAAAAGTCTTTCTTGCAACAGCAAAAATACATTCAGTTTTCCTTTAGACAATTTTCTTTGTACAGCAGAATTAGCCTAATCTCCTCATACCTATGCACAGAGCCAGAACATTAATATATTTAGACCTTTTGATTGGTTATTAAACATTTACACTGGCATAAAACATTAATACTGGCAACCAAGCATAACAATTCCAAATTAACTGAAACTCATACTGCCATTCAGCCAGCTCAAGTACTTCTGTGAGAAACTGAGGCAATTTTATAAAGCATGATGTAGCATGATATTATGACGATTTAAACCTGAATTTTCATATGTGATAAACCAGGGCATTCATCCACTTGTCTACTCAATTTCCCATTACATGACACATGAATGTAACACAATTTTTTGCATGAAGTGAGCATTAGAACAAAATGACTAGAAAAGTGAAGTGTTAAAATTAATCTAGATTAATGTCACTGTTCTGTGAAACACACAGAATTTAGAAAACCGGCACGTTTATGTAGCTTCCTCTTTTTTTCCTGCCAGAGCACACTGATAATATCAAAAAATGGGGAAAAGACAAACTACCTCAATCTTGATTCCTGTTCACTCTCCTCTTTTAAATCCACCCACTTGACTTTTGTTGTTGCTGTTTCTCTTCTTTAGTTACCCTGTGAAAAAGCAACTGAATAGCCTTTGAACCAAGGCGGCTCAACCCTAGTTTACATTGATGAGGTTATATTTTAGAAGCCACCCCTCCCCACCGGTTCTTGGTGAGTGAAGCCACTAATGAAAATTAGCATTCCAAAAGAATCTTTCTGCAGCTGTCTTCATAAAAAGAAACTGATTAGTGGTTTGGACAGTGCTAACTCTGTAAATTATCAAACAAAATACAGCAGAAGCATCCATTTACGTATATGAAAATTACAATTTGAACATCACACTTAGAGCACATTAATCAACTTCATTCTTTGTTTTTATGGGTAATGAGACTTTGCAGAAAGGTAAACAGCTTTCTAAATAAAGTTGCTTTGGCAAAAATGGATTAAATGCATTTTGGTGCTTTTTTTTTTTGTATATTGGGTGAGAGGTGGCTGGGCACATGAAGCAACCTAGCTACTGCTTTATGCATGCAGGCATCAACAGAGACAGAAATAAATGTAGCCCATGTTTGTTCTCTCCCCTTCTTTTTATTGATTAAATCTCATTCACAGCAACACTTCCTTGTAATTGTGCAAGCGTGAGACTTTTGCAGGCTTCTTAATAGCCATATCTCTCCACCTTTTGTCTCTGCTTTCTTACTCTTCAAGTCTTTTTAAAGCATAGATTGCCAAAAAAGACACAGTTAGTCTGTCTTCCCTTATGTGTGTGCAGGGGTAACAGCTGTTCCCATCCCTCTCCCTTCTGCCCTTCCTCCCCTCCTACTCCCATGTGCAGAGGAGCCACCTTTTGAACATTGCTGTTGCTGTACAGTCAAACCCTGAAACACTGCTACGTTAGTTAATGCAGTTAGGAAAAAAATAACAGGATTCTGAATGGTGGGTACTTTGCTTTCAGTCTGTACTGATTGTTTTGTTAGGGTTTTAAATAGCATACTCTTGTAGTGTGCTTCTAAGAATGAGTGTGCCAAGAGAAAAGCCTAATTTTTGAAAATAAGATGGGCTTCTGGAAATGACTGAAATTACTTTCATGTCAGGCTAAGCACCCTGGTCCTGATGCTTCAATTGGTTTGAGCAGTATGAGCTGGTGAAAATCCACTGAAATCAGTGAATCAGGCCGCATGAGCTCATTGCAAATCAACTGCATACAGGCACTGCACCAAGTCAGAAGATTGATTTGACTTTACTTCTGTTACTTGACTTTGGACTGAAAAACCTAGACCATGTTTGTGCCCTGAATAAGGGACTGCTTGTTGATGTGCCAGCCCTGGAGGGCTGGACATGGAAGGCACAATTCCCTCCCTACTGCTAACTTGCTCTGGCAGGTGTAAAGATAATCATTTGCTACTGCTCTTATACCAGCAGCATACAACTATTCATCACTCCCTACCTTGTGCTGGATCAGCTGTCTTGGCTGGTGCACTGGGGAGTGGATCCAAGATTCTGATTGTGTCCTGTGCATCTCAGGGCAGGGGGAGAAGTGTTGTGGGCAGAGGGGAGCGGGTGCTGTAGCAGATATACAGATATTCCTACAGGATGGGTCCAGTTTTAAGGGAGACCATGTAGAAGCAAAGAAACCTTTGCTTTTTTTCATCTTATACTCTTGTACATCTGCATTGCCTGCATCACAATCTTGCCTAATGATTTGAACAATTGGAAAGAGCACATATTTGTTTCAGGGGAGTTATCTAGATTTCAGGCTATGGCATGCTATTCACCATCTTGGCTAAAAGTTACACATAAACTGGTTTAAGTGATCATCAGGGAACCTGGTTTTCTCAGATTTAAAAAAAAAATCCAATTTTTGGATTAGAGTAGTAACGCAGAATCCACATTTTTCTATAATTAAAATTAAACTCCACTAATACACACACACACTGGGGGAAAATTGGGGATTTTTTAATCAGAGAAAACCAGGATTCCTGCTGATCAGACACTGGTTTAAACCTGTAACAGAACAGAAGTTTAGTGCACATAAACCAGTTTCAAAATGGCCAAAACTAGTTTAAGATAACCTTGGTTGAATTTAGTATCGGACTTACTACTTAGGACTTAGCTGGTTTATGAAACTTCTGTCCCAGACCCCTTCCTAGTTTAAGTTAAAACAAAGTTCCCCAGCATCCCAGGAACTTTGCATCTCTGGGCAGGACTGTGCTGTATGCCTGAGCAAAGCAGGAGTTGGCTCTGCCTCTCTGCTCTCTAGCTGGGGGCTAACAAGGGGCTGGTGCTGGGAAACCTAGCTAAGAATGCAGCCCAGTCTGCCTGGCAGGGACAGAGCAATCCCTGCCAGACTTTTCCTCACTGCAGTGGAGGAGGTGAGGGTGTGGGACAGCAGTCTCAGGCAGAAGGGAGGGAGGGGAATTAAACCTCCCTACCTCCCCTCTCCTGCTGGCATGGGACTCCAGCCGAGATCTAGCTGGTTTCCCCCCCTCTCCCTGCTCGCTGCTCAAGTGCCAGGGTACACGGCCAGCTGGCAGCCTAGGTAGTGCCTCAGGAGCAGGGGGGGAGGAAGAGGGATTAAACCCCCCCTGTCTTCCCTCTCCTACAAGCATGGGACCCCAGTTGGGGTCTGGCCAACTTTCTTTGCCTCTGCTTGTTGCTTGAGTGGTGGGGTGCATAGCCAGCTGGCAGTCCATGCAGAGCCTCATATGGAATGGAGGGAGGGAGGAGGATTAACCCCTCTGCCTTCCCTTTCCCACTGGCATAGGACCCCAGCTGGGGTCTGCCAGCTTTTCTGCTAACTAGCCCTGCCACTCAGGAACAAACCTGGCAAGGGCTTCCCCCTTTTCCCTCCAGGCACACCCTGGCTGGAGTCCCTGAAGGCCAGGGTGGGGTGTTTAAACCCCACCCCAGTCATACTCAGTGGTCTTCCGGGGCCTCACCATGCCCACCCAGCTTAGCATGCCCACGCACCTCCAGCCTTCTGTCCACTGCCAAAGCAAAAGGAGAGCTTGTTTGAGCATACCTTGGCTTTTAGCCTGTGCCACTGCAGACATGTGGCTGCCTTTCCAGAACTGGAAATGTCTATTCACTTGCTTCTCATTTCAATCTATACAGGTTAAACTAGCCTGCAAAGATTAAATAAATTCAGGCTTGGGCCTTTTGAATGTCTATACTTAGCCCTTCTGATTCCAATAACATTACTATACAATGTGAGGAATAAGTACCCTGTAAAAGGTGTAAATGCCATCTCATAATTTATGGATATGATGTTGTATGTATTAATTATGCATATTTTTCTACTAGTTCCATTACCAGTTGTGATATATTATATTAGAGTTACATGTTATAAGATTCAACAATCCAAAAATAAATAAATAAAGCAACTTACCCCTTGGGAAGCTGCTTTCACAGCAGAGTTGCCAGGAAAGACAATGAACTGAGAGAAGAATATGTGGTAGGCAATACACAAGATAGATGAGGTAGAGGAATAGAAAGGGAGAAAGAAATATAGGATTTAAATTTAAAAAACGAAAAAGAGAAAATTCTTGCTGAGGCATGGAATGAAAATGATTGCACACAGAACTAGAGTTTGTATCATTTGGAGAAGTTATTGAATAACTCTACAGGTTCTGCAACTTGCTTTCAAAATATTATTTTGGGTTGAAATATGTTGTTTCCAAAGGAACTTGCAAAGCAGATACAATAGGCTAGACCTCAGCTGGAATACCTGGGCATAGTTCCACTGAAGTCATGGAAGATTATGTCAGTTTACACCAGCTGAGGCTCTGGCCCTGTAGTTTCAGTGGGGAAAAAAAATGTGAATGAAATAATATCATGTTTCTTAGAGCTGGAATGAAGCTTTGGAGATTGAACTGCCTATTGATCGGTGGACTACCATATGGAGGCCAGTTAATGTTCCTTTAGGAAGCAAGTGCCCTGAGCTATTTCATATTTCTGCTGCAGATATACTGATCTAATATCATCCACTTAAATCCCCCCAACATTTTATTTATTACACAATATTAGCAAGGTTTTACAACATACCAAAGTACATTTTCACAAGAAGAGATCAATATATTAGCTCAACATAAATGTTCATGGAGCTGCCCTTTGGAGTAGGTTTCTTTTTGTTTGTTGTTTTGTTTTTAATGTTTCAGATAAATGAGTCTGTTGCTCTATATAACATGAATGTGTTTCAGAATTCGGACCTTATGAGGATGGATGAACTTTTGGAGCTGGGTATACACCAGGATCTGCACAGACTATTGGCATCAGCTCTCTTGGTGTGAGTCTGACAAAATGTTATTTAAAGCAGTGTAACATGGAAAGAGCTTACTTTCCATGAGGCTGCTACAGGCAGCTAATGCTGCCTCAAATATAGACAGCAGTAGCTAATACTGCCTCAGAAACAGCCAGCTAGGATGCTTTTATTCAGTGAAGCCCAGCGGCTGTCATTAGATGGCTTTTATCTTATGTATCCATTAGGCTATGCCTTCTCCTGGAACATGGAGGTGCAGAGTGCTGTACCTAGGGCTCAAAAATATCCAGCACACCTGCTGGCTGGGAAGTGACTCTCAGAAGCACAGAAGTGGAAAGGGATCTCGGAGTGAATGTGTACTCCAAGGTGAACATGAATTGCCAGTGTGATGAAATCATCAGCAAAGCTAACAGCACTTTATCATGCATCCGCAGATGCATGACAAATAGATCCAAAGAGGTGATACTTCCCCTCTATACAGCATTGGTAAGACCGCAGTTGGAGTACTACATCCAATTTTGGGCACTATACTTCAAGAAGGATGTCTATAGACTCAAGAGGGCAGAGGAGGGCCACTCATGGTTAGGGGCTTACAGGACAAGCACTATGAGGAGAGACTGAGGGACATGGACCTCTTCAGCCTCCACAGAAGGCTAAGAGGTGATCATGTGGCCACCTACAAATTCATTAGGGGGACACAGCAAGGGATCAGAGATGTTCTGTTCACCAGGGTGCCTCTTGGGGTAACAAGGAACAATGGTCACAAACTGACAGATATCAGAGTTAGGCTAGATATCAGGAAAATCCTCATGGTAAGGGTGGTCAAAATTTGGACTGAGCTCCCAAGGGAAATGGTGCTCTCCCCTACCTTGGGGGTCTTTAAGAGAAGGCTGGATAAGCATCTGGCTGGGGACATCTGACCCCAGCACTCTTTCCTGCCTAGGCAGGGGGTTGGACCCCATGATCTGTTGAGGTCCCTTCCGACCCTACCATCTATGAATCTATGGAGACCATGGAAATGCTCCCTGGTACCTGCCATGGCTCAGTTTTGTTTGTGCTACAGCAAAGGAAGGTTAACATATGAAGGCTGAGGTTCAATCAGCTCTAGAAACAGGGGTGTACATAGTCAGAAGACAACCCATATTATAAATGAAAATAGTAACTGCAATGCTTTGCATTTCTTTAGTTATGAACTAGCTGTGAGAAATTATCCTGAGTCTCTTAAGGGACTTTTAGATAGGAGATTTATTAGTACAAAGGCTACACCTGTTATTTTTGCAAAGACGTTTTTCTTTGTTCTTTATTTTGCTTCATAATATCACCCTTGAAATTTTGTCCAAAGGAATTGTGCCAGATGGTGGATACCATGGGAAACAGAGTTCCCCATTCCCATACCTGGCAATCAAATTGAGATCAGATCTGTGGCTGAAGTAACGTGTAAATTTCAGTTATTTATTGTTACAGAGGTCCTGGGTGTGAGCTGAGAGAGGCTTTGGACTACTACCTATGCATTGAATCAAATGCTCTTCATATCAGGTGAAAATTAAAGTTCCATGGGTGCAGCATTTGATAACACTGACTATGAGCTAAATTGACCTGTAGACGCTGCATCATGGAAGGGATCCCACTATTCAGTATTTTCTTTCCTTCTAACAAAATCTCAGAGAATCTGGGAATCATTTAGGTCACTACTCATCTCCCCAGTTGTACGTTTGATGCAGAGTTGCATTGTCTCCCTGCTTTTTGTTTTGCGTGCTAGTTGAGACTGCTGGGTGAGATTATGAGGCATTTTGGGCTGGCATCTACAGCTATGTGACAAAGCCCTGCATTTTTTATGTGACCCAGATAGTACAATGGCCAGAACGGCCACATTTCATTTGTGTTTAGAAATATTTATAACTTCCTCAATTTAAATAAAACTGAGAACCTGGACTACTTATGTCTGTGTAGTCTTACTAAAAAGTGTCTATAATAAATTGTTGTACATGAATCCTTATTTTTTTTTTAAATTTAGATCTTGTATGCTCAGCCTGTGGCATTAACCATTCCTTTAGTAAAAGTTTCCTATCACATTTTGCAGTACTCATGCTGCTTTAGAGATGTAGCAAGTTGTATCCCCTTCTTTGTTTTTACACTTGGCTCATTGACCTTACCTTTGTAACTTCTTTTCACCTGCACATATATTGGCAACCTAACTCACTTGATAAATGGGCTGCCATTGCTACAAAATACAATTACTAAGACTGTTTGGTAGGAAAAAAGGTCTGATTACATCACACAAGAACTGTGGCCCTTTTCTATTACCACCATTCCTGGGGGAACAGTACATAAATACCTGGTTTTCTTGATGAGTTTGCATCCTTTTGAAACTTCAGAACTTAGAATTTTATTTGGAATTTTTGGTAGATAATTCCCATGGAGGATTCTCAGTTTGTAATTAGTGGTTAAGCAGTTCTGAGTATTCAGCATTTGGAATTCAGAATATTTTGATCATACACACAATGTTTGTTTCATTCATAGAATATAAATCTTAGAATTAGCTTTCTAGGGACTTCCTATAAATAGTCTGAAACATTCACTAAGTCTTGCCAGTGAACCTGTGTTTTTGAATATAGAGAGAAATAAAACCCTATTGAACACATTGGGTATGTTTACCAGTCTAGTACAGCTGTACCCTGCAAAATAAACCAATTTTATGGCTGCCTTGTGTCCTAGAGCAGATCAAAGCAGCCAGAGAGTATTAAAACAACTTGTCCTATGTATACTTCAACAGGATGAAAAGTGGTTGAGATTTTATTAAATTGCCTAAATATTTGGAAAGGACTATATAGCTCTTGTTCCCAATCAGGTGTCAATTGAATTGTATAGTCCTGATGTCAGGAGATAAATATGATCAAATTAACTTTTTGCATCTATAGTTCTAAAATGTCATTTTGGATGGTTGTTTATCTAACTTTGTTGCACCAGTTTTAAGAAACTCATTACTGCCTATTGATAGTTATTATTGAATAAAGTAAGTGTGCTTATATTCTTTCCTTTCTGCTTTCCAAAGCTGATGTAGTTTAATATGGTTGCTGTGCAACATTTCTATGCAGTGTTTTGAGTTTATGAAATAGAAAATGATTTTGAAATCCATCTTCAATGTAAGTTTGAAACATCATAAAATACTATAGCATTGAAAACCAAAGAAATAGCAAAATCGTAATATGTAATTTCAAAAAAGTATTTATTCCAGCTTTGTCCAGGGTTTTATAATTTGCATCATAGTCATTATAATATTGTTCCCAGGAGTCAACCAATTTGACCACTTGTATATTGAATTTCAGTGGGTTGTGTTCTTAATGTTAAGAACATTGTTAACGTATGGAAGAGTACAACATCAGAAAAAGCAGAGAGTGTGCTACTGATTAGACTTCTGAGACTTTTTCTTAACATGTATGGAAATCAGTGCAATATATTTCCTTAGCAGAGAGATAGACTTGTTAATAACTGACCTAGGGTCTTGAACTATAGTTTTCCTCCGCTGCTTTTGCCAGGGATGCACACTGAATTATGCTCTAATCAAAAATAATAATTCAAGTCGAGAAACATATTTAGTGCGAGTAGGCTATTGACTCTGAGAACAGTAATGCTGTATGTAGCCTACCTATAACACTGTAGAAATGGTAACAAGAAGATTAACACTTGCTGTGTATAATGTTTTATTTGTTCAGAATACATTACTGATCAACTAGTCATCAGAGTTTCCTGCTGCACATGTTGTTCTCCCCACTTCACAGATGAAGAAACTGAACTAAAACAAGTTAAATGGCTACTAATGTTTACTGTAAATCTAGCACAGTTGCAATGTTGATATTTTCCTAGTCCTATATTCAGACCATATAGGCTCTAAACCTGCAGATACGTGCTTTCATATGTGAAGCGCAAGTGATACCAATACAGGGACCCTGGTTGTCTTTTTTTAAAACCCCAAAATTCTCTGATAAAGCCTCCAAATTATCTGATTTAAAACCCCCAAATCCATATTTTTGATATATTTACAACTTTAAAGCAATTTGGAAGCCTACTAATGCCTCAGTAATTATAATAAAATAGATTCTAAATACCTATATGTTTTGGTGTTTGAGTTAATTTTTTTATCATAGAAAATAAGAGTTCCCCCTGTCTCCTTTCATCACCAGGATGTGGGTCCAGCTGTGGCTATCCCCTGCTGATTTATGGCGCTAAGCAGCCCTGACATGCCAGTGCCCCTCAGTCCTAAGCCACAGCCCTCCCTCCTCCCGCCCAGGTGGTGCACCTCACTCCTGACCCACAACTCCCTGTGCCCAGTGGTGCCCCTCACTTCTGACCCACAGTACCCCACCCTCAGGCCCCAGCCTCCCAGTATTGTGGTGGTATGTGGGGAAGGGAGGTCATAAGAGGCAGGATGGGACTGTATGGGATATGGGGGTGTGAGAGGTGGGGGATGTGAGGTAAGAGGGTGTGGAGCAGGTGTGTATGTGTGTGTGAGGCAAGGGGGTGTGCATAGGAGGGGGTGTGGGGCAGAGGGGTGCCTGACCATAGGTGATGCCATTAGTATGGGGTATAGGATGTTATGGGGGGGCATGTGCTTCCCAGATTTATGTGCCCACAGCAAGGCACAGGTATGCAGCTTGGCTGGACTGGCATGGGCAGGAGCTCCCACCGTAGTCCAGGGGGCAGGACCTGGCACAAGAGGGCAGAGGGAAGTGACAAGAATTGATGCTGCCACTGATGCCTCTGAGACCCTTTCACCAGCCCTGTTCCAAGTGCCACTGCTGCTTCCCTCATGCCACCCATGCTGCACCCCATCCTGCCTTTCCTCTGAGGTAGAGCTGCATCCTGAGGAGAGCAGCTGTGGGGGCAGTAGCAGCAGCTGGACCATGGCACAGTGTAGAGCCATGACTTGGTGTACAAGCAGCTGGCAGCAGGAGGAGATAGGACAGTGTCCCCCACTATTACTGCTTGCACTGCTGGTGGCACGGTCAATGCAGGGGTCCCAGCCACACTGGTAGGGCACAGCAGCAGCAGCTGCAACAACAAATCTCACCATCCCACTCTGCCCTCCCACTCTGGATCCCTCCTAGTGGGCTTTGGAAGCACCCCATGCCCATGCCTGTCCTGTCTACCTGCAGCCTCTTGCCCTCTGTAGGTGCAGAAACCTGGAAGGGAACATGCCTCTCCATACCACCCTAATGCATTGCCTATGCCCTCCCATCCCCTTCCTCCTGTGGGGAGCTGTGGGAGCTGCTTTCCACCATGCTACTTGGTTGCCATGTGCATGTGTACACACACACACGTGGCTCTGGCTGCCTATGATCAGCTTCCTCCCACATCCTCTAGGCCCTCACAGGCTGGAACTCTGCCTGCCTGCAAGGGGAAACCTGTAGGTTCTTGTAATTCTTTCCTTTAAAGGAGAAAATCTGCATTTTTCCATGACAAATGGAAAACCCAGATCCCTGCCTATCACTCTTCGTATACTCAGTTCAGTATTAGTTAAACACTACAGATGTGGAAAAATGGATTTATTCAGGTATACTTAAGCATGTATGCAACTTTAAGTGAATAGTTTCATTGAATTCTGTTTATGTGGCTTGCTAAACTGGATGTGAGGAAGGCAACTGACATTCCTCTTAGTGTGTGAACCAAAGATTCTGAAATGGGGTGTTGTGAAATGCTACAGCAGCCAAGTAAAACTGTCCTGTATGTATGCCCACTGCATTAGGGCTCTCTGATAAACCCAAAGCAGACAGGAGGTGACTGGGACTGTACTCCTTTTTAGTCCACCTCCCATGCACTAGGGCTGTGCAAAACAGCTCAGTTTCATTTTGACTTCTGTTTTGCTGTTTCAATGGGACAGCATTTTGTTTCGAGTTCTGTTTCATTTAATCAAAACTGTTTCATAGTTTCAATGCTGTTTTGACGTTTCACCCATAGGCTATAATGGGGAAGCACAAAACTGTCTATAACTTTGTCCTTCTATTTGGATGAAAACAGCAGGGATGGTAGGCCCTTGTGAGGACATGAAGCTTGCCAAGCATCAAGGAGATAGTTGTGGGGGTTTCTGGGAAACTGTACCTCAAATTCTTGAAAGCAAAACTCGAGACACTTGTAAGTGTGAAGGCACAGGCAGGTAAAAACAGCAGGCATGTTGTTGTTGTGGCCCACAGAGGCCACAAAGCCTGCCGAGTTTCAAGGAGATAGGTGCAGGGGGTTCTGGGAAACTGCACCTGGAACTGCTGACAAGGAAAACTCATGACGTGTTACTGTAGGTGTATTAAGGTGAAGTGGAGTCAAAAATGCAGGGATGGTAGCCCCTGCTGAGGCCATAAACCCTGCCAGTTTTCAAGGAGATAGGTACAGAGGTTTCTGGAAAACTATACCTCAAGCTGCTGGCAATCAAAACTTGTGACATACGTGAATGTGTGGGTGTGTTAAGGCCCACTCTTACTGGCACTGGGGCTTCTACATGACATGATAGTGTACCCCAATGAGGTCTCCTCCTCCCCCATAGCCTCATACTGGTCTACCTCTTTAAATAACAACAGGTAAAATAATAACTTAAGGAGGAGCAGCACAGTAGCATCAGCAGCATCTCAGGCAGCCACACTGTGACAGAGCCTTTATTTCCTCTCCTGCAGGAGCTGCTTCTTTAGCATGTGTTAAGACACACCCTCACTGTGTCCTTCCCCCCTCTTCCCCCTCTCTCTCCTTACTTTCTGTTTTCCTGCAGACAAGCCCAGCTTCAGCTTCAAAACTCAAAATGCTTTGAAACTTTTGAAATATTTCAAGTGCCCTCATTTTGTTTGAGGCTGTTTTGAAGCCCTTTGTTTCATTTTGATTTCACTGTTTTGAACTTAAAATGGGTTGAAACAGTGTTGAAAAGAGACAGCTGGCAAAATTTTTATTCCACATACATTCCACTAGCACGGCTCTGTTTCTGGAAGGATCATAGGGTGGGGCGCAGAACCAGAAAGAGCTGCTGCACCAGCAGCTCCCACCTGATTTAGGCTGATCAGAGAACCCTAATGCAACAGTAGCATTTACATGTGCCACAACCCTTCCCAGGTTTTTTATGCAGGAGGTACACAGAACAGTTTTATTTGGAAAAAGAAGCACCTGGTTGAGAAGCAAAGGTAAGTTGAGGCAGCACCGACAATGATTCCCAACCAGAGGCATCACCACATTCAAAGTGGTGGAAGGATGCCCTGACACTAAAAAAGTAAAAACCACTTGTGTGGACAGTAAAATATTATTCTCACCCTGATACGTTCCTACAGCATCAAAACATTGAAGGCTCATGGAAGACAAGAAAAACATGACATATTCATTGCTTGTCCCAGCAAGTGCCACTTATACCATCTCCAGTTTTACTTCTGTTTGAAAATAATGTATTGTGTGTATTGTGTGTAGTAAATTTAAAATGGATGCAAATCTGTGTGTTGTCCATTGGTGATATAACACATCTCAAAACAAGAAAAAAGATCATGGACTGAATATAAATTCATGGTAGTCAGATACTTATTCAAGGACATATTTGAGTGAATTGTACTACTTAGGCTGGATTAAACGTAGTTCATCAAGGATGAATCAAGTCCAAATCTTTAACTTTTATGGTATTCTCTACTCACAGTTTTTGCTTGTTCTAAATACGTTTTAGGGTACTGTGTATTTCAGATCCAGTAGAAAATGGTTATGCTAAACGATGATTGTTTGAGACTTACTTCTGAAGGCTGCAGTTGTGTCCAGTTAATATATGTGGTAGAAGGGTGATAAGTGTCAGTCTGATTTAATCCAATAAAATACTTTTCCTTTTATTTGTTTTGAGGAAAACATAAGACTGCTGTTTAAAGGCAAGGTACACTTCTGCTTTTTAATAAAACAAGACCACAGACGATAGCAAGTCTGAGACATCACTCACAATTAACACATTCTCATTATAACTTTGTGATTGCTCCCTTGCAGGAGAGCAGGCAAGTGGCTGTCTTTAAAACTAATGACAAGACTGCTTTGTTAATTAGCCAGCAGGGGGTGGCCAATTTCCTATCTCCCTATGAACTAGATATCAAGTGTATCATTTCAGTGATGTATGTGGCATCTGATATATTGACAATTTAGAGAGTTCTGGTTTTCTGAATTCGGGGCTTTCATACAGGAAGACAACGTGCTGCTGCTATTGCAATTGCAAATGTTTTTTCCCCATTAAAAACAGTCTTTTGTTTTGTAACAAGGCACAGAGATTTGAGTATAATTAAGATCACTACAATGAAAGCATTACTTTATCTTACATATTTCTTATATACTGCACCTTTTATGAAAACAGAATTAAGGGCATATTCTCAAGAAACATTAGCATGAAGTATGACTGTTCCATATCTGAATAAAAAGCTAAAACATTTTTAGAACTAACAACAATGTCATACAGATGCATCATTTCCATTTACCCATGGTACATGTGATCAGTCATTCCATTCTTTTGTGTTTAGTGCTTTTTCACTCTTGCAGAATGGACACCTTAAGTGGGTAAAATGATTAAATGTCACCATGGTCCATCTCCCACCCCCCCTGCAAATGAAGGACATTACATTTAAAATTACCTATCATGAGGCTGGAAGGATGTCTCCTTCTCTGATTTGTCAACCTAGAATGTGTATTTTGAAATGAAAAGCAATGTGTCATTTTGCAAAAAGAGATTAGCATTAAGCCCACAGCCTAAACAGCTTGGGTGGAAAAAGGGAAACTGATTAGCAATTCAGGCTTTATCTTTACTGAAAAGACACTGATGCCCAGAGAGTTCTGGCATTCTTCACCTTTTGTTGACCATCTGTATCTATGAGCTCCCCAGCAGAGATGCAGCTCACTTGGGGACAAAAGAGCAGAAGGGCATAGCTTCCTCTACAAGAGAGAGAAACCAAAAGCCACACTAAACACCATCAATTAAAATTCATTAGTCCTGTAGGAGCTGCCCATTAGAGTGTTGAGTGTGCACAGATGCCGCTATTACAAGCATGACACCAGTAATTAGGCACCAAAAGTAGGAGGACTTCACAGCCTATTTAGCAAAGATATGATCTCTCTGTTCTTGCATAAACTTTGCTGTAACTTTAATTGCAGTAGATTTCACCTACATTGGTCAAAAGAAATATTGCCTTTCTTCTTACAACTGCTAGGATTGTTGCTTTCTAATTAGGTTTAAGGCACAGAACAAAATAGATGAGATTACTGCATAGAAAAAATGCTGTGCTATTAGAAGTGCATTAGTTATGATAGATGTCTATACTTAGTCAAGAAAAATTAAAGCTCAATTTATTCTTACACATTTTCATGTTGGCTGTCATTGCTGAATGATGACTTGTCTTTTGAGTGCATCTGTAATGCTTTAAAATAAATAAAAAGACAGCTATCTCCATACAAGTTGCTGGGACGTGCTTTCTAGTTACATTTAGGCCTTGCTTCTAAAAGTCTCATGATTGCAGTAAATTGTTGCTTTTTTATTTGATATTTTTTTTATTTTTTTAACAGTGGAGGGGACGACATGGAAGTTTGTCTAACAAATAGTACGTTCAAATGAGTATTTTCTCTATTGTTGTTTTGATCTTTACCAAAACAGTAATTTTTACTCAAATTTCATATATGGTATAACCTTAAGTCTGGCATTTGAGGGGAAAAGGAGAATGTAGGGAATTGAGAGAGCTGTAGTTTGCTATCACAATTACTCCTTATTGAAGCACTCTTCTGAACATGTTTTATAGAATTTCCTAGAGTCATAGAAATGTAGGGATGGGAGGAATTTCATTTGGCCATCTCCTCCAACCCTCTTCTCGAGGCTATTATCATCCCTGCCTAGGCAGGCATTTGTCTAAATTGATTGTAAAAATGTTCAAGGATGGAAATTCTACAGCCTCTATAGGTAACCTTCTCTAATGCTTAATCACTCTCATACTGATAAATACCCAACCCAATATCAATTGCAGCAATTTAAAATCATTGTTCCTTGTCTTTTCCCTTTTAGCCACCAAGAACTACCTTTTTATAGCTACCCTTCTATAATTTCTATACCAAACTGAAGACTGTTCTCAGATCAAGCTTCATTAGATCTTCTCCCAAACTAAATAATCCTAGATCTTTCAACATTTTCTTTTAAGCCATTTCCCTGAGACCACTATTAGTTTATGTTGTTTTTTGTTCGGATCTTTTCAGTCTATTTACATTTCTCCTGAAGCATAGTGCCTGATCCTGGACAGCTGAGCTTCACTAGTGTCAGGGTAGAAGAATCACCTCTCTTGACTGACATGTGATGCTCATATTAATACAACCTGGTATGTTTTGGCTTTTATTTTACAACTAGACCACACTGGGCACATTTACACATTCATTAATATGCTGTAATTACTGTGCATTAAGTTTAGTACTTGAAGAACCAAGTACTAAATCAATGTGCAGTAACTGGTACTGCTTCACGGTAGTGCCAGTGCAAGGCTTTTTAGTAGCTGTTACATCTCAGCTGTGTGTTCTTGGGAACCCTGGCATAGTCTATCTGACTTACAAGGATTCACCCCCCTCCCTCCCCTCCTCTACATAAACAAAACTGATTAAAATGCAGTGAGAGACACACCTAAGACCCTCCAGATACAGGTGACAAGAGTGAAACAACTGCCCTAGGTCTCATTTGCATCTGAGATGGAACCAGATGACCATTCATTTACATAAGAGATGGAGAACAGAAAGCCTGA
>JAGPOW010003316.1:139049842-139129831 GCA_030014935.1 Caiman crocodilus
AGAGTGAAACAACTGCCCTAGGTCTCATTTGCATCTGAGATGGAACCAGATGACCATTCATTTACATAAGAGATGGAGAACAGAAAGCCTGAAGCAGAGCCTGCAATGAATTCTGGGACCAGAGAAGCAGGGGAGCACTGCAGGATGGGGAATCTGTGCTCCAAATGTTAATCAACCCATGGTCACACACACCCAGCTCAGCATTTATCAGACCAGTTTTAATCTGCATTTACTAAGGATTCCCCCCTGCAGACACATACACATCTCTAAGTTTAATAGGCACCTCTGGCTGTACATTCCCCAGTCCCAATATGGGAAGCCTATTTAAACTTGATTGACTAAAACTCGGTAACTTGGTTGCCGGGTTAGGGAATGCTGAGGCAAGAGACCGATTCAGAGGGGGTATGGGCAACATTTGAACAATGGTGAAAGGTTCATCACAGTGTCCAGCCCATTGGAGCCCTAATCACAGGTGTTGTCATACTTTTCCTGAGATGACTGGTAGAAGTCCTCTCCACAAATGTTATGAACACCCCAATAATTGTCTTAAGTCTGTTAAAAGACTATAGGAAAATCTATCTGGATTTAAAATCTAAAATCTATCTATCTGGAAAAGTCATGCTAGGCTGAGGCTTGTGCACAACAAGTAAAAATCCAAAATCCCAATGCTGCAAGCTATCTATTGTTTCTGAAGAAACCATGAGATATCCCATCAGTATATCTCTCATCCATAGGAATTTCAAGCTGGCTCCCAAGTATTTGGTTACTCCCTAATCTTAAGTGTTTCCTGATTATCAATCAGTTTCTTGAGATGTTCCAAACCAATCCCCTATTGTTCTTGGGATGATGCAGCAACAGATCATCTCCCTTCAAGGACTGATCCTGTCAGCTCTGCAGCCTGAGTACCTTCGACTGGTGAGATCCCAGCTCTCTCTCTCTCTTTTCAGTCTAGGCATAAATTTCTGAACCTGAACTGTACTAGTTAAGCTTGAGCTAAGTTTCCCCAACTACTTAGTGAAACCAGGGTAGTACTGTAATTGTTTGTGTTTGTTTTTCATTTGCATATCTGTTACTACTGGTACCATTATATATTTCATATGCTTAGCAATAAATATCTTTTATAGTCAAACTGGTAGTAATTGGGTATATTTTTCCTTCTCTGCTTCTCTTTCCTCCCATGCTCTGCAGCAACACTTCTTTTACCTAAACTAAAGATTCCTGTGAAGCCCAAAAATATTGTGGGTTCTGCTCATCAAGAGGCCAAAGATTGGGCCATGCTGAGTTTGAAATACATAAGGGGATCAGCTTGTACAGGCTGATTGACCCAGTTTGACTCAGATGTGCCCTTATGAACTGAATACTGGCCCATGAGGATGTCAGCTGGACACCCAGCCGGATTCAGAGGGATTCTGTTTACCTGTGTGCTTGTATCTGACTGCATTTTATTGTTGCTCTGATTAACTGATTCTTGGCATATGAGGGTGTCAGCCTGTACATGCTGACCGGCTGGGTCAGGTGTGTCACTTTAATTTGTGTGTGTTTGTGTGTATGACTGTCATAACCAAATCAGTTGCATGTCCAAGTCACAATAGACCACATGGAGCCAGTACCCCAAATTTGGTCACGTTCCACCTCATTAGTTATTCCTACCTAGCAGTCCGTTATTGGCCACTCCGGACATATAAAAGTTCATGCAGCTTCCGTCCAAGTCGGAGACCTCCGAGCACATGGCAGAGTAACTACAGAGAGCTCTGTAGCGTGACTGAGGAAACTTGGCAACTGATCACCCACCAATATCTCCCTGTCACCAGGACCTTTTGACGTACCCCCATTATCCTGCAGGTTCCTTTTCGTTCACAAACTTGTTAATTCATAACTCATTTGATTATCCGTGACAACGCAAACAAGCTACCTCAAGGCCTGCGCTGCCATTCTATGCAGCGTAAGTAAAATAATCTTTTAAAACCAATAAGCTGTCTCGCCTCTCCATCACTGGCCCACCTGATGATTTGGTGACTGGAGGAACCCTGCCCCATTGAGATTGAGTCCTGCAAGATAGCTCCATTGGGGGTGAGGGCTTGCAGAGGGGAGAGATACAGCTCTGTATAGTAACACAAGCAGCACATTGACGGAATCACCAAGACCCTAGAAACTATCCCTACTAAATGAGCACACCCCAAAGTAATGGGCAAATCTGGTAACATGGCACTAACTGTGCAGTAGCCTAATACTACTGTGCAGTAGTGTATTAGCACAGGTTTTGCCCTGCACACTACTGCAGTGTTATTCGGTTACTGCAGAGTTAGTATCTCATATAGACACTCCCACTTTGGGTTTATATTCAGAATATAGTCCACAATTCCCCCAAGGTCATTTTCTGCAGTACTGCAGCCTACCTAATCATTGTCCAGTCTATATTTGTGAATGCTATTGTTATGTCCTAATTGCAGGGCTCTGCATTTGTCTCTACTAAATTTCAATTACCTAGTTTTGTTTCATTTTTCAAGTTTATAAGGGTCATTCTGAAGCCTAATTTTACCCTTTAGAATGATTGCAATTCCAGCCATATTGGTGTCATCTGCAAATTTGATATGTATGTACTCAGTCCTAACCTTTAAATTATTAAATGAAATATTAAGTATTACAAATTAACCAAGACAAATTTATAGGGAGCCCCACTTAATATTGGCTTCCAACTAGATATTGAGCCAATAATGACTGCTTTGAGTACAGTGATCCAACCAGATATGTGTCCATGGATGCATTTGACAGGAATCAAACCCAAGCCTTTCATATGGCAGGCAAGAATTCTACAACTGAGATGCCAATGAAATGCTTCATTCTTTAATTTCATTTAGGGAAATGTAGCCATTTCCTTATCTGACTCCCTGAATTATTCAGGTACTAAACAAAAAGAAAGTACATTCTTTAAATAAACACAAAAAAATCCCTCTGTCATTCTCCAACTCTGGGGAGAGGGAGTCGCTTTTGCTCTGGCTCTCGCACAGCAGCCTGGTCTCTTCTTGCAACAATTAATTTTCTTCACAGCTTACTCTTTAGGGGTTTTTTGAAGGTCCCAGTAAGACACTCTTTGCTTACCTAAATGCCCCATAGCTGGGCTTTTTTTAACAAGGCTGACAGTTCCTCCTTAAAGATTCAGACCATACCTTTGAAATAGAGAACCATGAATAACAAGAAAGATGGAGTAATTAGCCTGTTCTTGTCTACATGTGTACAGAAAGCTGAATGGAAAAATATCTCAAAATCAAGTTCAGTTCTACTATTAGAGTTCATAGGACTCAAGAGCCGGACAAATAATTTGAAAAAATTAAAAAATTAAAAAAAAGAACATTTTGATTCGAGTACCTACATAGTGGTATACTAGAAAGCTTGAAAAAGAACAAAGGTAAATCAGGAACTTTCTTATGGGCTAATTTAGCTCTCCAAGCTGTGAAACTCATTGAATGTAAGCACAGTTTTGTAGGCTAGTCCTGTGGATTTATGAAGAAATCTAATAAGCATAACTTTCACAATGCTTTGTTAAGATTTAGCATCACACATTTTATATTGCAAATAGCTTTGCACATGCAACTCAGGAAATACAATGTTGGTGAGAAATTGTCCATCAAGAAAACACAAGAGAGCCCTATGTATAATGAGGCAATCATACGGTAAACCCAATAGGAGGTACTGGTAAAACATAACAAATATGATTTAGAGTTTACCACTGTATAATTTAATCTTTGCAGCCGTATCAGGGTAGGAATTATCATCTGTAAAAATAATCTGTTTTTTGTCTATATTTGTATTCCTACTGCTTACATCATTGGTGGTTCTGTATTGATGGTAGCAATAATGGGAAAACTTTAAGTGAAAAGGGATAATAACGGTAAAACTGTAATTTAATTGCATTTAATTTAACAGCAGTTATTGTACCCGCTACTCAAATCTATTTAGTGTTTGATCAATGTATACAGCATTTAGAGATGGGGCACTCAAGCACATACCCTTATAAGATTAATTGTATAATTATGATTAGTATTTTGGACTAAATCTGGCAGCAAGGCCTTCTTGCTAGTACCTTTCCTTATGCATTTAGTTCTACTGGGGGAGTAAAAAAACCTAGCTGAGCCTTCTATAAAAGTTAAGAAACAGCTTGGTTTGAAATTACACTTTGATTGAAGTGCAAAAGTTCAAAGCCAAAAAACAGCTAAATGTATAGTAGAGAAAATAGTCCACATTGTGTAGTAATGAAAAATATATCAATTTATCACACGCTATATTCTTCAAGTTTGACTTCCATTTTTTATAAAAAGAAAAAGAAAATTATAGGTATATTTCATAGAGGCACAAAGAATTATTGAAGGTTCATTGCAAGCTGTGGCCATGCATGTAAAATGAAAAGGAAGTGGCATACTGGGTTTAAATAAGTGGAGCCAACTGTAACTGTAAATAATTGAAAATATCAAGAAATCAGCTAAACTGTATCTGGGCACAGGTAAGTTGGTCATCATCATAAATAGTACAGTATTACTGAAATAAAAGAAAGGTATAGTATTGAGAAATATATGCAATAAAATTGTCACTCCAGCCATAGGTTTAATACTTTTCCTCACATTCAGTATAATCAAAATTGAATACCTCACTATGAAGAAAAATATAATACATTATTTTCACAGAAAATGAAAATAATAGCTAATACAATGTAAATAGCAAGACTGTCTTTTCTTTTGCTGTTGAAAAATCTGTCAAACAAAATGTCTGATAGTTATGTTAGCATGGTTACATACACATTAAGAAACTTTAAAAAGGGTCTTATAAAACCATAACCCAATTAGGAATCTTTTTTTAGGTACAAGTAATACTTATGCAGGTTTTCTGGGTCAACTACCTAACTTGGTACTTTGTGTTCAAGTTATTCTCATGATAATAAATGTATGGATATTTTTGTCCATCCTTCTCTCTCATTTATTTCTTTAGTATTGTATTGAGCGTCTGTGGGCCAGACATCTATAAAATAAAGTGATTTTAATTAAAACTTCAGTGTTTACTGATGTATTGTAGTGCTATCTCCTAAATGTACCTCCTATTTGAAATACTATATAATGTATTTCAGATACATCCATGTAATAGTGCACAGTGAGTATTAACGTTTTATTGTTGACCACTGCAGCACCTGAACAAACATGATTTCTTGAAGCTATATTAATTTAAAAGATAAGAATATAGGAATAATTACATTAACTAGTTAATATTGTTTGGCTTGAGCCAATTGTCGATAGAGTAATTAGATTACAGTTAACTTCAGTGTTTTAGACTGAATTTTATTCAGATAGAATGCTAATTATCCTTTACCTGTACACGAGTGGTTTACTGATAGGACTTTCAACCCTTCCACAAAAAGTAATGGGCCAGCCAACTGGTAGGCTGTTTATAAACAATATTCTATTATCTGAACTCTCTCTATATGGAAACAGAACCATTTCTGATATCATATACCCAGGTAAATACAGGTTAGACTGGGTTAATAGCTAAGACTAGTGGAGGACTTTCATGTATCTGGCCTTCTCAGGCTATTAAATTACATAGCCACACGTCATGGCTTATTTTATTAACAAAACATGCTTAAATCCTTTGTGCTTTCAATTTGTTGTAGACAAGCAAACCACCCCACAGCAAACCTGGATGCTGGTAGAGTTCTGCTGTCCTTTACCACTGCCAATTCTACCAGAGACCGGGTGGCCACTCATATTGTATTGATAGATAAGTGACTGTGATAAATAAGTGGTGATAAACAGTGACCAAACACCAGCAAACTGTGCTTGCTGCATGGGGAAACAGCGGGTGCAGCCCAATTAGCCGCGCGAAGCATGCATGCAGCAAAATCCTGGCTCATGCAGCTTGAAAAGCATGCGAACGTAAGACCCAACCTAATTGGCCATTGGGGCAGTATAAAATCAAAGCCTGGGAAAAGGGAAGATGAGGCCCACACTACATCAGAGAGGCCTGAACACCCTCACTGAGGTCCTGCGTCCACGGATCCCTTTTCCCCCGGACTCTCCCATCAGATAGGTTGCAACGGATAAGTGTTAAAGAGCTCTCGAGTTCCCTACGGTTTGAGGTTTTTTCGGCTGTGGAGATTGGCATAAAGGGAACTGCTGGCACAGATGTGGATACGAGGCATTTAAGTGCCTCGCGGTGGAGTTTACGGAGTGTGTCTACGGTGTGTTCTAGTTGTAAGTAAAGTATTTATTTCTTACATTGTCTATGGATTTTTTTGGACGGGAAGAGAAAACAGGGTGAAATGTTCCTGAGCCCTTTCATCCCCGGCCTGTTCGAATTAAGGGGTTAATCACCCCCCATAATTCCTCCTCACATATTGATGCTGAATAGCACTGAGAATGCTCAAGCTACTACCTGTATGACAGACGCGTACCTTTTCTGGCTGGAGACAACTAGCAAACAACCAATGTGCCTACCACCAATGGGCAAAAATATATTAATATATTTCTCAGAAGTGAATCATTTTACTTTCCTTAGAGAAGGCATTCTACTGACAAAGCTTCAGAAAGCCAGAATTCAGTACAGATGACTCAAAAAAAAAAATTTCTCAAACTTTCCATTCATAGGCAAATCACTTTTAAAGTAGAGTTGAACTGACTGCAATATAATGCAACTATTGCCACTTTCCTGGATGCTTTGTAACTGCAATTCTGCCCAGCCTGTCCAAAGTCTGCCACCAACCAAGCCCTTAGGAGAACATCTAATGTAAAACGCACTGTACCCAAAACTATCCCTCCCAAAAGAGTGCTTTCGTTACTACCCTACAGAGGCAGATTCCCCTTTGCTCGTTCCCAGGACTGTTTATACTTTTACGCTGGATAGTTATTGATTAAACTACAGAAATAAGCCTGGCAGCAGAGACCAGTGCCCAGGGCTCCCTTCTGTCACAGAATTGCCCTAAAAATATATATTACTGAAGCAGCCTGTTGCTTGTTCCTTCTTCCCCTTTCTCTCTCCCTAGTATTTTTTTTTTCTCATTCTTATCTACTGATGGCCCCAATTCAACAGAAAGGGTGGACAGTGTCCTCAGTGTATTCCAATTGTCACTGTCTTGGGAAGTGGGACATTTGGGTCTCAGGAGACAAAAGTGAGAGGAAAATTTAAGTTTCCTACGTCATCAGCAAATGCTTTAGCCACTAAGTTAGCGGGCAAAGGGTGAGCAGTGCCATCACATGTTTGGTAAAACCCATCACCAGAATGTCATCCCTACATATTGCCACCCTGGTTTTGTGAACCCTAAGTGAATGGAGATGAGAAATGGGGACCTTGAAGGTTTAGCTTGTCTAGATGCCTCTGGGCTCTCTGAATCACACAATGGAGGTATAAATCATGCAGTGCCACTCCCAGTCTGTCTATAGAGAACTGAAGGCAGGGTAGTTTTGCACTTTATAGATAAACCAGCTCATGAAAGCTTATGCTATACAAACACACAAACATACACACATATACTTTGATTAGATCAGGCCCTTTATTGTGGATTTTTGGCACTTTTATCAAACAGCTGATTGAATCAGCTATTAGAAAAAAAACACCAAAAAGCCCCACCCGAGTGCCCGATCTAAACAGATGCTGCAGAACTAGGTTAAACTAACATGCTTCTTTTTCCAGTCAAGTGCATTTGTTTTAATGCCTGTAAGCAGCCTAAAACTCTAGCTTCTTTCAAGACCTGAGGAATGAGATTTTTCAAAATCACGTGGTTTCGATGCATTAAGTTTCCACTTAAAGTCATTGAGAGTTGAGTACATAACTGTTTTGTTGCAGAAAATTGCCCCATGATAAGCCTTCTATATTTACAGTTATAATCATAAGCTGGTTGTATTAAAGGCTTTTGTCCAGCTTGCATTATTTATATTGTTAATATTTATCTGCTAGAGCATAAAGCTATGACTGGGCAGAATAGCTGGTAGTAAACATGTAAGATCAGAATCCCACTATAGATTGTAGATGATCTGATAATAATATACATGGCGACAGTTACCAGATTGTTCAGGATCTGATAACTATGGCCAGCGTCCTGTCAGACATAGGCATTCTACAAAAGTAAGCCAATTAAAAAAAAAAGAAAAAATCAAAGACAAAATGGCAATGAAAGATAAAACTGATTGTAGTATAAACTTCTCTTTTTAGCACAATTTACAAGCTACTTCAGATTTCTACATAACTAGCTTCCTCGGAGTTGTTTTTTATTATTTCAGTGTCATTGTTTAAAATAAAATTGTTTACTGTGTTCTTTTAATACATTCAAGATGCTTTTCTCTAATGCAAAATATTATGTTCCTTAATCGGTTTTTGTTAGGGGAATAAAACCTTGATGGAATTAGACAACAAACTGGGTAGATAATGTACCATGTAGGTGACTTTGCACATACAACATGTGATTTAAATTTTAAATTTATGACCTGTTGTAAAAGGGAAACATATTAAAATATCATTTCTTCCTCTGATCATTTATTTGCCCTTGGCCTACTCAAATGGAAGAGAAATCAGTAGATAAGTATGTCATAATATTTCCCTCCTATGATCTAGGGTCACATAAAAAAATTGGTCTACTCATTTCCAAGGGCTGTTGCAGAAGATTTTCTGGATTCTTTTCTTTGTATTATTGGTTCAGCAGTTCTTTGCATAGTTCAATGAGGTTCATTAGCTTATCTGAAGAAAATGGAACTGGTACTTTCGAGACAGATTCTCTCTGTGACTTTTCTAATTAAATCCTTTCCATCAGACAAAGAGCTGCCCTTTTTACTTGACAAACATTTGTTCTAATTTGGCCTTGGTTGATTTTTCAGTACTTTTAATTCTCTCTCTCTAGGCTCCCACCTTCTCTACCAGCAGCTGTTAGTTACAGGATCACACTGGCTGACATTTACTCTGAATTTGCTTGCTTATTAAAATATTTCACTGTTAGACAAGCTTATCAGTTGAAAAATACAATAAAGGAGTTCCAATATATTAGGTGAGTACATTTTTAATGAAATAAATTCCTAGTACTATAGTGTACAACTGTTAATGTATGTATTTGAAGACATAAAATTAAATTAACCTTCTCTGAAAGTTTTTTTGTCCCTATTTTTTTAAACCAAGTAATTAAATGTTAATCAGGTGGGAAGTCCCAATCCATGGCAAGAAAGTATATTGTATATACCAGAGGCTGAAGTCTATTACGGAGAGCATGTTTGTCTTCCCTGTTATCAGTATCTTCAAAAAAAGTCAGTTCCAACAGCTCTGTCTCAGAGTGAATTACTGCTGTGGGAGGGGAAAGAGGAAGTTCAAGAAAAGTTTAATCAAAGCACTTTTTCACAATCCTCAGAAAATCCTGGTAAAAGCTTTCAGTGGTCAAGCAGATTGCTGAATAATTCTTCAGGCACCTACTTTTCTCCTTATATGAAATAATGTGATATAAGGTTAAGTGCTTGTTTAAGAACCAACAGTTTGGCCTTTCAGGTTTCACATTGGGATACAGGAAGATATGCTCAGCCAGTGACAAGCATCTCTGCATACAGTTTATTCTGCTTTCCTTTACTACTATCCAGTGTCATTAGCTTGCCAGCTGTATCGTCTGTAAGTAATAGGTTGCAATAGCAGCTGAAATTGACAAGTGCTTAGCCCAGAGCATGGATTGAATGTAATTCATAGGGTTCCTGAGTTAATTTCCAACACCTATTTCATCAAGGCAGACTGGTAGATGGCTGCCAGCATCTTCTGGCTTTATCAGTAAATTCCTGTGTCTTTTATTGCCACCATTCTAGGTTTTTCACTTTTTTTTCTTTTTTTCTTTTCTTAAAAAAAAAAATCCTTCCCTTGCATTTGCTCCTCCCCAATTCCATAACTCCAAATGGAGCTTACTCTATAGGCACATCACTCATTTAGATTAGAGGCCCTTGCAGCTAAACGCAAGACCTTCAGATGTTATTGAAGTGCATTTTTCCATGTGGCCCTGTTTAAAGTGATGTTTCTTTAGGGACTGCAGGCTGAAATATGAAGTTATCTGGGAGAGTAAATCTGAGATGTTGGACAGATGGTGGAGCATCAGTGCATCCACAGAAATGCATTTCATTTTTATACAGGGGATGCTTTCAATCAATTTCAGCTTGAGAAAACAGTTGCTTTTATTGCATCACTAGCTTTTTTTCTCAGATCAATAGCTAAGTCAATAAAACCATAATAGATTATAATAAATGTGTTAATGATTTGAATATGTAGGAAGGAACACAACACAGGACAAAGAAATAGACAAGGAGAAGCTATAAAAATTATTGAAATGGAAGAAAGGTTGCTGTGGTGAGGTCATGCAAATATCAGCTTTGGTAAAAACACATTCTATTTGCTATGAATTGTGAAACTTCATTTCTCACTTCAATTGTACTTTAGTAATAAGAATTTACACAAAATGTATTATTTAACTATTCAAGGATCTTCTCCTTGCCAGCGACCAAGAAGCCAGTGAACAGGGGCTGTAAACAGTTTGTAGGCAGTCTGTTGTGAGCAAGAAGAGGAACAGGAAGAGAATCCAGGCACCAGGCACCAGATCCTGTCCAGGGAAGATATGTGATCCAGAGCTGCCTGTGTCTTTGGTTTGCTAAGTGTTTGTTTGGTGGGCTGTGTGTGTTTGGGAGGTGTGCTGTGAGAAGCTAGGAGTGCTGCTGACTGAGTCATAGCTGATTGTCGACTGATTGCTGCTTGGGTCTGAAAGAAGCCCTAACAAGAGGGCAGAGGCAGTCCAGGCCCAGCAAGGCATAAATAGGAGATTCCATGAGTGACTAGGAGCCAGAGACCAAAGAACCAGTGATCAAGGGCTACAAACAGGGTAAGCAGTTTGCAGGACAGTTCACAGGTCAATTTGCCCCTATCCAGGGGAGATCCAGGGTAATAGGTGGAGGATGTTACAATGCCTTTGCCACTGCTTCTACTTGCATCTGTGAAGTTTCTTTCCAGGCAGGACCTCTCACCATCAAGGCTTCCTTCCACCCAGGTTCAGTTTGGCACTGTGGGGACTGAGGCTTTCAGGTTCCTTTAGATGACGACCAGGTAGGGGAGTGACTGTGGTTTGAGCAGTGCCATCTGGTGGTGTCTCTCAGGGAACAGGCAAGAGATCTAGAGGAGGAGGTGCTGAAGCCATGAGAGGTTCATCAGTTCAATGCTGGAGGAGACCTCAAGGAGGAGACCAGAGGCATCACTAGAGAAGAGAGAGGACATGGACTCCCAGGGGTGGAAGCTTATGACCTCCGTCAGAAAGCTGAAATTTTCACCTTCACCTGTAGCAGTTCATCTAGAGAACAGGTCTCAGCCCTCACAATGGAGAGGGAGGAGCACGTTCCATTGCTGGAGGAGGACAGGCCAGGTCTCATCATGGTGGGAAGGATTGAGACAACCACCATCAAGAAGAAGTGATGGATGGTGGTGGTTGGATAATCCCTTCTGTAGGGAGCCATCTGCTGACCTGACCTGTTGTCTCAGGAAGTCTGCTGCTTGCCTGGAGCGTGGATCTGAGATGTCAGAGGGATTACTGAGACTTCTTTGACTCCTACCCCATGATGCTTATCCATGTGAGCAACAATCATACTGCCAGGGGAGACCCTGAGTGGATCAAAAGTGACTACAGGGCTCTGGATACGAGGGAAAAGGGGTTTAAGGCTCATGTCATGTTCTCTTTTATCCTTCTAGTAAAGGGAAATGGCCCAGGCTAGAACAAGTGCATCCTGCAGATCAAGACCTGGCTGTATAGGTGGTGTTGACAGCAAGGATTTGGCTTCTTCGACCATGAGGTGTTGCTCAAAAGCAGGGTTGCTGGGAAGAGATGGAATCCACCTAATGTAGAGAGGGAAGAGCATCTTCACAGACAGGCTTGCTAACCTAGTGAGGAGGGCTTTAAACTAGGTTTGCCTGGGAATAGAGAGCACAGTCCTCAGGTAAGTGTGGAATTGGGAGACCTGGACAAAGTCAGAAAGGCAAAAGCACAACTGGAGTTGCAGATAGCAAGGGATGTGAAGCATAACAAGAAGGGTTTCTACAAATACCTTGGTGGCAAGAGAAGGTTTAGGGAAAGTGTGAGTCCCTTACTGAATGAGGGAAGCAACCTTGTGACAGAGGATGCAGAAAAGGCTGAAGTGTTCACTACCTTTTTTTTGCCTCCACCTTTAAAACAAGGTCAGCTTCCAGAGTACTGCACTGGGCAGCACAGTTTAGAGAGGGGGTAAGCAGCCCTCAGTAGTGAAAAAACATGTTTGGGACTACTAAGAAAAGCTAGATGTGTACAAGTCGATGCGGCCAGATAGGATTCATAGATAGTTAGGGGCTGGAAGGGACCTTTCAAAATCATCAGGTCCAGCTCCCTGCACTAGGCAGGAAAGACAACTGGGGTCAAATGATCCCAGCGAGGTGACCATTTGGTGTCCTCTTAAAGATTTCTATGGTAGGTGATTGTATCACCTCTGGAGGAAGTTTATTCCACAGTCTGGACACCCTAACTGTGAAGAAGTTTTTCCTAGTGTTGTCTGAAATGGTCTTCCAGGAGTTTGGGGTCATTACTCCTAGTTTTCCCCAAAGGTTCCCTGGTGAACAGTAGTTCACCAAGCCCTTAATGTATTCCCTTTATATAGCAGTAAGCTGCTACCAAGTCCCCTCTCAGCCTCCTCTTTTTTAGGCTGAAGAGACCCAAGTACCTTCAGCTTTTTCTCATATGGCTTGTCTTGCAAGTCTCTGATCATACAGGTGGCTCTTCTCTGGACTCTCTCAAGCTTTCCCACATCCTTGTTGAAGTGTGGCACCTAGAACTGGACAGTACTCCAGCTGCAGTCTCACCAGTGCTGAGTAAAGTGGGAGAATCACTTCCTTGGTTTTGCTTGAGATGCATGCCAGAGTATTATTTGTCCTGCTGACCAGAGCAGCTCATGTTCATACTATGGCCTATTATTACCCCAGGTCCCTTTCAGTCATGGTGCTAGACAGTTTGGCACTACTGAGCCTGTAAGTATGTTGGGAATTGTTCATATCCAGATGGAGCACTTTACACTTCTCAGTGCTGAACTTCATTTAGTTCCAATCCGCCCAACTTGCCAGCCCATCTAGGTCTGCCTGTATCTGCAGCCTATTTTCAAGCATGACCACACTCCCCCATAACTTGGTGTTGTCTGTGAACTTGAACAGTGAGCTCTTCACTCCCATGTCCAAACCATTGATAAAGATATTGAAAAGCACTGAACCAAGCATGGACCCCTGAGGGATACCACTGGCCCCTTCTTGCCAGCATGGCACAGATCCATTCATTTGAACTCTTTGGGTCCTACCCTGCAGCCAGCTTCCTACCCACCTGTCAAGCTGTTAAGCCCACAATCCTTCATTTTTCCCATAAGAACATCATGGGATGCCAGATTAAAGGCCTTTTGGAAGTCTAGGTATCCAATGTCGACCTTCTCTCTCTTACCCAGGTGGTAAGTTACCTGGTTGTAGGAGATAATATTGGTCAGATAAGACTTGCCCATGATGAACCCATGCTGGCTGTCATTCAGAATCCTACTTACTGCAAATGTATCTCACATAGACTCCTTGATGAATTTTTCCAGGATTTTTCCCCAGAATAGAAGTTAGGCTATTTGGCCCATAGTTGCCCAGGCCCTTTCTCCCCCCACTCCCTGCTTTAAGATGGGCACAACATTGGCCCTCTTTCAGTCTTCAGGGACTTCCCATGAATGCCATGACTTTTGGAAGAGTTTTTCCAGAGATCTCGTGATGACTTTGTTCAACTCCATCACCACTCTTGGATGACGATCATCTGGTCCTGCTGACTTATAAATGTCTAACTTTTCTAACTGATCATGCATCAACTCAACATCAGCAGTAGGAAGGCAGTCATTCCTACCATGCCTATTCTTAACTATATCTAGTATGCTTTTCCCCTAGTCCAATGAAATACTGAAGCAAAGTGGTCATTCAGGAATTCAGTTTTTTTCTGAGTGTCAGTAACCAGATATCCTGAGGTGTTCAGTAGGGGCCCCACACTTCCAACTGTTTTTCTCCTGTTCCCTACATACCTAAAGAAGGACTTCTTATCGTCCTTGATTTTTGTTGCTAGTTTAAATTCAGTTGTTTCCTTAGCCTTTCAAATCTACTCCCTACAGGTGTGGACCATTGTTGTATAGTCCTCCATGGGGACTGTCTCAAGTTGCCATTGTTTGTGTGCCTCTTTCTTCTTTTTCAAAAGGGCCATGCTATTCCTATTAAGAGGGCTTACCAGTCCTTCTGCTACCTTTCCTCTGCATAGTAATGGATTGAAAAGCAAACTTTGGGTAGAAATAAAAATTGTTGCTTTGTGCCATCATATATACTTTTATGGAAGCACAAAGTGACAGCAGATAGATGTCCATACCTTTGGTCCTTCCATAATGTGGCTGTAAGAAAATATAGTAATAATTGTCCTGCTTTATTGCCTGGATATCTGTATTTTGTATGAAAGGACAGCAAGGAGGCCCAGAACTGACCACAGTCTCTTGCTACCCCAGACAGGTGATTCCTGGGCTTGCGGGGCCTCATCCTTTGTGCCCTGGGAATTTCTGTGTAGGATCAGGCCTCTCAAGCCCAGAAGGCATTCACTCAGATTTTTTCTTTTCCAGAGAGGCACCCCCAACCATTTCTAAGGTGTGTTTCTGCAAGCAAGGGAAAGTCAAGTTTCTCTGGTTCCAGAGACATGCCCTCAAGATTGCTAGAGTTGCACCTTTGCAAGCAGGGAACTGTGGCTTTTCCCACTTCTAGAGAAACCAGAGATCTTGGGGATACATCTCTGGAACTGAAGAAGGCTGCAACAATCCAATACATGCACAATCCTGGAGCTTGGGCCACCAAGCAGCTGATTAAGGGCCCCAGCCCTCCAGACTACATACAACACTGGAGTGTCCTATTCTTCGCTGCTTTCAGGATGTCTAGGGCATATCTCTTCAAGTGGGAAAAACATCACCCATTATCCTGCGAGATCAATGGATCAGATGATGGACAACATGTATTTCACTCAATGAAGTGGTGCATCTAATTTGCTTCATCTGCCAATGTCTATTTCTAGCCTTAGCCTAATGAAGTAGCTATCCCCCTTTCAGATTCAAGGCAAGGCACCATTCAAGGCACAAAATACTGGCTTTTAGCGTTCACTTAAGGTTTTTGACTAAAAGAAAATAATAGAGAAATTCCGTTGTGGCAAAAGACTGAAAACGAGAATGACAAGTAAGAATGTTTTTGAATGGATTCCTGTTTGAAGTCTCTGGGTTTATCTTTTGAATCATGTGTAGGTGTTACTACACTTAACAGTGCTAATATTGCATAGCTCCCTGTGACATCTTTAAAAGGATCTCAAAGCAACAGTCTAGGATTTCACCAAGTTGTATACACCTTTGCCTTTGGCAATTTCTTTATGTACATTTATGCATCAGGCAAGTGAACCCATTATGGTTTTTATTTATTTATGTATTTTAAATCAAACAGGAAGACATTCCTCATTTTTTTCTTTTCATACCACATATTGCAGGAACTGATAATCTGGACTAGTATTTGTATTTTGGTTAACATAATTAAAGTGTGCCAATACATTTATTTATTTATTCTATTTAGAATCATAGAAAATTGAGGTTGGAAAGGACCTCAGGAGGTCATCTAGTCCAACCACCTGCTTAAAGCAGGACCATCCCCAACTAGTTCATCCCAGACAATGTTTTGTCTAGCCAGGTCTTGAAGACCTCTAAGGATCAAGCTTTGCCATCTCTCTGGGTAACTTGTTCCAATGTTTTACTACCCTCCTAGTGAGAAAATTATTCCTAATCTGTAACCTAAACGTTTCTTGCTGCAACCTGAGGCTGTTGCTCCTTGTTCTGACATCTGCCAACACTGAAAATATCCTAGCCCCATCCCCTTTCAAATATCCCTTCAGGTAGTTGAAGAGTGCTATTAAATCCCCTCTCAGTCTCCTCTTCTCTAGACTAAGTAAGCCCAGTTCCCTCAGTCTTTCCTCATAAGTCATATCTCCCAACCCCCTCACCATTTTTGTTGCCATCCACTGAACTCTCTCCAATTTGTCCACATGCTTTCTGTAGTGTGGGGGGTGAGGGGAGAGCAAAACTGAACAAAATACTCCATGTCCTTTTCTGCAGAGCTGCTGCCCAGCCAGTCAGCCCCCAGCCTGTACTGGTGCATGGGAGTGTTCTATCCTAAATGTAGGACTTTGCATTTGTCCTTGATGAATCTCAGGAGATTCCTTTTGGCCTAATCCTTCAATTGCCTAGGTCACTCTGAATCCTAGCCCTACCTTGCAGCATATCTACTACTCCTCCCAGCTTGGTTTCTATCTACCTTACTGTCCATTCATCCAGCCCATACCTTCTTAGCTTGCCTGTGAGAATGCTGCGGGAGAGCATATCACAAACCTTGTTAAAAACAAAGTACACCACATTCACCAGTCTGTCCGCATCCACAGCCAGTCATCTCATCATAGAAGGCAATCAGGTTAGTGAGACATGACTTGCCCTTGGTGAATCAATGCTGACTGTTCCTAATCACCTTCTTCTCCTCCAAGTGCTTAGCAATGGATTCCTTGAGAATCTGCTCCATGACTTTTCTAGGGACTAAGATGAGGTTGACTGATTTGTAGTTCTCTGGATCCTCCTTTTTCCCTTTCTTAAATATGGGCACTACGTTTGCCCTTTTCCAGTCATCTCCTTATTGACATGAGTTTTCAAAGTTGATGGCTAACAGCTGTGCAATCACATGAGCCTACTCCCTCAGTACCTTTGGGTGCATCCTATTTGGTTCCATAGACTTGTAGACATCTAGCTTTTCTAGATATTCTCTAACATGTTCTTTTACCACTGAGAGGTGCTCACCTCCCACCCAAACTGTGCTGCCCAGTGCAGTAGTCTTAGAGCTGAACTTGCCTGTGAAGGCTGTGGCATAAAAGACATTGAGCACTTCAGCCTCTTCTGCATCCTCTATCACAAGGTTGCCTTCTGTATTCAATCAGGGACTCATACTTTCCCTGATTCTTATTACTCTTCACATCCCTTGCTAGCTGCAACTCCAATTGTGCTTTGGCTTTCTTGACTTCATCCCTACATAGCCAATCAATGCCCTTATATTCTTCCCTACTTATTTGTCCAAGTTTCCATTTCTTATAAGCTTCCTTTCTGTGATTTAGTTTACTGAAGAGTTCCCTGTTAACCCAAGCTGGTCTTCTGCCACACTTGCTAGTCTTCCTCCACATCAGGATGGTTTATTTCTGCACTCCCAGTAACACTTCTTTGAAGTACAGCCAGCTTTCCTGGACTCCTCTCCCCCTTAGTCTGGGATCCTGTCAATGAGTTCCCTGAGTCAGTCTGCTTCTCAACAAAAACACAGGGCAGGGCACCTTACAGTAAGAGAACAAAGTAATATATAAAACAGGAGAGTGACAAGAGACAAAACAACTTAAAAGGAAACTAGAATATCAATCTAAAATAGAGATGCTCAAACAATATGTCAGCGTATCTTTTTTTTTTTTCTTGAATGCCCAAGTAGGCAGGTCTTATAGAACTTCTAAAAAATGTCCAGGCTAGGGCTCTGGTACACCTCGAAAGAAAGGGAGTTCCAGAGATGAACTAGCAACTGCCAAGAATGACCTCCCATGCATTTTCACCAAATGGACTTGGCGTACGAATGGTACTTGCAAGAAGTCTCTCTTAGCTGACCTTAAGGATCACAATGGTGCATATATATGAAGGTAGTTGCTTAGGTCCATAAAGCCTAGATTGTACCTTACAATTCAAAATAAGCACCTTGAATTTCACCTAAAAAACTGTTGGGAGCCTATACAGATTCTGGATCACTTAAGTTATGTGATTCTGGTGAAAACCCCCCTCCCCTTATAAGAAGGTAGGTTACCAGATTTTGCACCAACTGCAATTACTGGGTGGGTTTCAATGGCAGCTCTACTTAGGGAACATTGCAGTAGTCTATCTTTGAAGTTAAAAGGATAGTAACTAGATTTGAATCTGAAAGAAAGGGTCATAGACTTTTTACTTTCTTCTAGCCACTGCCACCACCTGAAGATCCAGGTACAGCAGAGGCTCCAAGAATACACTAAGGCAGCAGGTCCCAAACTGTGGATCATGACCCCAAATGGGGTCATAACATCAGCGAATGGGTTCATGCGGGTGTGGGACTGTGGGTTGGGAGTGAGGAGCCATGCTGAGGAAATGGGTTCATGCTGAGGAAAAGTTTGTAAAGTACTTCTCTAAGGCTGTGAACCTTAGTGACAATAGGAAGCTGAATTCCATCAAAATAAGTGTTCCAGTCCTGTCCAAACCAAGTGGTCTGCCCACATTGTCATCTAAGTCTTGTTTAGATTCAATTTATTTTACTTGAATCCAGTCCCCAACTGCAGATATGCACTGGGAAAGGACCAGGATCAGAAGAGAAAGAGAGAGAGAACTGGTTGTCATTAGTATTAATGATGGCACTTCACTCCAGATCCCCACACAATCTCACCCAGTAACTTCATATACACAATGAAAAAGAGAGGTGATAATATGAAATCATAGGGGACCCCACAAGAAAGGGCCCAAGGGGATGACAAATACTAACCCATCACCATTGTGTGGGACCTTCTGCTAGAAATTAAACAATTTAATGCTGTCCCATGAATACCTATCAGGTCATGTAAAAGTTTTATTAGCACTTCATAGTCAACTGTATCAAACAAGATCAGAAAGGTGCTCACCAGGGAAAGATCATGATCAACCAAGGTCATG
Organism: Caiman crocodilus; assembly: GCA_030014935.1. NCBI lineage: Eukaryota > Metazoa > Chordata > Crocodylia > Alligatoridae > Caiman > Caiman crocodilus. Next base: position 139,068,664 of record JAGPOW010003316.1, read on the forward strand.
AGCAGGGTTCCTGGTTTTCTCTGATAAAAAAAAAATAGCGGTGTGTCATTTAAATAACAGAAAGATGTGAATTTGGGGTTACTTTTTTTTAATCCAAAAATTAGGGATTTTGTTTTTATGAGAGAAAATCAGGATACCTGGTCATGAAAGCAGTCTCTATGATTTATCTATGATGAAAACATAACTGACAAGGATCCAGGACACCACTGGCATCAAAGTTTGCTTGCAGCTGTCAAAGGGGACTAGTTTGAAAAAAAGCAATAACTGGCTGGTGAGTCAATGGCAAAAGATGACTTGTTGCACAGGAAAGCAGACAGTCATAGGCTTAAGAATGCATAGCACCTTTCCCCCCTGATGGGAGTCATTGACAACCTCTGCCAGCAGTTGCCCCAGTCTCCCTTGGCTGGCTTTTAAAAGGCAGAACAGGCATAGATCCAGTTCACAACTGTTTGCCCTCATACTCCCAAGCACATCCTCTTTATCAATGGGTGATGGAAATTTAAAATGATTCATATAAGCAGGACAAGACAAGGCTTCCTTAACCCCAAACTTTGACTTTGCAGGAAAGTTGTGGTTCCTGAGCAGTGTTAAGTATGGATAAATTTGTCTTAAAAGTATCATAGAAAGTTAGAGTTGTAAGGGAGGTCATCTAGTCTGACCCTCTGCTTCACGCAGGACCAGCCCCAATTATATCATCCCATCCAAGGCCTTGTCTAGCTAGGTCTAGACAGATCTAAGTGATCCACAAGTGGTCCCCACAAGCCTAAAGAAAGCTATGTTTATAGCATTCTATTGACAGTAAAATCAATAAAGGTGTATCTGTAAGAGAAGTAAAGGTATTAGACAATCTTGTCACAGGCCTAAGGAGCCAATATGTCAGCTTCATGGGGTTTTCACAACTGTAGGTCATTTAGCTACAGCAGTGCAGGCCAACATTTTTGTCAGGCATGCCATAAGTAAGACTTGCACCCTCTCCAAGTGTCATTCCCATCACCTTCCCATGCCCCATTGGCTGCTGAGCTTTCTGTTCTCTGCCCTGTGCTCCCTGCCTGATTTCCCTGTTTTCTGCTTCCTGCCTTATTTGCCATTGTGTTGCCCTCCCAGTCTGCCACATGCCACATGCCACATGAAGAGACTCCCTGCTCCACTCACGGCACATGTATACAGCTTGCCACCCCTGAGCTGTAACAATAGACAAACAAATGTGCTATTTAAATATATTTCTAGGTAGTTAACATAGAAGTTTAGAGGTTTTCAAGGTGAAAAATATATTTTCTTGGAACACAATTGTATTTATTTTATGTATTTAATTTCGCAATTTCTGCAAATCTGTTGTTTTAATAAAATCATTATAAGCTAAACTTTTGTACTTTTGTACTGCTTTGGTAAGAAAATAACAGCATTTGTCATTACTAGTAAAAATGGATTGCTACAAGCACTTGACCCTTACTTACTTTACAAGCTTTACCTTACAAGCACTTGACCCATACTTACCTTACAAGTAGAGGATATTTCTTGTACTTTGGTTTATTTTTGTTTTTGAAAGTATGACCTTTTATAAGACATGATACATCATAGGAATGGAGTACACCTGGTAGCTTTCTAATCTATTTAAAATGTTTTATTCTTTGTTTATAGAATTTTGATTATGTTTTATGACAGCTGACCCAAGGTCAAGGAATTTGGTTTGTTTCCATCAAGTGAATAGCGAAAGAGAAGCATAACCCATAAGCTTTCTCCCTGGTCTGACTTGTGGAATCTTCCCACATATTTGGTACATACTCTCAGCTTGCCTGTTTAAAACTGACAAAAGAGAAATTACAATTAGCTCAGATGCCTCTGAAGAAGAATTTACATAAGTGTAAATAAATTATTAGAAGAGGTTCTAGTTACCAAAATAGTCTTTGCATAAGTTTCCCTTTTAACCAACTCTCATAGGTTTAGGAAAAGTGAATGGTTTCCCTTTTTAGCCTATAGCCACTACTCAGTTTTATAACTTGTTCCAGATGTACAATTTCTATTTGAAGTCCTGCTTTATGGCATATAGTAAAAATGTTAACGCAAACCATTCAGTTTATATTTATTTCTATGTTAATTTTGTTCCATTAATGATCTCAGACCAGCATAGGGCAACTATGACTATGTTAAACATCACACAAAGGTTGTCAAGTTTGGTGCACTATAAGTCAGTATATATCAATTTTGGCTTGCAACCTGACAGACATACCTGCAAACAGCAGGTGGTGGGTAGCTATTTCATGCATTGGGAGGCAGAAAAATGATGGAACTTAATATTTGAAGGATGGATGTTCATATAGTTTCATTTCACTGGATGTAGCCAACATCAGATGGTGAAAAAAGTGGAATGTCAAGAAACTACAGTTTTATAAAATGTTTTATATAGGCTATTTACAAGGTCACCTTAAGTTTCACTACATATCTACTGAGATTTCCTGCTTTGTCAAGATACCATTATAGCTTAGTTTAGCTTCTGAAATATTTCAGCAGCACAATTATTCCTACTAGTATTTATGTCAAAGATCATTGTATTTAATAAAGATATCTTGATAAACTTCAAGGCATCTTTTTATGAGCTTATGCTGTAGTTAATTGGTAATCAATCTTTGTCAAGATAAGGAACTTGATCTAACTTAATAGGGTAACAAGTTCAGTTGAGAAGAGATAAAACTCATTTTATATTAATGTGGTCTGAAGTATAGCAATTTATTTTAGTGTAGGCTGTACTTCTGTTAAACAGTTTCTCAGGCCACTGCAGCTGCTCAGTGGAAGAGCCACTTGCAGAGCATACCTTGGATATTTTTAAACCAGATTGATTGAGTACATTCTGAATAGCCCATTAGATTATATATTGATGTGAAGCAATATATAATGTCAGTTACATAACCAAAAAAGAAAAACCCTGACAAAAAAACAAAACCCTAATCATATGGACATTCATGCAATGCAAACATTTTTGAGACACAAGAAGACTATGGGATAATAAATTATACCATCTTCATTATATGACAAATACTAGAATGCAAGTTTCTAAACACGTTCAGGTCTTCATTTCAAGTCTTCCATATTTTGCCAACCACTTTAACCCTCTTTCTTTGAAACTCAACTGTTTCTCATTCCATGGAATATATGTTCACGTATAAATGCCCATGGCTACTAACTTTATATCAGTGGTACACCATAGGTGCATCTACACAAAACACATTAATGCTCATTAGCACAAGTTAATGCACATTACAGGCACATTTCTACATGTCCACATCCTTAATGTGCATTAACTTAGGCTTATCGTGCCTAAATTTGACACCTGCAAATTCAGGTATCACAGTCAGGCATGATTAGTTAATACTCATTAACACACATGTAGCTGTGATCTGACACTAACTTTAGTGCCATGTTTGCCCTTGCACTATAGGGTAGCCTAAGCCTAGGCCCAGAGGACATACAAGCATCAGGGTGCTAGGCCCTGCCCCCTATGCCACTCTCCCACCATGGCTTCCCCTCTGGGCTTGAAGGCCAAAATATTGTATATAGTTTTCCCCTTGTTTATCATTTCCCATTTGTAGGTGTGTTTTTTATTGTTCTTACATGGGAAGGGTGGTGGAGGGGGGAGGGGGTTGTGTTTGTTAAATGAGGAGGGATAGGGGTGGGCGTTGTGAGAGTAATACATTGTTTTTATTTCATCCATGTGTATGTCCTGAGAGTGGTGTTGGGGTGGGCAAGGGGATAGAGGGTGTGTGAGCAGTGGGGCAGGCAGCCTGTAGCACGAAGTGCAGGAAGGGGGCTAGCCAGGGCTGCCCATAGCCAGTGCCCTGGCCTCTGCTGGTGAGTGTGCTGGGTGGGCAGGAAGCCTGCTTGGGCCAGCAGGAATCTGGGGAACTGGTTATCACTGGCAGGGCCAGGCTGTATCAGCCCTGTATCACTTGCAGGGGCAAGGGCAGGGTCTGGAGCAGCCCTAGCATAGGGAGGCAGTGTGGGCCATGAGACAGTTGACATGTTCTACCACTGTGCAGGGCACAAGGCTCCTGTGCAAGGAAGGGGCTGGCCAGGGGTCAGAGTTTTCAGATGGCTGCCAGGGCTGGCAGCTGGTTCTGGGTTCAACAGGGCTGCCAAATGTTGGCAGCCATGTGGCCAGAGGCTGGAACTCTCCCCAGTGGCCACAGAGACATGTCAGGGGTGCAGAGACTGAGGACTAATTTTAGTGCCAAGTCCTTGCATATGTAGACACCCGCCAAAAATCACTTAAGCACATTAAATTTTGTTGTGCTTAAATGCACATGTAGATGTACTCCATGGGTTTGAAATTTTGCTTTCTATCTCTTATTTTACTGTTGTAGTCAGTAATCTAAGTACATTACTTTAATTTCTAATTTATAGCTCTCTGTTAAATAATATACAGAGGTCTTCTTCACATTGTCTTCTCCTCAAGTCTTCAGCTCTTCCAGCAACATGCTCAAAGAAAGACTCATAGTTTACACACTCACAATGTAGAACTCTAATCCTTTCCTCTAATGTCAATGATTGGGAAACAGAACAATATCAGGGAGACAGCCAAAGTTATCCCAAAGACAGAACTTTCTCAAAGTATGAAGAGGCCTTTTTTGTGACTCTGTCACTCTTACTACTGAAGACTGGGGAAAGTGAGGGAATCTTTTAACCATCATTTTTCAGCAATATATTTAAATTGTTTATCAGAATATTGAGGTATAATCAATGAAATCACATCCCATCAGCACATGCAGGATTATGAATTTCAGGAACATAATGTTCATGGATTATACTTACATAGACAGATTATAAAAGTGATATTTCATAACAAGAATACATATTATCACATGAATACGTTTATTACATACAACTCCTTCTTGATATACCAGTGCAGCTCCACTGAAGTCATCAGCTGCAGTAGTACCTTTGATTCAATACCTGCTCAATACCTGCAACAACAACAACAACAATTGATTTGTAGTCTTCTTATGTAAAAACAGTCCAATAGCTCAGGAAATACAGTTGTGCTCCTTTTCCAACATGAAAAATTATGTCTAAGATGTTGATTTGCATAAATCTTTTCAATTGGCCTAGTGTTTTCAGTTTACAGTTAGTAAGAAAAATGCTGTTTTCCAACTGTAGTAGAATTGCAGTCTTCTGTTATCCTTCCTTCCCCACTAGCCCTTATCGGGGCCATTCCTCCCCACCTGCCCTCCTCAGCACCCCAGATCCCTGCTCACTGCTTCCCTGGCCCTCACCCCTCTTCTCCCTTCCATTCCCCTCCTTTTGCCTCCCCTCCCACCTACTTACTTTAGCAGCCCACATCTCCATGGGAGCAGGCAGGAAAGGGCAGGCTCAACTGGAAGAAAAGGGCAGTCTGGCAGTAGCAGCAGTGGGGGCCAGGCAGGCAGGTTAACCCTTCCCTGCCTGCTCCCCTGGAAGAGACACATAGGCAGCCACAAGTAAGTGGGGCAGAGGGGAGCCCCAGGGGGCAGAGGGAAGTATGAAATGGGAGAGGGATTGGGGGATTTTTACCTTTCAGTCCTCCAGGTCTCTGCTGGCCTTTAATATGCTGGCTCCAAACTCCAGCTATCAGTCTGCTCTCCAGCCTTAGCAGCTGCTGCTTCTTGTGGGCGGCAGCCGGGGCTCAGGCGTTGCTGGGGTGAGGAAGCAGGGAGTTGTGGGTCCTGGCTCTGAGACACCTGGGGAGAGTGGGGGATTGTGGATTGGGAGTGAGGGGCACCAGCAAGGCCAGGGGACTGCAAGGTTGGAGTGAGGGGCCATGCTAAGGAATTGGGGTCATGCTAAAGAAAGAGGTTCACAAATGGGGTCATGCTGAGAAGAAGTTTGGGAAGCACTGTCCCAAGTCTTATGGACTGGGCTGTGACCAAGGATCTCCCATGTGTCAGGAGGAGACACAGCAGGGACATTAAATCTATTCAAGCCACAAAGAATTCTGGGAACTTCTGCAGCTGTGTGCATGTGAATTCAAATAGTTTTAATAATTTTTTGAGCCTCTAAAAAAACATTATTTGGGCCATAAAAGTATGATTTTTTTCAGAAGTTAGGAATAGTTGTGTGTGCGCACATAATTTTTTTTTAAATTAGACCTATATTTGAAACCTGGAACTAATGTAGGAATTAACAATAACAGGAACTGCAGGTAGTAACTTGCTTTAGTAACTATTCATGAAAGGGAGCTAGAGTTATTTCCTCTTCTGTGCCCACCATGTCATGTTCCATAGTCCCTTACGTATGCAGTTCTCTAACCAGCAGAGTCCAGGCCCATTGCTGAATTCTAAAGTATGGAGCCCCACTGGGCTCCATATCACAGAGCCCAGTGATAACTGCACTAATCCCCACAGTTCCCTAATCTGACACAGCAATTAACCCCATCACCTTGAGGAGACCTGTAGTCCAGATCTGGCCTGTGAAGAACCCCAAAATCCAGGTGCAGCTTGTGGGGGAGGGGAGCAACTTTGAAACCTATCACTTAACACAGTTAAATTGAAAGGATTATTTGCTCCTAATAACCACCCTCCCCCCGGTCTAACTACCTCAGAATTTTGTGAAAACATGAGTGTTAGTTAGAACTTTGTGACACAGGTTGTTACTTATATAATAAAACAATAAAATACTCTCAAAATAAAATATCCCTTACCCCTTTCTGCCTTCTACTATGAGAATTCATCTCATGCTTGTCACTCTCAACTTTCTTTAAAATCATTGAAAAGCCATGTAGAGTTTCTTCTAGTACAATACATTCCATTTTGTTGACAGTAAACTGATTTCCTATCATTCTTCAATGAAAAGTATTTTGATCAACACCTATTATTTTGTTTTAGTTTAGGAGCCAGGGCCAATATCTGTGAAACAGAAATGTTAGACTTTTCTATGGAAACCTGCTTTTTGTTTATTTGTCTCTGGGCACATCTATACATGCAATTAATGTGAATCAATAAACGCCAGTGCCTATTGTGTTGGATTTTATTGATCCTGGGCATGCTGTTTGAACATGCACCTGGACCATGGTAAGCTAGGTCAAAGCAGCCCTGCCTGGCAGGGAGCCCCAGAGGTAATCCTGCCATCCCAGAGCTGCTCCTGCCCAGCTCAATGTGCTATGGAGGGGCTGTGGAGGGGCTAGCCAGCAGGCAGCCCCTGCACAGAAGCACCCTTGTCAGCATCTACATATGTGATACTGTGTACTAAAAAACTCTGCAACAGGGTAGGGGTATACATTGTAGCTGTGTTGGTCTAAGGACGTAGACAAACAAGGTTCTTCAGGTGAATCTGATACCTTTTATCTTAGCCTTCAAACAAGCACCAAACCTCACTAACCTCATCACCAGAAGCAAACTTCCTCAAGCCCAGAACACACCAAATGGATCCAGACTGTGCCATGACAAGAAATGGAAAACCTACCAACAAATCTCCACCACCCCTGCAATTCCTACACCCCACAACAGAGCCAGCAGCATTTCTGGATTTTACAGCAGCACCTCCAGAAATGTAAGATATCTCATCCAATGAACCAAATGCCCTGATAGACAATACGTAGGAGAGACCAAACAACAAATGTGCACCAGAATGAATGCACACCAGGAATCTATCAGAAACAGAAATACCCAATTACCTATGAGGGCACATTTCTCACAACACAACCACTCTCTCCAGTCTCTCTGTTCTGATCCTCAAAGGAAACTTACAAAATGCTTCCCAAAGACGAGCCTATGAACTCCACTTCATCAGCCTCCTGAATACTAAAAATCATGAACTAAATATAAACATTGGATTTATGACACATTATAACCTGCCTCACATCTGACTCACCAGGTACCCCTCCACTGTTCAACCCTCTTTCTCTCCCCCGCACCCAACCTGTCTGTCACCCATTGACTCCTCAATCTACATTTTCACTGACTATGCGTCTTGTATGCATACCACCCCAGCCTCTGGCTTCATTGCTTTTCATTCCATCCAGGAAGTGCACACACCAATTGCTGAAATTTCCTCAGCCTGGTGAAGGGTTTTTGAAATGAAAGCTTGCTTAATTTTTTTTTCCGAATATTTAAGTTAATCTAATAAAAAATATCAGATTCACCCAAAGAACCTTGTCTGCAGCAGGGTAGGGCATGTATTGCTGAAAATTTATTGAGGAATGAATTAGGCAGTTTTGCAACAAATAGCTTGTATAGATGTGCCCTCTTATAGACAGTTTGTTTCTCTCTTACATCTCCTTGTGTCATTATATAAGCGTCCCAGTTTTTATCCTAACTGGCTTGTCTCCTCATGGCGATTCTTTAATACCACTTCACAGGTATTGGGTTTCCTTCTTGAGTCTTGCTCCCAAAAGTTTAACAAATGTGTTCCCAGATGCTCAGGACCAATAATAATAGTTAAAACATCAATACATATACAGTGAAAAATCTCATGGGTCCTTTACTTTATTCTTTGCTGGATGGCTCCAAATTATGAATTCCCATGTCCATTCTGTACCTACTAGTACATTTTAGCTTTCTGTATTGTATGCTGTGCAAAGACTAGCTTTATTCTTGTTACCATCCTTCTTACAGGCTTCTGACAGACTTTAAAGGTGTGATAGAATCTGATGCATGATCCCAACTATCACACTTTCTGGAGATGCAATTGTAGAATTAAGCATCAGATCTCAAGACTTCATATTGCCTGTTCAGGAGGAGACTGGGAGCATGATCTTGGGTTTCCCCTGCACCAGCAAGTAGCAAGTTTTGCTCCCATGTGCCCCTCCATCTGGAAATACCCATCAGCTGACAGACAGTCCAGCCCATGAAGTGTACCATTCTTCTCTGGCTGGAAGTTTTGGTCATCTGATGGGGGCTTCCAGCCAAGGGATTACATCAGAGCCAAAGCTCCATGTGTGTTCCCTGCTGGAAGCCCCCATCAGCCTCTGAAGCAAAAGGTAGTCTTGAGCTCTGGTGTAGGAGCACTGGTTACGCATCCAATTAAAGTCATGATAGGTGGGGCAGGATGCCACCGCTGTCTCTCCCCAAAAACTCTGCTATGTGACAATTTGGTTAACATGGTCACTGCAAAGGGCAGACATCCCATGGGCTCTTTAGGTGACCCTGAGTTATAACCTGAGTTGAATACATTCCTGAGGGAGGGGGGAAATCTGCTCCTTCTGCCTACATGACTGGCATTACATAGCTGGGTGAGGGGCTTGGCCTCCCTAATATTCTGAGCAATGCCAGCCTATCCAACAACTAGTGATGCATTTTAAATTGGTTGGCTAGCAGCCAACAGGTTCTGGCCTCCATTCGACCAGGTAAATGAGGTCATAAGGGCTATATAAGTTAAGAACTGCCCAAGAGGAGGGGCAGTAGCCATGATAAAAACTCAGAGAGAAGAGCTGGATCATCTGAAACTTGCTTTCTCTCTTGAAACTCATGATCAATGAATTGCCTACCTCCAGAGGGAATCTCCACCTGCCTCTGGATGATACTCATGAGTAAGCTACCTGAGATATAACTAGATATATAGCTTGCAGTAACTCAGATGTGTGATCAAAGGCTACCCAACCACCCTGTTTACTCTATGAGATTCATCTGACATTGCTCTACCCTGTACCCTATTCCAAACCTACTTCTTTTAGCCATTAAAGTTCTCCTTTGTACCTAGCATGGGAGACTTATTTGGAAAGGGGCTAGATTATGCCTTGGAGTCCCCTTAGTTTGACTGACTAAGGGAGATCACTATTTGTAATTCATATTGAGGGAAGCACCTCCAGTTCTTGACGTGAACCGAGTACCCTCAAGGGCTACTAGGCCTGTTTCCCATGGGGCACAGAGTCAGGATCACTCCAGACCCCGGGTGGTGGTGGCACTACCCCCAGGCTAGCAGGTGTGCTCCAGGAAGGGCGTTGGCTAGATGTGAGGTGCCCCCAGCGAGACACTTGGAGCCTGGAAGGTGATTGGGCACAGTGAGTTGGGTGATTCAGTGCAGGAGCACCCCCTAGTGGCCAACTGCAATAGGAACCTGCCACAATATTTTATTCATATGCACTTTTAATACTGTAGCTTATTCCTCATTTTCACTGTTAAGTGTATGAACGTGTGGGCAAGTCACTACTTAGGATGTGATTTGCCATTTTATCATGCCTTATGTGTAATGTCCAGGAATCCTGGTTTTCTCTGACTTAAAAAAAAAAAAGCCCAATTTTTGAATTAAAAAAAGGAACCCCAAATCCACACATTTCCATGATTAAAATGAAACACCACTATATATATGGCATTTCATTTTAATCATGGGAAAATGTGGATTCTGGGTTACTTTTTTTTATCCAAAAAATTGGGGCTATTTTTTAACAGAGAAAACCAGGATCCCTGGTCACTACAGATAACCTATTACAAATCTCTTGTTACAGTTATAGGCAGATGACTCAGCCTTTTCGCCTTGATTGATAACATCTTTTTCATCCCTTAGCTGCACTCATTTTTCAATTAATAATTCCACAAAAGATTTTTGTTGTACTGTAGTGACTCTAAGTCCTAATCATGAACCAGAATATGTGAGGTGCTTCAGAAGCACAGAACAAAAAAAAGATGGTACAGGTTCCAAAGATTTTAGAATCTAAGTATAATTCAAGAGTCAGCTAGGTATAGAAAGATAAGTATTGCTCAGCATGTGATAGACAATAATACCACTACATCATCAGTCTAACTATATTCATGTTCCTATGCATTATAGCAGCAGAGAGTTTAGGGACAATGTAGGAGTTTAAAGGAAGTTTAAATGGAGATACTCCACATGTCTGAATAGGGGACTATATATACTGACTTCTAGGTAATTTTTAGTTCTTAACTGTTAGGCCTGTTCATCTTACAAACTTTTAGGAAATAAATAAAACAACTAGTAAGAACCCTTCTATTTCATTTTCACATTTACTTATAATCACCTGTTTAAATATGCCCCTTGTTCTGCCTTCAGGCCCTGCAGTGACTGTTATATGGTAATGGTAGCCACGTCACATGGTGCCACCTAGGGTGCGCTTTCCTCCACCACTTCTGGGGACTCTGATACAACTGGAAGCTCCTCGGCCTGTAGGGCTTCTGCCTGCAGGACCTGTGAAGGCTGCCAGAGTTTACCAGGACCTCCTCTAGGCCTGGAGGCTCGTCTCTGCCTCCAGGTCTCCTGCAACATTCACCCAGGACACTGACGTGGTCATCAAGCCCCTCCTCTGGAACCCCTAGCTGGAGGTGCCAACAGCAGAGGCACCCCAGTTGTGACAGAGGTTGATATTGGCTGATGTCACCCATATCAGATGCCCCCTGGACTATGATAGGCAGGAGTGGGTGAGCCCCACTGTGCTGGCCTGGTGCATGGGTCTACTCACTACACATGTGACCTGCCATCTGTTCCAGGAGGTGAAATCTGCCCTATCTCCCAACATCCTTGCCCTTGTTGACAAGTTCCTGGTTGGTGGTGGTCCTTGCCCCCCCCACGCCCCATGTCCTCCAGCCCACTGGAGTTTGTCATGGGGATGGTGCCTCACCTGGCCTCATGGCACTCCCTGCTCCCGCACCTGAGCTGGCTGAGGAGGATGCCAGACCAGTCCATTTTTCCACCATCCATTTTTTCACTGTCCATCGCCACTATCTCTCTATGCTCGTGTACCGCATGATACATCGTTGAGCCCTTGCAACCCATGCAGACACCAAGTAGAGGGACACATTCAGTGAGGGTGTGGCTGGGGCACCCCAGTGGTAGAGTCTACTCCACCCTCATCCCATGAGCCATTGGTGACCTCAGCCTGTTGGTTCTTCCACAGACATCCTGGTCTCCTGTCCCTTCTGCGGGCAGAGGGAGACCCTGGTGCACATGACCCTTGAGTGAGCTAGGCTGCAGCTCTTTCACCTCCACCTCCTTACATTCTGGCTGAATTTCACCTCCCATCTCAGTGGCAATGCATAGGGGGTGCATGAGGGTGCATGTGCACCCTCTGAGAGTGCCGGTGCACCTACTGATCAGTTGCGCTCGCTGCTTTGGCAACAGGTGAGGGGGCAGGGCAGGCAGGAGTGCCAGTGCTTCCCCTGCAAGTGCCAGCTGAGGAATGAGAGAACCATGGTGCTCCCAAAAGTGGCTATAGCCATTTCCAAAAGTGGCCTCAGCAATCGGCCACCTCACATTCGGCTGTTGGGGGACCCTCCTCAGTCCATGTGATTGGCTGTGGGCGGACACCCCTGGTCAGTGAGAATGGCCTTGGAGGGCCCCCCCCCCTGGTCCCTGACAGGTCGTGGGTGGGTATGGGGGGCTGTATTTGACCAGGAAGGAGGATCTGGCTGGGAAGGTACCCAGAGACTGCAGGGATGTTTTTATCTCACTTGTCCATGCACGCTTCCATGCAGACCACCAGTGGGCAGTGTCCACCAGCACTTTGGGTGTCTTTGAGGCCTGGTGGGTATGGCCCAGGGGTCTCAGCTTGGTGTTCCCCTCAAGCACACTCATTTTCACATTTTGACCCTTTGACACTCATGTCACTCCAATCTTGTTTTTTGCCTTTTTTGTCCCAGTTATTTTATTATAGCCCCATACAATAGGGACTATTAGTTAGCTGGGTGTGCCTTAAGGCCCATGGTATTTGAATGTTACAAATAGACAAGAGCTTCTGTGGCCTGTCCAGTTGGTATCTGGGGATACTACCCCTTGTTCCAGCTATACTGCTGAAGTAGACCTAACTGAGAGTTCCTTGCCTTCCCTACCCACTGCAGCAGTCTGGCAGTGTGGGCTGCTGCCTGGTTATGACCTGTTGCCACCTGCAACAGCATGTTTTCCCAGAGCTGTGCACCTACCAGACCTGGACAGAGACCGCATGACTGCAGCAGAGACATCTGCACCTCTAGGCCAGCTGCCAGTGGGCTTTGGCTGTACAGTTGGCCTTTGTGCAGCACTAATGCCATGTGTGCTGCCATCCTGTCATCTGGGCAGCTATCGCCCAGAAGATATTATCACTGTGGTGGCTTGCTTTGAACTGTGAAAGCATCTTCCTGGCCTCAGTAGTAGCTGAAAGTGGCCGTGGGTGCCAGCTCTGAGCAAGCTCCTCTGCCTGGCTCCTGCCACCTGCCTCACTAGCAGGAATTCTGGTGTTCCCTATTTAAAAAATTCCAAAATCGGTAATAGAAAAACCACAAAAATCACTCTTTAAAATATCCCAAAACTTATGTTCTTCCACAATTATAACAAAAGATCACTATTTATATTTATATTTATCTAGTGGTCTTTTATATATACACACACACACACACACACACACACACAGAGCAAGAGGAGAGAGAGCAATCAGTTGGACAATGTTATATTGCTATATTTACAACGTTAAAGCACTTTGGAAGCCTATCAGTGTCTCTATCATCATAATAAAATAAATTCAAAATATCTATATTTTTGATGTTTGCTTTTCATTTTCTTACCACACAATGGGTGTGTGATGCGGGGATATGGTGTGTTCAGGAAGAGGGAAAGGGGTGTGGGGGGATGCAGGGGTATGTGGATGTGTGTGGAGGAATGTGGAGGGATGTGGGTTAGTGTGTGGGGGGACTGTGGATGTGGGAGGACTGTGTGAGGGGGCCACTCAGGAGGGGTGGGTCCCCTGCCCCCCACAGGGTGCAGCCCCCTACACAGAACAGAGGTGGCCCCCCACAGGGCCACAGCCTCCCCCCTGCAGGGCCCAAAGCTTTCCCCTGCAGGAGAAGTGGCCATGGTGGTGCAGACTCAATGACCTCAGAGCTGGTGCCTCCTGTGCCACTCATTGTAGGTGTGGCCCAGCTTGGTGCGGTGCTGTGAGGTGTTATATGCATTTCTGTAGTGCTGGGTCACTTGCACTGTCACCTGGGGGCTGGTGCTGTTTGCAGGACCATGTGTCATGCTGGGCTGGGTCCTGCCTCTATAGAACTGGCCTGGCTCGGCAGCACATGTAGCCCATGCATGCAGGACCCAGCCTGGCATGACATGCGCCCAGGTCCCGATCCTTGTTGCTGTACTTCTGCTTGCCTTGCCACTCTAAGGGTGCATACTCCATGTGCTACGGCAGGAGAAGCATATAGAGATGCTCTGGCCAGAAACCAGAACATCTCTCTGGAGGACCGGCTTCCTAGTTACCTCAGAACACATTCTGGGACTGTGCTCTGCCCCTCTTTTTTCCCCTGGGTTATTTTTTGATACCTGGATATCCAGGTATCAAATTTTGAGCTCATGCTACAAATATGCAGTGCAGGGGACATTTTTTTCATTCACAAACAGGTTTGGGACACTGCAAGAGGCACGTGCAAGTTCATCTGGACATGCCCATTGTGAATATATTGAATCTATTTGAAATACGGTGCTCTTCTCAATTCTATCTTCTAATTATCAGCTTCGAAATGACATGCAATAGCATCCAGAACATTTCCTTGAATAAAAACCTGCCATATTTATCTGAATCTAAAATGACCCTGAATTTAAGATAGCTACCCAGAACCTACAGTCTATATTTGGAAGATATACAATTTTATTATAAGTTTACATGTATAGAATCCATTTGTTAAAAGTTTGTCTTAAATTTGTTGTCCCCCCCTCTGCCACTGAAGTGGAGAAACCAATGGCAGGAGGGAAAGCAATGTGGGAGTCAGTAAGAAGCAGGAGGTTGGGAGACAGGCAGTGGGTGGCAGGTTTTGGGGAAGGCAGTAAGAGATAGGTAGTGGTTAGGACAGAAGGTAGGGGTTTGGGGCAGGCAGTGGGGATGCAGGCTGTGGCTTTACCCCAGTCCCTTGTCCCATGACACCTTGCCCCAGCTGCTTGTCCCCCCCCACCCCCACATGACTTACTTCCCTTGCTACCTGCATTCCCCATGCCTGTATGTCCTGGCGGCTGGTCTTCTCATAGTACCTGGGGCCTTGCCTGACCCTCCCTGTTACCTGCCTCCCTGCTGCCTCTGCACCCCATCTGCCTCCCCACTGTCTCGTCCTTCTGTTTCCTGACTTGTGACTCTCAACACTTACCCTTGCTCTGGCTGTGGCACAGCTCTGGCCCTGCTCCACTGCAGGGCACAGAGCATATGGTTGTTCTGGCCCTGGATCAGCTGGTGACAGTGGCAGAAGCTCCAGCCTGGGCTCTAGGGCCCTGCTGGAGCTGCCACTACTCTTTCAGATGTTACAGGGCTGGGTTGTGGCCAAAGCAAACATAGCTAGAAAGTTTCTTGGCCTGGTTTATTGAACTTTTGTTCCAAATCCCCTCCAGGTTCTCACAGTCCCCCAGTTAACTCACAGTCCTCCAGCATCCCAGGATGCTTTGCACCTCTCCTGTAAAGCTCTCATCACAGGGTGGGCAGGCTAGCCTTGGCCCAAGCTGTCTCCTCCAGCTGAGCAGGAAAGCATGCTCTAGTGCCCCCTGGCTTCTGACCTGGGCCACTTCAGGTATGTGGCTGTTTTTCCAGAATTAAAAGGTACTGTTCAGTTGCATGTCTGTTCAATCTATGCAATTTAGACTAACCTAAAGTGAAGATTAAATTGATTCAGCCTTGGGCTTTATGACTGACTGTACTTAACCATGGTGCTTATAGGAACTGCTTGGCTTCTTGAGGGTCTTATGAAATGTTTAGACTATTTTCAGAAGAGGCCTGTTGATCTATCAATGACACAAAGCTATAGAAACCATATTATATTTCTTCAGAGAAGAAATCTAATGTCCATTAAAAATCTTCAGATAATTCATCACCAAATGCTAGTAAAGAATAACAAGAGGTGAGTTGCTACAAAATGATTTAAAAATAATTAAATTTATCATCACTAAGGAAGAAATTGTTCATATTACATTTTAGAAAGTGTTTTTTAAGAGAAAACAGGGAAGCTAGGCAATTAGACATCAGATTGAGAAGTGAGATTCTTCTGGCCAGTCTTTTAGTACAACCAATAAAGGACTATGCCTAAAAAGCTAAACTACATCCAGTTTTTCCATTGATTTAGCAACATTGACATGAAAACAGATTTAGTTACATTGGTGCATTCCCAAAATGCATTATTGAGCTAAATAATTTTCCATCTTCATGTGCTAAAGCAGCTCTTACATAGGTATATAATGGCAATTTTTAGTACTCATGCACAGTTTGGATTCTATTTGCACCCCTGGTGAAATAGGATTTCCCTACACACCAGAAATAAAATGTTGAGGGAGAGGGACCCTTCTGCTTTTTATTGTAATAGTCTGGCAGACAGGACAGTTGTTCAGTGAGTGCTAAGTTCCCCTCCAAAGTACTCTAATCACAAGGCACCAGGCCCAGGAAAGGTATTGCACAGATGCTTCTGCAGCCTGCCTTTTGAAACTGGCCAGTGGCACTTTCCATTTAAAACTAAATTGGATAAAGTGAAAAACATAATTGGGACATTGGGAATAGAGATCAGGACTAGACCCTTAACCCAATCCTTACTCCTCACCCTGCTTTTGAGGACAAAATTCCTGAG
Source organism: Caiman crocodilus (assembly GCA_030014935.1). Classification (NCBI taxonomy): domain Eukaryota; kingdom Metazoa; phylum Chordata; order Crocodylia; family Alligatoridae; genus Caiman; species Caiman crocodilus. The sequence goes on from JAGPOW010003316.1 coordinate 139,085,139, forward strand.
TCACCTTCCTCTTCTGGATGTTCAATAGGCCAGATGCAGAAGGAAGACTAGTAAGTAATCTGGGAAATGTCTAACCTATGACCTGATAATGAAAGAAATTTGGAAGTAGGGCATGGAGTTTCAAACCCCCTCTAGAGAAGGAGGACTTAGAACCTGTCTCCTGCAACCTGCATGTACCTTAACCATTGGATACAGGTTGCAAAAAGCCCCCAAAGGCTTTTTAAAAAATGGAATCACCAGTGGGATTGGAGGTTCTTTTGTGTATTGAGAGCTGATTAAAAAACAGAAAGGAAAAGGTAGGGCTAAATGCTCATTTTTTCAGGATGGAGGGAGGTAAAAATGGGATCTCACAAGTAATCTGTGCTTACACTCAATTTGGTTCAACCTTTTCACCCACAGTCTGGAAACGTGGGTGCACAGTGGAATCTTCAATTTTGCAGATGATACCAGATTATTCCAGGTGGTCAAATCCTAACCTGACAGAGAGGATTTTCAGAAAGATCTCACCAAACAGGGTCAGTGGGCAAAAAAACTTCAGATGAACTTCAATGTTGAGAAGTGCAAGATACTGCACTTGAGGAAAAATAACCTCAGCTATGCATACACCATACTGGGTTCTGAACCACCCATTGCAACTCAGAAAAGAGACTTTGGAGTCATTGTAGATATTTCTCTAAAAATGTCATCTTAATCTTCAGTAGTGACCAAAAAATCCAATAAAATGTCAGGTGTCATTAAGAAGAGAATTGAAAACAAAATGGTAAATATTTTCATGCCATTATATGAGTCCATGGGTGCCTACATCTTGAACACTGTGTGCATTTTTGGTCCTCACACCTCAAAAAAGACTGTAGTATAATTTGAATAGATATAGAGAGGGGGAACCAAGGTGATCGGGGGTATGGAGTAGCTGTCGTACCAAGAGAGGCTACAAAAACTTGGACCTTACAGTTTGGAAAGGAAAGGCTAGTGGAGGTGTGATAAAGGTCTATAAAATCATGAAGAGAATGAAACAAGTGAATATGGAACAGTTATTCACCAAGTTTCATAATACTTTGTAGTAGGCTTGCCTTTCAGAGCTTGGGTTGAGACCCAGGCTTGAAATCTTGCTGTTTTGATTGGTGGAACCCATCCACCAATTAGAAGGCAGTAAGAGGAGTTAAGTCATGCCCCTTTCCCGAGGGGAGGAGAAGAAGAGCTACACCCCCACCCTCCCTGGATCTGATTGAAGACTGCTACACTCAGGTCCGGAAGACTTCAGGAGCAGAGTCCGGGAGAGTAAAAAAGGAGCTGTGTGCCCAGCATGAGGGGAACACATCCTGAAGATGAAGAGTGAGGCTTAGAAGAGCTAAGCAGTAGCCCAGAAGTGCCCCTAAAAACTTCCATCAGTGGGGAATGATGGACAGCTCCAGTGGCTAGGCTCTTGATGTGCAGTACGGTGCATGGTGTCTAGACCCTGGGATCTGCACGAGGTGGCTTGGGGCTGCAACCGCTGGTGTCTAGCCAAAGACATGGTGCATGGGCCGGTGCATGGAGCAGAACCTTTGGAGCACTTGGATGGCTGAGGTTCCCAACCCCCAGAACGAAGTTGGGAGCTCGGTGCAGGAGGTGCTGCATGTAGGATCCAGGAGGGGACTGAGCTTGGTGCTGCCCAAGGCAGCCCAGGCCTCCAAACCATAGCAAAAGGCTGAGTCCAGGGAGCCAGACAGTGCTCAGAATACTGATCCAGCAGACATGGCTGAGCCAGAGGCCCCAGAACCCTTGCAGAGAGGAGCCCTGTTCCAGGGGACAGCGACCCCCCCACCAAAGCCCACCACAGGTGAGAGAGCAGCCTGGTGCAGAAGACAAAGGCCACCCTCCAAGCCTAGGAGCTGTGAGTTTCAGGGAAAAGAGGATTTCCATGGGGGAGGAGAGTCCCCCCTGGTTAGTTAAGGGCTCCTGAAAGTGGAGGTTCTACTGGGAGGGCTCATCTAAAGTTACCAGCTTCCTTGTAGGGCTTGGGAAAAGACCAAGGGCATAGGGGTTTCCCCTTTGGATTACATTTATCTTTGGGGTTCTTGCACCATAAGTGGTGTGATGTCAAGCCTTATATTTTGTGAACTCTTATCTTTGTAAATTAGTAGATGAGTAGAGTCCTAGGGCTCTGTTGGGACCTCCTGTTGCTATTATTTCACCTGTTGTTTATTTGTATTTATTTGTGGCTTATTTATTGTTCACCCATACATATCTAGTTTATTTGTTGTTTATCTATGTTTATTTGGGCATTTATCTGTTTCATATCAGATACTTCCCTGTGTCTGGAGCACTGGTGTAAGGTTACATAGTATTTTCTCAGAGGGTATTGTTTACATCATTTGTTTAGATGTTGTGTGTGTGTGTGTGTGTGTGTGTGTGTGTATAGTACATATGTTTATATCCATGTCTCTTTTCCTTGTGATAAGTTAATGTAAACGAATTTGTATATAGTTAAGTCCCCTGACTCTCCTGGCCAGTTTCTATAGGGACAGAGGGAAACTGAGCAGTGTGCAGTTCCCTCACAACACACATTCCAGCTAACAATTCCCTTCAACTGGAGAAGGGGAATATATACCCAAATTACCTGAGCTACACTTGAATTAGGGGGCACCCACTGAAATTGGTAGGAAATAGATTTTAAACTAACAGGAAGGAGTACTTTTTTATACAATGCATAGTTAACTTGTGAAATCCATTGCCACAGGAGGTGGTAGAGGCTGGTAGCATAGCCAGGCTGACAACGGGACTAGACAAATTCAGGGATGATAGATCTATTAATAGCTGTTGAACAGAATGGTTGGAAATATTTCTTCTACCACCTTTAAACCAATAATGATAGATTCCAGTAAGGGTAATGAATAGGAGATAGAACACCCTAGTTTTATCCTTCTAAAGCATCCACCTCTGCCAATGTTGGAGACAGGATACTGGGCTATATGGGTTATTGGTCTGAACCATTATGGCAGTTATCATGTGCTTATGTCCTCAGGCTCCCTGCTCAGTCTGCTAATTTGCAGAAGTGGGTTACCAGTCTTATAGCTAATGACAAGACTGGAGCATGCTGTCATTGCTCTCACTGCACTGAGCAATTCTTTCCCCTTGCTAGGAGAGAGGGAGGTTGCCTGAAAGTTCCTAAAGTGTCAAGCTGTTATTGCTCCTGCTAAGTGCTTAGATCAGGAAAATAACTGTTAAAGAAAGAAACAAAGGGTATTCCTTTTTAATCCCCTGGAGTATTTCCATCTATCAACAAGAAAAACACAGTGTGTAATACCTAGAAGTAGCCTCAGAATAACAAAACTGACTGTTATTATTGCTCTTGTAGTTTCCAAATATTTTTGTACCAAGAAGAGCCAGTGATATCATAGCATTCAAGAGGACTTTAAATTCTTCTTCAGCAAAGTCTGTGAGGGAGTCATCACCCTTTTCCAGGTTAGCTAAAATTACAGAAGAAAGCAAGAGACATTGTGTTAGTATAAACCAGGGAACTTGTCAAAAGAACACCAAAAGCTTTCAGCTAAATTAAGTAAAATGTTGAAAAATGGAAGTTGCTCTTTAGAACATTTTTTATAATCTTCCATAACAAGCAAAATCCACTACAGTCATTTGGTTTTATTCCCCTCCCTTCCTCTCAGGTCAGTGGTGTTCAGTTCACTTAAGGATTGTGGAAAAAATAAAGTGGAGATGGCTGTTTATATTTAATGTGAAACACTGTACTCATTGAACTACAAATAGCTCAAGGATAGAGAATGCAGCAAGATGATGGACACAATCTCCAGGGCATAAGACATGTGAAATGGATAAAACACAGCAGATATAGTCTCACACTGTGGTTTTGTTAGCTCTGGCAAACTAAACAATTGGCCAAATAATACACTATTTGTTAAGCACTAATAATTTGTTTTGTGTTATGGAAGACATGGTTTATAATATGCTTAGTGGATATGAGAGTTTTCCTGGAAAATCCAAAGTGATGAAAGAAGTGCTTGTAGTGTTATAGTGACACTTCCTTGTCACTTAACACTGAAACAAATCCCCAACTGTTTTATGAACAAAATATAAGGTCCCCTTATAAAAAAAACTGATAGTACTCTCCACAGGAGTAGGAAACCTGTCAAATGTCTCAGGGTTTGTCTTCCCAGGGAGAAAGCCTGGCATAGCTTTACAGGAATAATAGTTCTGCTATAGCTGCACTGGTCTAAGTTTCTGTGTGGACACTCTCTGTTCCAGAATAAAAGTAATTTTATTCCAAAATGTCTACTTTGAAGAGTAATTAGTACTCTAATTATTGTGGAACAGAGTATGTCCACATGGGAACTTAGACCAGTATAACGGTAACAGAATAATTACTTTTGTAAAGCCATGCCAAAAAATAGTCCTGTGTGGACAAGTCTTCATAGTTGATAATTGCATTTTTCCTACTTAAATTCCCCAGATACTCTAAATTGGGGATTATGTTAAATTTAGTGCACATAATAGCTTTTCACTTTATATTTTATATTATAAAATGTAAATCCTATGATAGTGTCCATCATTATTGGAGGTGGGTATCAATTTTTGGTATCTGTTTACGCTTGCTTGAGTTCCAACTTTTTAATTTGGTGATATTATTATTTTAGACAGAGATGCTTTAAATTTTATCACCTGCCATTAATAAATTAAAAAAGCAGGTGATAAGTCACCTGCTAATATCAGTTAGGTTTTTTTTTTTCCCCCAGTTGAGCAAAAATGGACTGAAGTAATTCCCAGGGAACTTAAACAATGGAAAATAGTGTTAGAACATTTATTTTAATATCACAAAAAGTTAGGGGGAACTCTATTGCCTGTTGTATAAGGGATAATGTCATGTTCCTCATACTGATGTTTAACCACTAACATGAAAGTGTCAGCTCATGCATACACAGGGCGCATCTGTATGTGCAATTAATGCAACTGAACATAATCTGGCTCAATTTGATCCTAAATAAGGTAATTATGGTGTCACTGTCTACACATGCATTTAAATGCCATAATTTACTGTGCTGATGGATATCACTTGTATCTGATGGGATTATTTGGCAACATAATAAATTAGTCTATGGCACCCTAATTGACACATATATGTAGATGGTGATGCTTTACTGTGCAGAAAATTAGTCTGCTGTGCAGTAAAGTGTCTTGTTTAGATGCATCTGCACGTAATAACCCTTGACTATATGATTTTTTTCTTTGCTGGTAGCAGATAGCTCTAGATTTAGTATATATATTTTTGTAAATATTTTTATAGATAAAAAAAACTTTGGTTTTGCTTTTTTTTTGATGAAATGTGATAGTGTAAACTAAGATGACCTTTATTTCTCAAAATTAAAGATCTCATGGCCCAATATAATGGAAGAAATTAATCAACAGCAATGGTGAAAATCACTCAATACTAGAATGACAGACTTCCAGTAAATAGGGAAGTCATCGATGAGTCCATAGATAACTTAGAAGGCCAGTCCAAGATCTGAAAGTTTGACTACAAATGTAGCAATACTTCAGGATGGAAGGGGTAGATCCTGGTCATATTAGGTCAAAGCTCTTTCCTGTTCTTTTTCCTCTCTATCCATTTCCACAGTGAAGACAGTTTGCTCAAAATGATCGATGGCTTTTCATACATCACAATGGCAGGGGAGAGGATTCTGCATTTGAGTTTCCCAGGTATTGACATCAATATTGCATTTCTTCAGATGAGTCTTCGAGGTGTTCTTGAATCTCTTCTTTCACCCACTTCTAGAGCAGTGAACATCAGTAAGCTGGTAATATAGGACTGCACTGGTGAATATAATCTGTATGGGACTGATTCATCTTAAGTGCAGGCCTTTGCGCTTGTCTTTATTGAAACTCATGACATCTTTTTCATCCAATCCTCCAATTTGTCTAGTTCACTCTGAATCCCAGCCTTCCATCTAGCATATCTACTACTCTCCACAGCTTGGTCATCTGCAGACTTGCTGAGAGTGCATGCCATCCCATCTTCTAGGTTGTTGATGAAGACATTAAACAAAACCAGCCCCAGGACCTAGCCTTCGGGCACTCTATGGGACTAGGGTAGAATGGGACTAGGGTAGAATCACAATGGGACTAGGGTAGAATCTCCTCTGTGAGGAAAGTGAGTCTGTGGAGGAGTATCCAGATGAAGATTTTCCCAGCTATGGACAGAAGTGCAATACCTTGATAATTGCTGTAACCTGATATAGTTTTCTTCAATATCGTAGTGACTCTGGAATCTCTCATGTCACTGGGAATCTGTTCATGTTTCCAGATTTTCATAATAATGCAGTTGGTGAAAGAGCTTATTTACACCGTGTTTAAAATTTAAACTGGTATTCCATCAGGACGACATGCTTTTTTTGTTCTTCACCTGGCTTTCAAGGTCTTTGAATAAGTTTATAGATTTGTAAGGTAGTCCTTAGTGAGCACATGAATGTGCATGTAAGTCTTGCAGTGTCTCAAATCCCTTTAGATGTTGCAAGAAGCATGTACAGGAATGAAAAAAAATGTTTCCCGCACTGCAAATTTGCAATGTGGGTGAAAATTAGACATCTAGATATCCAGAGGTCAAAAAAAACCATACAAACCACAGGGGAAAAAGCGGGGCAAGGTACGGTCCCAGACTATGCCCTGAGGCGATCAGAGGCACGGTCCTCTACAGAGATGGTCTGGTTGCTAGCCAGGGTATCTCTATGGCTGGCCCTCACCCTGGTGCTGAAGCACGCTGCCTACCTGTGCAGGGCAGGTAGCATGACAGATGCAGGGAGCTGGATCTGGGCTCCTGCCAGTAAGTAGGGGATGGGGAGGGTAGAGGAGGGGGCAGGGGACCATGCGGGGTCCCCACCATCCCCACACCCCTGGGTCACTACTGCACCTGCCCCCTTTCCCCACCTCCCCCCCAAACCCACCCAATGGCTAACCTGCCCAGCCCCATCCACTTGTCCATCTCCTAGTTCCCCTGATCAGTGCCCTGCTCAGCCCCATGCCCTGCCTGCCCCAGCCCCACCTGAGGTTTCTCCAACTATCAGCATCCCTTCCCGGCCCCCCAAGCTTCTCAATGGCTGTTGCACCCAGCCCTATCCTCTGCCAGCCCCCTGAGCCTCCCCAATTGCTACCCACCAGGCCCTACCCCCCACCCATTTCCTTAGGCTTCCCAATCATTACTCTGCCCAGCCCCATCCCCTGCCTGCCCCCTGAACCCCTCCTGATGGCTGCCCCACCTGGCCCCATCCCCACCTGCTCCCCAAGCCCCCTGTTCACTGCCCAGCCTAGCCCTTGCATCCTGGCAACTTAACCCCCCACAAGAAACCCCCACACAGGAGCAGCTTCCATCAGGGTCATTGTGGCCTCATGGCAGAGCTCTGACATGCAATGCAGGGCCCAGGTGACAGCCACAGTGGCCCCGGTTGCCTGATAGTGCATGGAACCATGCAGCACCCTGCCAACCATGGCCACACCCATACAATGGGGCAGTTGTAGTGCATGTGCCAGGAGGCTGGGGCTGGCCCCTGCTGCCCCCCGCTGTCCCATGCAGCTGCTACTGCCAGTGAACATGGGGCTTTTTTTTTTTTTTTTTTTGAGTCCCAGACTGCTGGGGCCAGAGGGGCAAGATCAGGCCCAGGGCCTGGTGGGGGAGGGTGATTGGGGAGCCTCAATGCCCCCCACTGCTCCCCACTGCCTTGTGCTGCATGGGGGGCTCTGCCACATGACCCCAGAGCCCCCACAACCTCTGCTGCTACTAGTGACTGAAAACTTTTTTTGTTTTTTTTAATTTTTTTAAGTGATGGGAGGCTGGGGCTGGGGGACAGCCATTCGGGTAGGGTGGGGGAGCAAGTAGGGTGTGGGGCCAGGTGGGGCAGTAACCCAGGGGGCTGGGGGAGCAAGCACAGGTGGGGCATGTGGGCCCTGTGGGGTGGGGTAGCCATGTGGCCCCTCCTGCACTGAGGCAAAAAGCCCCAGCTCAAATTTGCACAGCTTCTATTTGAGCTGCTGCAAGTGTACATGTGTGGATGTGCCCCATGGAGTGCTGTGGAATGGCTTTCATGATATAGTTTTTGATACCAGAATATAATTTCAAGAGCTCTTGAAAGTATTTCTTCCACCATATGTGGATCATGGAGATGTCTTTAGAGTGTTGTCCTTGGATACCAGAAAGATGGGTTTTTGTGTGCTTGGTTCATCGATAATGTAACAGGACAGCCATTACAGTGTCCATTACCAGGACAACAGTGATGCTATCTAGAGGTGGGGAAGGGACTCTTACCAGGAGCCAGGCTACTGAGGGATGGCACTAACCACAGGGAACACAGATGTTCCCCATTGAGCCCCGCCCCACCCTCAGTGGAAGAATGAGCTCAGGATGGAACAGAGTGGATTGGCTCCCAAAGATAAAGCCAGGAGTTAAAGTTTGTACAAGCCCCAGGACTAAAGGTCCCAGGGAGGAAACGGCTAGAGCAGCAGAGATTGTGTGAAGCTGTGGCATGGAACAGAGCATGGATAGGAGCACAGAACTACTATTAGCTGGGGAGCTGGAAAAGACTCAGAGAATATAGGTACTCACTGATCTTTGGGAAGTGGCACTGAAATCTTCTTTGGGGTGAAGAACGGCAGGACTGGTGAGTGAGGAACTGACAGAGGGGTTTTTCCTGAGGAAAGAAAGGCAGGAAAAGCTGGCTTGGGTTGTTACCCCACCTACTCTGCGGGAGCCCAGAGAAGAAGAGACCCAGGAAAGGGATTACTGTGAAGGTACTGAGGATTCCTACTAGACAGGGTGGATAGGCGTGGGAACCCTGAAGAGATAAGGGCCTACCAGTAGGACTACCAACTGAGACCTGAAAGCTTTGCTAGCAGTGCTGGGCTGTGAGAAGAGCACAAGAGAGAGGGAGAAAGAGAACAAGAGAGGGCACTCAGAGAAACCAGCATGCATGGAATATCACAGTTGTAGTCAGGACAGGGTATAGGAGATGGAGAAGCCCTGTGAAGACACTCAGGATTGCTATCCTGACTATAATTAGCAGGGATTGTGGTTTTCTCTGGTAAAAAACAAACAAACACAATTTTCAGATTAAAAAAGTAATCCAAAATCCACATTTTTCCGTGATTAAAATGAAATACCACTAATAAATATAGATATATAGAGATCTAGATATAGATACAGTGGTGTTTCATTTTAATCACAGAACAATGTGGAATTTGGGTTACTTTTTAAATCTGAAAATATTTTTTTTAATCAGAGAAAACCAGAATCCCTGGTAATTAGGAAATACCACCTCACAGCCTCTGTTGTCTTTCTTTGTATATATCTGTTTCATCAAGGTATGGCAGGAAAGTAAAGAAGGACAATGAGAAAAGAAGCCAAATAGTGACAGCACCAGCATAGATACAGGCATGACTTTTACAGATGGCTTTGGTTGCATTGAAGAAAGTGTGCATGTCATGGACGCTGGCAACCTTTTGAATCTCTTTTGCTTTTTTCTTCTACTGCTTGTTTTTTTATCTTGATTTTTTGTGTCTCAGCTTTAATATGGAAATAAATGTTCTACTTTTTTTTGGACTTTATGTTATTCTGCCAAGCTTTTTTTCTGTTAATGGTAGATAGAATTTCCTTATCATTCCCATCAAACAATCTTGATGCTTCTTTGTAGGGAGGTTTAGGGATGTTTCACATGCTCATGGAAAACTTTCTTGATGCTCTCCCAGTGAACAATTAATCCATGAATACAACTGATAAAACTCAGTGATAGCTGGATTCCTAGCTCCTTTGAAAATCTCCCTCTTTATAACGTGTTGCCCTTTCTTACAAAGCTTTGACTAAGGTTGTGACTGATGTAAAATATCTTTTACTTACCTTTTGAATGAGTGCATGCTTATCACATTTTTGCATACACTGTTGGGTGAAGTTGCAGACACTCCAAGGGGTAGAACTAGGTTTCCAGAATGATCTGGGAAGATAAGAGAAATGGTCCACAATCAATTGGTAATATTCAACTTGAACAAGTGTAAAGTCCTGCACTTGGGACAGACTATTTGCATGCACAAATTCTGGCTGGGGTATGAGTGACTAGGCTGCAGTACTGCAGAGAAGGATCTATGGCTTACAGTAGACCATAACCTGAACATGAGCCAACGATGTGCACGTGTTGCAAAAAAAGCCAACAATACTTGCAAATTAAGGGTAGTGATTCTGCTGCTCAGACCCCACCTGGATTGCTGTGTCTAATTTCAGGCACCAGAATTCACAATTTCAGATTTCAACACTTCAGAAAGAGTCTAGCACAAAAAGGATTAGGGGCCTGCGAAGCAAGATTTTTGAGGAAAGAAAAAACTAGAGCTATTTAGTTTGGTAAAGAGAAAACTGGAAGGATTATGGGTAAACTTTAGAATCTCTGAAACTTTGTGAGGGGGGAAAGCCATGTTGATGGTTGACTGCTTCTCTGGGAGATCTAGCACTATCTCAAGTCCTCAGACTGTCCTGTGTTGCCAATCCTGTTTTAGTTATCACCACATTTTTTACAATTGCATGAATCATTTAGCTTTATTTATTGGTTTTCCTGATTGTTGCAGACATACCCTGATGATGAAAAATAATTTCTACAATCAAAAATCCCGATTTTGGCCTCAAGTGGACTCCAGACTTCAAGTCTTGCTCAAATCATGAGCTTTTTATAGCTATAGAACATTTATTATTGATATTCTTATTTGTATCAATCAGTATGCAGAAACGGGCAGTAAGTCCCACTGGATTTAGTTTTGGGAAAGGATCCAGGAATTACTAACTTGTATTTCTAGTTCTGCTAGTGATTCAGTGTGTGTTGCCTTGGGCAAGTTTCTTTTACTCTTAGTACTTACTTGCAACATGAGGATATTGGGATGATTAATTAGTTAATGGTCCACATAATTAGTGACATAATTCCATTTTCTTGATGGAATTACACAAGGAATCAATTTGATCCAATGTTTCTACAGTACTTTGAAAATATAAGAATATAATTGCTAGGTACTAAGCATTCAGTGAATACTGATATCTATGATTTGGTATTCATTCAAATTGTGAACTCAATCATCCTCTGTGTAGTTTGAGTTGTAAATTTTTTAGTTTTTCTGTGAAAAATAGATAAAGGTTAGGGAGAGGCTGAAAGTACTAGGAGGATGTTAAATACAAAAGAAAGATGACAATAATCAGTAAAGAATCAGGGATATATGGTGGACTAATAAATGAAGAAAGGGTAGAGTTAAAAATGGTTATGTTTCATCTAGAACAGAGATAAAACATAAGAGGATGAAAATTTAAGAAGTCAATTAGGGGATCAAACTACAAGTAGACAAATAAAGAAATGAAAGAGTCCTGATAATACAAGTGGCATTGAAGATAATACCAGCTACCAGAAAAAGTGCTATGAAGATTATTTCAGGGTTGATAGTTGATAACAAGGTCCAGTTAGGATGGAATGTTTAGTATATAGCTAATTGGAAAAAGGTAAAAGATAAAAAGTAACAGCAAAAGATATTTCAAACCATCCAAAGGAATAAAGGTTAAATCTTGTGCTACTACTCACTGGGGAGCTAAGAAAGTTTTTCTGTCTTCTTCAAGTTTTTGAAGTTGCCACAGCAACTCAATTTCTGAAGAAACATATACAATGTAAGCCACTTACTGTTAGAAATCAATTCACAAAAGGGGACTCTGGAACAAATCCAAACCCAATTTGAAAATTAAAGGGGACATGATTTTGGTAACAGTGGTATCCTACAGAACTGAAGTGTTTGAAGAGGAACAGTATTGCTACAATGATTGTCTGACCCATATTGAATAGGAAACATGAAAGTCAGACTTCTACTAGGTATAAACGTTGATGAATGGAAGGTAGTCCTTGTAGTAAAGGTAAAAGCATACCAGGGAACACCTTGGGTATCTCCACCTCCAGCGATTGCTTCTCCATGAACAGGTCAATAACGATGACAAGGAAATAAGACCCTTAGGAAATAAGACCTAGATTTTCTCCTCCTGTTTGGCCTTTTCAAAGTCAGAGCTTGAATCAGTGAAATACGTGACTGAAGAAAAAAAAAAGCATTGAAGAGAACCTGCAGTTGTTGTCTTTAAAACCTTTTTACCACTTAGGTAATCATCATAGAACAAGCCGGCCTAACCTTTTATCAGTCTGGCTGGGGCATGTTAAAAGGATGGATAGTATTGAATAGAACCTTCACTTGTGGTATTTGTGGTTAGCAATTTAATTTTCTAAAGCAGTACCTGATTACATACATGCATGTGATATAAATATTAAAGCAACAAATATATGTGCATGCAGAGTCTTCTCAGCTAACAGGATTGAGATAATCACATTGCCTTGAGTAGTGCACTTGATATATAACAGAAGACGTAGTAAACTCAAATAGATACTTAAGACTTAATGTTTTAACTAAATCGATATGCATGTGTTATGCTTTGCATCTTTCATCTAAGAGGACTCATATATAATAGTCTACAGAGCATTGTTACCACTGTTTGTAATTCCCACCAATTATAAAACCTGTAAAATGCCTCAAGTCCACTTATATAAAGTGCCCCAATTGATGACACAATTGATGGATGATACGACCTGTATTTTTTTGTAAGGGGACATCTGGTTGTACTGGCATGTTCTACATTGGTTTCTCACGATACAGATGGGAAGAAGGCATAGTCATTCTAAGTTGTACCTTCAGGGTGTGCCTCATTGTTCAGGAACTGCTCTTTTCAAGGACTTGATGGCAAAGTGTAAGTGTTTGGAAAGTCTCCTACCAAGAATTAATACCAAGCATTTCTTTCAGGTACCAGCACAATGCCATTAATCTTCGCTGCAATTTTGTGACATTACTTTCCATGATTTTATGTTTCCTATATCGTTTTAACAAACAGAGAGATAGGAAAGCCCTTCTTCGGGATATGGAAAAAAATACAATCCAGAGGAGCTATGATAACAAATACCAACGTGTATCCAGTGGTGTTGCAGAAGATTGTTGAGCTGGGAATTGAGTACCCTGCAAAGCAAATAAAACAATGGTGCTGAAGCCAGTATTTTATAGGTTTCATAGATCATAGCTTGTAAGGCTGGAAGGGGCTTTCGAAGACCATCAGGTCTAGCCCCTTGCACCAGGCTGGAAAGACAACTGGGGTCAGGTGACCTCAGTAAGGTGACCATCCAGTCTCCTCTTGAAGATTTCCAGGGTAGGTGATTGCACCACCTCTGCAGGGAGCTGATTCCACAGTCTGGACACACTAGCTGTAAAGAAGTTTTTCCTAATGTTGAGCCTGAAACAGTTTCCCAAGGGTTTATGGCCATTACTCTTGGTTTTCCTCATTGTTGCCCTGCTGAACAGTTGTTCACCGCATCCTTGATTTACACCCCTGATGTGGCGGTAAGCCACTATGAAGTCCCCTCTCTGCCTTCTCTTTTTTATGCTAAAGATCCCAGGTCCCTCAGCCTTTCCTTGTATGGCTTGCAATGCAAGTTTTTGAGCATACCGGTGGCCCTTCTCTGGACAACATAGGAGTATTTCATTTTAATAACTGGAAAATGTGGATGGGGGGGTTATAGCCAAAAACTGGGATTTTTTTTTTATCAGAAAAAAACAGGATCCCTGGTTATCATGCCATTAAAAAACTACAACCAGCTATAAAGTTAGAAAATGAAAATGTGCATCAACTTTACAGCTGATTGCTATTGAGCTTTCATTTGTAAACAGAGCAGGGCCTCCACTCCCCATCAGCTGACAGGGCTCCAAACCACAAGGGTGCATATGCCCACCTGGGAATGAGAGTCTTGCAACTGAGGGGAATCTCAGCCCAGCAGCTGCCAACTCTGGGTTCTGGCTACATGGATACCCAGTGTCCCACAGCTGCAGATACTGGGAGCTAGGAGCCAGTTGAATCTTGGCAGCTAGAAAGCACCACTGCCCTGGGGGTGTATGAAACCCTCAGGACTAGGACATTCTGGTGCGAAACCCCTGGGACTAGGCGGTTGCAGCTGCCTTTATATCATGCTTTTCTATAGAAGTTATTCTTTCTTAATAAATTAAGTTATTTCACCTCTGCAATTTTAAGTAAATTTTCAACAGTGATGGGGGAGCTAGTTCCCCATAAGTCACTTAACTGATATGAAAATGTCTTATAATTTTGTAATGTTTTCCGCTATAGCTGTCCAAAATCCCTATTCTAGTAACTAATATTAATACTCCAGGATACTGATTCATTAGTTTTTTCTTTCCTTCACCCAGCCCCTTGAAAATAAAAGAATATTGTGATGATAGCAAAGGCTATCCAAGGGTTCCTAAATGCAAAACTACTACTGTCTGTCTATTTATAAAGCTTGAGAAAACATTACATAGTAAACCGTCTTTGATAAGAAGTATATTGGATAAAAGATGAACTATTGCTGCAACAGCAGAAGAGGCTGCCTAAAAACAACATACTAGAGATCCTCTACACGTGCAGATAAATGTGTGATGGGATCTAATGTGCAATCCATACACTTGTACCTCCTGCCATGCTCCACCTGCATGGCAGGAGGCATGATTGTGGTATAGTGCTTTTGATCCTATTGAGGGTACATGTTTCTCCTTCTTGCTGCCCTTCCTCCGTCCTTCCATGCTGCCCAGCTCCAACAACTTCCACCACCATTACCCCCTTTTCACCTCCTCCCACCCCGCTCCCCTTCCTCCCTCTCTGCCCACTGGCTTCCCCTCCCTGCCAACTGTTCTGGAGGGCACTGAGGACAGGAAGCAAAGGGGGCAGCACCACCATGACCCCCTTCTTTGTTCTCAGGCAAGGAGGCATGGGGAAGCCTCACTGCTCAGGTGGCTGGGGTGTGTTCACCACTGCCACAAGTTTCCCCGGCGGTGGCCCAAACTTGGGCCTGTGCAGCCTGGGCTATGACCAACCTGAGATAGCCACAGATGAAGGGTCATCATGAGGGAAGGAAGAAACAAGCAGAGCCTTGAGAGTAAGAAAGGATCCTTTCCTTTGTTTTGTCCCTCCCTTTGTCCTGTCCCTCCCATCTCTCCTCCTCCTCCCTGAGTGAGGTCTCCATCCCCATCCCCACCCCCAGGAAGGGTCCCTAACGCAACCATGAAGGGCACATGAAAAGCCCGTCTCATCCACCCCACTGAAAGGGGATGTGGGCCTTGGCATTCTTCCTCCAGACTGCTGGGCAACTGACATCTAAGAGACAGCCTCAGAGTGAAGACTGGATGCTGGCCAGATGTACTTTGACTCAGATGACAGCCCTAGTACTTGATAGATCTATAGAATTGCTGGATTGTTTGTACTGCTTCTTTTCTTTTATCCTTGTGTATCAATAAATTTGATCACCTGACCCCAGGAACAAGGGTGGATGTCCCCCCCAACTCCAGGGACAAGGCTTCTGGTTCCTAAATCCAGAGCCAACACTACATACCACCCCAGGGGTGGTGGAAATTGGGCAGCTTTAATCCCTCAGCCCCAGGGTTTCATGCACCCTTGGGTCTGAAAGATCATGGCATCCATAATCCCCCAGCTCCAGGGGTGTGTGGGTGTATCAGGGAACCCTAGCCCTGTTACCAGAAGGCAGGCCAGTCCCTTTAAGACCAGAACTTTCCAGGCACAGCCTGCTGGCAGGGTAGGGTTTAAAAACTTAGTCTGGCTCAGGTGACTGGAAGGGGACAGGCTAGAACTATAAAAACCCTGGGCTTGAGGGCAGTAGGAGGCAGTGGCCAAAGGGGAAGGAGGTTGTGTGTGAGAGCTCTATAGAGAGGCTTGGCTGCTGGTCCAGCTGCTGTGAGAAGGGAGCTGCTGATGACTCTCAGAGAAGCAGTGGCAGCACCACAGGGAGCAGCATCACAGGCAGCAGGGAAGCAGAAGAACTAAGCCACGAAGAAAATGTAAGCTGGCATGCTGCCTTCTTTAATTTCTATTTTTGTGTGTGGTTAGAACCCACTGACTTGCTATATATATATTTGTTGACTGATGCACCAGTGGTTTGTGGATGAAGCTGTCGGGGAGGAGGAGGCCTCATTAGTGCTTTGGGCACAATCATAAAAGGCCAAGGGGGCCTGGTGCACCAGTATGTGCAGTTGTTTGCTTTTGGGCTGGTCAAGTGGGGGTTTGGAACTGCTGCCTGGCTTTAGACTTGCAACCCACTGACTGTAAGGCTAGTGCATGGACCTCCAAGCCAGAGAGCCCAGGCTCCATATTAGAAGCAAAAGAAGGGCCACGAGCCCAAGATTAAGGAGCTAGAGCCTTGGAGTCAAATACTGTCTTATGGGTTTAAACTGGTAGGCTAGCTAGAGAAAGACGGGGCGAGGGAAGGCCCATGGTGGCTGAGAACCCCGGCATAGGCAGCCTTCCACTTGTAAGAACATCTGTATAACATTACGTCTAGACATGGCAGGTGAGTAAAAGTGGGATACAAGAAGCATTAAGGGATTCCAAGGGCTCCCTTCATAGGCCACAGATAGCAAACAAAAAAAAGATGCCGCTGAGGACAGCAACCTGGTACAGTGGGGCACCCCTATAACTTGTAAGCCTCTCAACTGATGTGGCTCCCAGCCACAGGAGCTTGCTTTTTGCTGGTGCAGTGGGAGCACAGTATCATCAAGGGGCTTTGCCTTCAAGGGGCTGGGTGATAGAAAGAAAAAACTCAGTAATCAACATCCTGGACTTATCAATATTAGTTACTAGAAAAGAGTTTTTGAACAGCTATAGAGGAGGACATTACCAAATTATAGGGCATTAGAACAGTCATCAAAATGACTAACAGAGCACCAGCTTCCCCCTGCCACTGTGAAAAATTCTACTTAAAACATGCAGAGATGAAAGCATTTAATCTATTAAGAAAAATAAGATTCAAGTGAACTTCCATGGAAAAGCATGCTATAATTCTCCAGCTGCTTAGTTCTGCTTATGGTATTAATACCATCAAAAGAGACCTTAAAAACTAAAGAAACCTGGTAGAAAAATAACACTAACAAAATAAACATTAAACTAGTAGAGTGGCTGAAATATTTTTTGGCTGGTAAAAATATTTATGTTTGCATAGCTACATTATCCTGAAGGATTCTTAATCACTTTGCCATCCATATATAGTTCCAGTTAAAGAGTTATCTCTTGGATGACACACGGACCACAAACTAGCATAATGCCAATGGCACAACAGAGAGGAATTCATGAAATTTTTACTGAGGATATTGGAACAGGTCATTCCTCTTATAAAAGCTACCATGGAACATTACAAAAGAAAATAATGAAAGAGTACTCCTGCAGATTAGCCCAAGATGCCTGAGGACTTGTCGCTTGCTTCACGTTCTTTGTCTCCCACAACTGACACAACCCACTGGGAAAAAAGCCTGCCATCCTCAAGCTTCAGGGCATGGGCGTATGTCTGATTGTAGGGTGTCAACAGGAAAATTTACCTTGGGACAAGCATGTCAGAACTGTCTACTGGTTTGGCTTTTTTTTTCACTTACCTCTTAACTCGCCATTACTGGAGACTATCAGAGGTGTACCGCTGACTTGATTCAAAATAGAATTTCTTGTATTCCTAATTGTGAAGCCTGTGTACAAGGAATATAAGTGCAATTTGTGGGGAAAAAAAATTAAAAAATTGTTATGATGACTATGAATCTTATTGCTGTTGGAGAAACAGATCCAGCTCAGTTCTTTATCCTACTCTTCCTACAACCTCTGTCTTTCTTGCTTATACTTGTACCTGTTGCATGAGAGTATTTTGCAGCTTCTCACTGTTGACTGAAAGGAAGAAAGACAAAAATCTATACAATGTCCCTGTCTCACGAGTTTGTGAGATACACCAATATGATATTGGTAGACAGGATGCATTCAGATTATATACATACTTAATGTTAAGCTCACATATATTTGGTTGAATTCTGTGCAGATTGCTCTGATCCTTGGAAACTTGAAGGGCTGATACAAGTCTGCTGGTTTTAGGATTTCTAGGTATTTCCAGCCATATGCCTTGACCACTAAGCAGTTCTTTTGGCCAATACATTTAAAGAAGATTAGATTAAGAAGATTAAATAAACTGAATCTAACTTGAAGTTAAGGTGGTCACTAGGGGAGTGTACAGCTATTTTGATCTTGCTCATGCAAGTTTTTCAGGCCAAAGAAAGAAATATGTTTTTGAAATCCTCTTAGAGAGATCACTATAATTGCTCAGTGCAGAAAGTAGGTGAGAAAAAAAATCCATCTTATTATTTCTCAGGTTATAGCTCCTCCAATCCAACTTTCCTCAACCTTCTGAAGCTTTGCTCTGTTTGCTACATTTCTTCTATCCTTGTATTCTTGCTCTATGGTCTCTCAGCATGTGAATATGTGAAATGCCCTCAAGGTACATATCCAGCTTTGTATATTCAATTCAATTTCATTATGTTTGTAGATTTCACTCTAAAAATAATAAACTCTGCAGCATGTGGTGAAACAATAAACTTTGCAACTTGTGGTGCATTCTGAAACTCTAATGGTATTGTTACTGATGTACCTGTCTTATGTAGCCGTAGCTTTTAAATCTCTACAGTTCTTTTCTCTCCAGTTCTTTTCTATACACTGGGCTTTTTTTTATTACCATGCAACAAAAGCCCTTTCTTCTTGCATTTATACATTAAATAACATGCTTATAATTTCATTATTAGAGCAATAGCAGTAAAATGTGAGTGTATTAGTCATTCTATATTTATTTTACAGGAATAGCTAAAGAAAGAAGGAACAAATGTCAAGTTTTGAGCAAAGAGACTAACAAAATGATTGGTGCCATTATTATTCTTACTGTTCTGTAGCACCTACAGTGTGCCAGACAGTTTTTATACATAAGGCTAACAATGTAGGTACTCATATGGCCCTATTACCATGGTGTCTGAGCACCTTGCAATCTTTAAATATAGTTATTCCCACAACTGATATCCCTATGAAGTAGGAAAGTGATATTATCTCTATTTCAGGGATGAGAAGCAGAGCCATAAAGATAAAAGGCCATATTTTTAAAAGTAATTACTTTTAAAAGTAATACTGGTATTAAATTAGATGGCTATCTAATGAGGCAGTTAGGTGTCCACTGGGATTTTCAAAATGTACCTACCAACCTATGTTTCAATACAAGTTATATATCTCAATCTCATGGGGACCCTACCTTCATTTTGGCTGCATCCAAATGAGCAGAGACATGCACTTGCAGTGGCACAAATAGTAGCAGCACAAATTTGTGCTGCAACTATGTGCCACAGTGCACAACTCTGTGCATGTGGGTTGTTGTGGGAAAAATTGGCTCCTGCCCCACACAGGGCAAGCTGCCCTTGCCCCGCTGCTCTCTGCTCTTCAGTCAGGGAGAGCTGAAGGCTGGGGCTCACATCTGGCTCTACCAGTATTGCCTGGTGTCCTGGTGCCGTGCTGGAGAAGCAGGGGTGCAATCCCAGCAACACAAAAGCCTAGCTGGCAGTAGTATCTACACAGTAGTATCTACACAGTTTTGTCAGTCAGTAAATATTTGGCAAGGGGCATTATCTTCACAGTTAACACTTGATGGATCTTGAATTCACCATTTACAAGGTGAGATTATTTTCCTCTGTGGGGAAAAAAAAATATATTTCTGCCAGTAGTAAGAAAGATACTCAAATTGCTAGTGACCTTCCTACCCAAACTTCAAACTTCACTAGGGGAAAAATAAACTTTTATAGTAGCTCCAATTTAACTTGGAGACAGATCACCACCCCCAACAAACAACGGTACAGCAGGTACACCCTGTCTCACCAAAGTCCCATGCAAATATTTCCCCATCACCACTCTGGAAAAGAAAAGAGTCAGATATTCCCTAAGGTCCACCAAGGACTTCGCCACTGTAATTGATTTTACATAAAAGGGACTCAGAGAAAATGCTAAAATAAATAGATTAATAGTCTATCTAATTCCATAATCTACTTTAACTAAGATCAATGACTGAAAACTCATTTCCAGTTCTCCACTCTCTATTCACCCATGGTAGCCCAGGAGTCCTGCTAAGAAACATGCCCATCCACTCATTCCTACTCAATGCATGACAAGTTCCAGAAACCAGGCAGTTTATTGCAGCTCCAAGGGCATACCAAAAAGCATGCCAGAGCCACAACACTTGAAAGGTGCTGGGTATGTGCTCAGGACCTTAGTTAACCAATCACAGGGGCTAGTTTCTACTCATTGGCATGCACTATCTAGGAGTTACTGGGTAGGATGTGTTACCCAGAAACCCTTCTAGATATACTATTATAGAAATGCAAAATCTGATCAGGTGCAAACTGTTATTACAACCTGTTTTCTGTCTAAAATAGCACATACTTACAATGTAATATTACATATTTTACTGCTATGTGTACTTTAGCTGATCTTCCTCTAAATCTGCATAATTCATTTTAAAATATACCAGTTTATCATTATTTCCCACTTCTATTCCTTTTTTATTGAATCATATGATAGGATGGGGCTATTATAAGGCAATTATTGTCCAGACTTCAGTCCGAGATCATTAATACTATAATGCTGTCCCAAGAACTTGAATATATGTTCCAGACTTCACTGACTAATAGTGTTGTCTGGCCTATTATTTATTCACTAGCATTAACTTGGTAGACTAAGCATGGTTTGTACTATGTAAATATTGATTAAATGTAAGTTATATCAGCTACCAGCACTGAAGTAATTTAATGTGTGAAGTAACTGAAAAATAAGTGAACCATATGATCAGAACTTATATTTTATTTAAATAGATGTGAGTGGGAGGAGGAAGCACTAGGTACATATCTAAAAAGAAAGTTTGGAGAAAAAAGTTATAAATAATGAAAGTTGGGAACTTCATGGATACCTCATCAGCATTTAGAACAAAGAACAAGAACAAAACAGGAACCAAGTGAACAAAATATTAATTGGTACTAAAATATATATATATTCACTCAATAGGTGTTCACTGGTTAATTAATCCAAGGACCTAATAAAAAAGTTAATTTTATTCTCTTCAGATATTTCCTAATGAAAACTTATCATTGAAAGCATTTATCCTGTGCTGACTTTGAATTGTTTTAGAGTTGTGCTGGAATTTGGCAAGTGGCTACATCAGATAAATCTCAAGGTTTTATGAAACATTTAAGTCCATCTGAGCAGATCTTGGTTTAATTCCTCTGGGTCAAGGATATTTAAAAAACAAAACAAAACCCTTATCTTTAGACCTGTAAAATAGCTGTAACTCTTTCTGTAATTGCAATCATGTCATATGTTTTCCTTCTGACTTGCTGATAGCATTATTTTTACACGCATTTTTATTTCTACTAGTAGCAATTTTGGACAAAGGAAGATACAATACTTTTATGAACATTATTAAATAATGTGTTTGTTCTTCAGCAGAGATATCTGATAATGCCTCATCACAGATTACTCTGTTTATTTTTAATGAGTGCTTTCATTTTTAATCTAGCTGCCTATAAAGTGGCAGATTGACTATAAACTGCTACCATTGGGTTTTAGAACACTTAATCATGACAAAGTTGAAACTTGAGGTTTGAGTCTTATTTTAATGGGTTTCTACACTCATTTACTACCCATTATTTATGAATCCCATGTCTTGAGTCCAAAGGCCACAACATCTTTTTTGTCACAGGGATTAATTATTATTTTTATAATTATTTACCAGTTGCCATTGTATGTGGAGGGCAGGATCTCATTCTGCTAAACACTGCACAAATATACATGAAAGAAATGGAGCTTGCCCAAGTGCTGTGTAGAAATCACTCCCACTGACATAGCCTTCTTTGTATTGCCTCCCTTTTAAACAAACTATAACATTTCCTCCACGCCTTTTCTGGAACAGGATTGCTTTAAAAAAATAACATTTATTGTCCCTGTACTATACTTCTTACACTTTCCTTTCATTAGTTTTGTCAGTCTTTCTGAAATAGATGCTTCTCCTACACATCAACATTTGTTTTAATTGGAGAGTAGTAATTTTTTATAATGGCTACAGAATGAATCAGGTGCTCATGGCTTGCTTTTGGCCACAACTGACATTTTATACTGCTGGAGGACGGCTAGAGGATGGCACCTTTTCCTCACCACATCTGATCGTATTCTTCTCATGTCCCGACACCACATTTGACCATTTTGTTATGTATGCTTACGCCCATTTATTGTACTGTATGAGATTTTTCATTTCACAGATGCCTTCAAGCTGCGGGCATTGCTGAAGGTCTTGCATTGTCTGAGGCTCTGTGCCACAGTCACAGGTAGTTCTTCATTATTTCCTTGGAGTGTCCACTGCTGGGGAATAGGTGATTGAGACATTGCCACCTTTGCCACGGTTTATCAGTTTTTGGTGGTAAGGACTCAGCTTCTGAAACATCCATTTTTGCACTGTTAGATATATTTTTTAGCCTCGTGTTCCACATCTGTAGTCATGTCTCCTTGGGTGTGGCATAAAGCAGTTGGATGCTGGTGAGGAAGGTCCTGCATGACTTCAGTTGTTCGTGTTTCGCGGAATGGTCGTACAGTGGGTGTCTCACATCTCCAGTTTGTCTCTTCTGATGTCAGGTGATGCCAGCCAGCAGATACACACTATTTAGGTTAGTAAGGCTTCAGACATCCTATGATGTATCAGCAGCTCTCATTTAGAGTCAGGTCTAGGTGTTTAGCTTGTACAGATTTCTCCCAAACAGGCCATGCATACTTGGCAGAAGAGGAGCTGAGAGCCAGAGAAGTGGTTCAGTTGGTTGAGGGGCTAGATACCCATTTCAAGTTGATGAATTTATCTAAAATGTTGGACATTTGCCCAACACATTAGATTTCTGACTCAGTTTCCCATATGGATTTTTTGGCTTCCAGATTTTCCTACCCTGGGTCTCTGCACACTCCCCTCTATTCTTGGTTGCTTCTCCTGACCAAGACCCCAGCATAATGCTCTGGAGCATATGGGAATCTTGAAGGGCCCCTACATGCTCCAGAGATTGGGGACATTGGACACACATACTACAAATATTTTTGTAATAACTTTATGAATTTGTCCTCTTTTTCTCATTTAATTGATTGAATATGTGGCCAGTTAACTACCTAAAACATAATTAACCAGTTAATCGTGTCTTAAGTATGAAGTCTGTCAAGGGCCTTTGTGTTTGTTCATTTTTATTCTGAAGGAAGTGTGCCTTTTTCTTGTTCATCTTGAGCCATTTTGTCCTAGCCCTATTCTAGACTAAAAGTGACCACATAGTGGGCATGTCTACATGTTCATTAATGCACTGTAATTATGTCACATTATGTTTAGTACCTGTAATGATGGGTACTACTTTAATGTGCAGTTATAGGCGCTACTGTGCTTTAGCAAAGATGATAACTTTTTTTAGTGATGGTTTTCCTGCCATGCTAATATGTAATAGAATTTGTCTTCATTCATTAAGCATCTTGTATAGATGTGCCCACAGACTTATAAACTACTTTTGCATAACCCAATGCATAGGCATGTCTTGAATGAAAAAATGTACTTCATGAAGTAATGTAATGGGGTGAGTGTCTGAGAGTTGATGAGCAAGGATCCTGGTTTTCCCTGATTTAAAAAAAAATCCCCAATTTTGTATATAAAAACATGCATATATAATATATAATTAGTAGTGTTCCATCTTAATCATGGAAATATGTGGATGGGTGGTGGGGGTTATAAACAACAATTGGGGATTTTTTTGTCAGAAAAATCCAGAATCCCTGATGATGATGTCTGCAGCCCAGGTGTTAATAGTGTCCGGGCCCCAGGTCTCACTGGCCTAGGGGTGAGGCCAAGGCACAGTGAAGGGGCCAACGTTCTTAGAGGACCACAACTGGAGACTTTCAGCCCATGGGTCTTGACTACCTCAGGGGACACAACTGAAGACTAAGCCTAAGAGCCCATAGCCCAGGAGGGGTCTGAAGGAGTCCTGAGAGACTAGGGGATGGAAGAGCTGCAGCCTAAAGAGGCCAAGTGTGTGGGACCTGATGAAGGACCCAGAGATTAGAGAAAGCAGGGTCCAGGAGGCCTGGAAGTGAAAGACCAAGTGCAGTAGGAGTAACGATTGCCAGGGTAGGATTGCCTGGAGGTGGGTCTGAGGTCTGATGGAAAACCGTACAATACTGGAGTCATGGTGGTAGGGCTACTTGTAGTGGGAAAACCCCTAGAAAGTGCCACTGATAACAAGCCCTGGGGAAGGGTAAGTTTGGGATGTCAGAAACTCTAGCCTCATTGCCTTGTGGATCACCTTTTGGCAGGGGAAAGCTAGGAGAGCATACCCTGATGCAAAAGCAGGGGCAAGGAGTCGCTGGAGGCTAGGGCTCAAGAGAGGGCTGAGTAAAGGGACCACAGCTGGGGCACCTGACAACAGCAATCCTAACTGTAACCTTCCCCTCCCTCGTGCTGCTGCCACCTCCCAGGCGTGATGGGGGGAGTTTGCCTTGCTGTCCCCTCCATCCCTCACCACCAGCACCCCGTGCTACCACCATCTCCAATGAGTGGGTTGGGGGGGACTTCTCACCCTCACCCCCGCTCCATCCCCTCTGTCCCTGCTGTCATGGTGGTGCTCTCCGCCTCCAGGGAGTAGGACTGGTGGGGGACAGGGTTAGTCAAGCCTGTGGTGCTAGCCTGACCTCCCCACTCTGTCCCCTCTGTGCCTACCATCATGGCAATGCTCTGCAATGCCATCACCGTTGCCTCCTGTCTGTAATGCTCTTGGAGCACTCTGGTTGGTTGTTTCAGTAACCAGTTGGAGTGCTACAAGAGCATTACAGAGAAACACCCAGACGAACTAAGCCCTTTATTATATTAGAATTTCCTGATTATTTAAAATATTTCGGGAGGAGTGCTGTGGTACTGTCACTAGAATATATGGCAAGTTTTTGGAATTCCTCACACTCAGTTTTAGTGGGCAGATAATGCCTTCCTAAATACTAGTTGGGCACCTGATATACTGATTTTGCTAAAGAAGTCTGCTTTTGTAGATTCTGTCAAGATATCAGCTATGGGCTCATTTCACTTTTATAGGATACTTTGAATTGTGTGCAGCAGTTCTGCATAACTAACCATGGAGAGGGAGAATGACTTAGCTACCTTTACACTTATGTAAGGCAAGGGAAAATAAGATATTATGAGTTATTCTTGGCTCCAGTATGCTTATTTATCAAGCTGCATGTTTCTTTCAGATAATAATTGCTGCTTAATTTTTTGTAGGCCTGGTAAATAATTTTTGTGATAGCTGGACTGACTGTGATGCCTCCAGGTGAACAGACACAGTGAATAATGTGTAGAGTAGCTAACTTAGTATTCAGTTTAGTAAGGAGAAAAACATATATTTCAAAGGAACTTGTGATGGGTGACACCTGATTCAGTTTAATTTTCATTAAGTCTTGATTATTAACTGAGTCAAGAGTCATCAGTGCACAATTTTATCAAACTTTAGATGCATTTTTTTCTAAACCACTGTGCAAAGAATATTCTACCTTCTTCTTCCATTGTTAAGAGACTTCCTGAGTATATTAATGATTATCTATAGTATTACACAGATGCTACAATACAAAGTGACCAGAAAAGAACAACACAAAGTGTGTGTGTGTGTGTATGTGGGGGGGAGTGGTAGTGGTGGCAGTGGGGAGAGGGAGAAGAATCAAGGGCAATTTTACTTAGACAAATGAGTAAGATAAGATCTACAGCCAGGAAAACAAATGAGTAGGCAGACAAAGAAACAAATGAGCAATAAAACGAAACCCCACAGTGCAGAACAATGTTTGTGATGAAGTGAGCCAGCAGTATATTTTAAAGGCACAACAGTGGAAGAATTTTATTTACAGTTTTGCTTATAAAATGGCATAAGGAAAACCTGCAGGTTGGTAGGTGATATCCAGGTACTACATCTATTTCCCACTCAAAATGTAGGGTTTATGCTACATGCTGTAGCATTTTGATGCCTGTTGTTTGAAGCCAGGGCACTTTTGCAGTAGAGCAAAAGAGTAGAGTCCATGAAGACAAATATACAATGTCACATTGGATGACAGGTTGAAGAGCAAGCTGGGGAGATGAGCAAGGGATCATATGGCTAATAGGTCCCCAGGCCTCTTCCTGATGCTGTTCGCTAAGGGACTATATCAGGCCTTTCACTGAAAAGCCAACATAAATATAGGAAGTGAAAGCCTGCTTAGGAATTATTCACTTCTGTTAACATTCAGAACACACACAAATTACAGAACGTGCTATGTTTTGCAATGTCTTCATTTGACCTCTCATGCAATGAGGATTCAGATTTTCACCCACCTGGCCACTTTTAAAGTTGTCTGCAGCCATACACTCATGTTTTGTCATGGTTATAGGTGTCATTCTGTGGCCAGATAAGGAAAAAATTGTCACTTTTATCTGTGCCTGTTATTCTCTGTCCTGGAGTATTGGCTGTACTGTTGCTGAGCCTGCTGTAGTGACTGAGAATAGTGGTTGCATGTCACCTGTTCTGGAGCATCTGGGATCTGGTTTTCCTTTTTCACAGGATGGGAACCTGCACTTGAACTATGGCTATAATGGCTATTCAAAGGAAAGGAAGTACCAGAATGCCCCAGCCACACCCTTTGCCCTCATGCTGGAGGTTCCCAGGTGGGAGGCCATTGCTTTCAGATTGTACCAGTGCCAACTGATTTCAGTGCAACTTCTTTTCCCATGAAGTGATGGCTGTTGCAGTGTCAGGCCAAAAAGGTCAGGGTCCTCAATTAAAGCCTGGCAAGAAATCAGAGACATTCATTCTAACCATTCTAACTGAGAAAAAGCAGATTTAGGCTAAATTTCAGGAAAAACTTCTTCACATGGTCAAAATTTGGAATGGGCTTCAAAGGGAGCTCTCCCCTACCTTGGGGGTCTTTAAGAGAAGGCTGGATAGAAATCTGGCTGGGATCATCTGACCCCAGTACTCTTTCCTGCCTAGGCAGGGGGTTGGACTTGATGATCTGTTGAGGTCCCTTCCGACTCTAGCATCTATGAACCATGTGGAAGGGGCAGGAGAGGGGAATATGAGGATTCTTGTATGTTTATCTGAACCCCCTGAAATTCACTGGATTCTTCTATACTCGCATCTATAGATGAGAAGTGGGCATTCAATTCATTTGGAAGTACAATGATACTAATGACTCTAACATTTTGTCTGTAAATGTAAAGAGTAAGTCACTGGCAAACAGAACTTCTGCTATGTGCCTATCTCATTTCCTGAGGCAAAAGAGAGGGATTCAGCTCTTGTATCCTATTTATCTCTCCTGCCTCTTCTCTATGGTTAGAATATATTTTTTCTGATTGCTTGCTGTGCATTAGCTGAGGATCTTGATTCTTTAATGCCAACATTCTGTCCCCCAAATACATTGCAGCAGTAGCATAAGTCACTTCAGGATAAAGTGCTCTTGGATACAGCACATAGTTTTTATCATTAGTCAAATAAAATAGATGGCGAAGCTCAGACCACTACTGTTGTGGCTTATTATGACTCTGTCCTCTTAAACACACCTTGGAAAATTACATACAAATATAGAACTGAATTCTGCCCAGCTTTCTGGATTGGTGGGTACACTTTTCATAGGTGCCAATGACTATGTGAAGTGCAAGACAGGTGAGGAATCATGCCCATTATTGCCATAAAGAATCCAGTCATCAGATAGAATGCTTTTGCTCATTCTCCACCTATCCTTAGTATTTCAGAGACTCTAAAGGCTTAGGCCACAGATGATCTGCTGGAGATTTTTCTAAAGACTATGCAATTACCTCCATCAACATGGATTCTATGATAATTTGTACCAACTATAAAAAAAAATCTTACACGTATTCAGTCATGATGCATACAAAACCAACCAACTGTAATACACTTTGCTGTCTACAGTAAATTGTTGAAATTTAAAATTGTCTTTTTTATGTACCCCAATCTTGAATTAAAAAAAACAAGCTAAAAAGTACTCTTAATATATACACACATACATATATATATATTTATTCTCTGGTCATTACCCTCAGACTTTTTCTACTCCTATCTTAGCAGAACATTTCTATTTCTCCTAGTAATTTTTTTTCTCTTGGTAAATAGAGCTTGTCTATACCACCTCTGGTCCTCAGAACGGAGCATTGCAGGTAAGCATGGTATACTGCTCCCAATTCACACAAACTAACCTGTAACAGATACAATGTGCTATTTTACAGAGGTGCTGGGCTTGTGCCAATAAGCTAAGCTTTCTACCTCTAGAATGTGTATTGGTGAATAGCCAGAATTGCTCTAAAGCATCTTCAGTAAATCCATTTTAGGGCTTGGTACACTTGGAGGAAGCATGTCCCAGTATGATATAGAGTCAATGAAGACATGGCCTGAGAACCTAATTCTGAATTTACTCCTACTTCTTGGGTAGAATTCTTCTGGATTTCCTTGTTTGTCTGGGGGACTGAAATGAGGCCCCTGATCTCATGTTGTATATGAATGTGTTCATTTCTTTATTAGTAATTCAATATTTATAATACGTTTATATGATTTACATTCCAGTAGTGCCTAGTGATCTCTTTGTGTTGTACAAGCACAGGTATAGATATTCAAGGCAAGCTTTTCATTGCTTTGAAAAGCCAAACAGCTAAGAATGTATAGGGCAGATTTTTATTTCACTTCACATGCCCAAATTTTCACAGTTTTCCAGCCACATAAGTGGCACTTTCATTATTTATGCACAGTTTGGGTCCACACAGACACTGGATATTTTCAACGAACTACTCTCTGGGACATGGCTATGTGAGTGCACAAGCTTGATGTATGTAATCCATAACATTTTACTCTGCAGAAATCCATAAATTGCTGGTCTTAGCTGTCTTCCTTGTGTTTTAGCACTTTCCAAGGAAGTAGAAGGTGCAGGTTATAAATCCTGTCACTCGCAGGATTTTGAACCTACACATTTCCAACTTCACAGTGCTCTAACCACTATACCACAAACCTCTAGCCCTCCTTTTGGAACTGGGCTTCTATGCAGCAAAGAGAGGGAAATAATAATACATGTGGCTAAATGGAAGACTACAAGCTAGAGAATGTGTGGTTTATTAGGGGGGCATCTAGGACTCTACATGGGTACTAAGGTTTGTGATGAGATATATCTAGAACTGTGCTGGAAAGCATTTTACAGGTTCCTAAGAGCCCCTTATTGAGATTCCACTACCAAAATGAAGGGAATATTGTGGTGGTTTCTGTAGGTTTTATGAAGCTTATCCTCCCCTCTGGATATGCTCCATAAATCATTTAGGGACTACATGGTCTTCATTCTGAGTGCAGGTATGAACAAACACACACCAATGTTAACTGGAAAGGTTAGACAGTTAGCTGTACTCTTAATATGCTCACAAAAAAACTTTCAGAATACAGGTAAGATGTATCCATTGTGTATTATCCCTTTTTGATTATAATTGTGCAAAAATCTGTTATTTAAATGGAGAACTTAATTGTATGGTGATGATGATGATTGTTGAGAGATCCCCATATGAAGTAGAGACTGATTATGCAAAGTTCCATGTAAATGGAAATGTGGGTTAGTTAGCTGAATGGACCATTGTTCTGATCCTTTCTAGCTATTCTTGTGCTCCTAAATAACTTTTGGACTCAGGTATTACCACTGGCTAAAGGAGAAAAAAGTTATAAGAGTCTAGTTCTTTCAGTACATTATTGATGTTTCTTATACGGCACAAATTCCCACAGCCTAGATAACAATAAGACTAGAAACCATAGATAAAAGACTCATTCCCACCCATGTAATACTTTTGGGGAAAGATGTGGAAGAAATACAGAACAACAATAAAAAAAAGTTGGAAGCCATTTTTGATCCTCTAGCGGGAGGGAAACTGAGCCATGTATTTACTGCTGTATGATGGGAGCCAAGTCATTGGTGACAAAGAACCATTTCTCCCCATGGTAGTTTTTTACAACTGTAAGAGGTTATTATATCCTCTAATGTAACACACAGCAAATGTGCTGTATGAACATTTTATATAACATACAGGCCATAGGATGCTCATTTAATAGGAAAATCTTGCTCTGTTTATTTTTCACCTGAAATAAAGAACGAAACAGTGTGTACTGGTATCAAAGCCACAAAATGTATTCACATTTTTCAAGTAGTTACCTTACATGAGCAGAATTTTACCCCAAAATTCCCCAAACAATAACTAATGCAGGAATATTGGTGAGTAAGTGTTATGGTGTTGAATACCTTAAAAATTCACAAATACAGCTTCCACATATAGCTAGATATTTCCCAAAGCCCAGCTTATTGATCCTGGCCAGTTTCCCTCATGCTTAGGATGCTTTTAGCAGAAATGTTAGATATTCTGCTAATTCCTGTAGCATTTCATGAGTTCCTCAGAATTCTTGAACTTTGAAAATGAAAAGGACTATAAAGTTCATAAGGCATATTTCAGGCAATTTTGTAATTAGTATGTAGGTTGTAGGGATGGTTTCTGTGGTATTTTGTTGCCTTTGGTAGTAGATTATATCATCTGATGGTCATGTCTTGTTTGTCAAACCACTTCCCTTAATGTTAGATCTGGATCTGAGTAAGAAATGAATAATAGATGTTATGTCATTCACAGTCAGTCCTGTTCTCACTTGTGTCCTTGTATTGATCCTTCTCCCTTTCTTCTGTTAAGTGACCAGTGCATTGATACCAGAGTACAAAATTCAGGTGGGAAATACATTTTTGCATACCCTTCCACCACAATCTGAGACTAAGCTGTCTGATGCTCTATGCTACTAAATCTCACATAACATTTGTAGTCTCATTTCTCTAGACAGTCTACATTTCTGTGCTATTATAAGGTACAAGCACTTTACAAAGACATACACGGCACGTCCAGACAAGTATGCACATGCCTGTAGTGGTGTCTCAAACTAATTTGAGACATTACAAGAGAACAGAAAAATGTTCCCCATGCTGCATATTTGCAACACGGGCTCTAAATTTGATACTGGAAATCCAGGAAATCCTTGCCCCACTCATGGATTTCCATGACCTAGACCCAGGCACTGTCCCAAGTAAGTTAGCAGGGATGTGGGGGTAGGGGGAGGTCATGGGGTGGGTTGTGTGGGGAGGCATGGGGGGCTGTAAGGTACAGAGTGGTAGGGTTTGTAGGGGGAGGTTGTGGAGGGGGGGCCTTAAGCAGTGGCCATCACAGGCCTGCCCCTCCCACCCACCCCCTGTGATGCTGGCAGCAGCAGCCAGCTGGGCCACTGGGGCCATGGCCAGGCTGCAGGTACAGCCTACAGCAGTGCAGCATTGCCTGACATAGGCCCTGTGCTGAATGGGCTTGGGCCGGCCAAGTCCTGTTCTGTCCTGTCCCAGTCCTGTTCAAAGTCATGCACTAGTAGGCCAGGCCAGGTCAGATCCATTCAAAATGTACAGCCCCCCAGCCCCCCCGGGTGAGGCAGTGTTGTGCCCTGTAGAGCTATGCCTGCAGCCAGGCCATGGCCCTGATGGCCTGGCTACCTACTGCTGCCAGAGCTGCAGCAGGTGGGTGGGGAAGAGGTAGGCTTGTACCAGCACCCCCTCAAGCCCTCCCATAAACCCACCCACAAACCCCACCCTCACAAACCCATCTACAAACCCCACACATTCCTACCCCACTGCTGCAAGCCTTACATCCCCTCCATATCTCATACCTAGTTGTCTAGGATGGGACCTGCTGGTGGAAGCTGTGGCTGCAGGGGCAGCTGTCCCCACATCCTGGTTAGTGAAGGGGCCAGGTGGAGCTCTGATTTTTCTTTGGTAAAAAAAAAAACAACAAACCCAAACAACCACCAAACTATATAGATATTTATAATTTATTTTATTATGATGATAAAGGCACTGGTAGACTTCCATATTACTTTAAAATCATAAGTATATTAACAAAACATTGCCCAACTGATCTCTCGCTCTCTCTCTTGCTCTCTCTCTCTCTGCATATGTGTGTATGTATGTGTATGTATGTTTATGCATATATATATGTGTGTGTGTATGTATGTATATAGATATATATAGATGTTTTAGTATAATATATATTAGTAACATTTCATTTTAATAGTGGAAGAACACAGATTTTTGGGTATTTTAAAGATTGAATTTGGGATTTTCATATCAGAGAATTTGCAGTTTTTAAACAGGGAGCACCAGAATTCCTGCTAGTGAGGCAAGTGGTGAGACCCAGGCAAAGAAGCCTGTGCAGGGCTGGCACCAGGGATTCAGCTGGAGGGCAAACGAGATGGCTGACCTCCTGGCTGTGGGGACTGCCTTGCCCCAGTTGCTGGGAGGGGCACGTGCCCCCTGCCTCAACTCAGGTAGCACCAGTCACCCGTGCCTGAGCTGCTCGACAGGGCAGCCTCCAGCTCCCTCTGGCTGCAGATCTGGAAGGACTCGGCCCCAAGTGGCACAACTTACCCTACACCAAAGTTCAGGTATGTGTGCTGAGGCAAAAATTCCCGGCACAAACTTGTGCCGCTCTTATATGAGCTCATGCAAGCGCACATGCCTGCATGTGTGGATGCACCCATAGAGGTTCTTACATATAACAAGTTTTATTTCATTAAGTATTTATGTCATGGCTACTGGTAAGGGGTTGTCTAAGGATACCTAAGTGTCCAAGACATTTCTTCCCGTATCTCCCTGGAAAAGCCTAATCTATTAGGTATGCTCCTCAGAGTATTACTGTTGGCTGACCTAGGCATCTTTACACTTAGGGTGCTAGTTTTTTTGACTTCTAGCGCCAAGGTCCTTACATCTCTTCTTTTAAGGTATAGAAGGCCAGGACAAGTCATTGGGGTTTTATAATTCTGTTCCTGGATGGGAACACTTAAGTATGAAACAACATACAATGTCACCTCACTCTTTCATTTTTATACCACAGCTGTTAGCCCTTGAGCTCTTGTAGCAGCCTCACGAGCCTTGTCCCACAGCACTCACATTTCACAAATTTAATTATCTGAAAATCTTTTTTTTTTTTAAATTAAGAGAAACTGGGAGTCTCCCTCATTGTTTTCCCAAAACATGAGGCAGATAACTGGGATAGGTGTACGTCTCTTGCCATATCTGCCCCATTTGGTCATCCTACATTTTAAGAAGAAAGGAATTAGCCCCTTATTTAACCTCATGGATCTGATTCAATGATGTGCTACTGGAAGTTAACCCTGATATAACCTTTTCCTTTAGCTGAGTTGTCTGGGCATAAATTGAATGAATGCAATAGTAAGTCCAGCTCTTTTGACTTTTTGTGTCTCCTGCTTTCTATTATTATTGCTTCATGTGTAGATGGTTTCCTTATGCCTTCTTCTACTTTCCGTGTCCCCTTCAGACTAACACGCTTCATCATGGTTAATTCTTTCATCACCTTCAAGCTTACTCCGCAGTTCTCTCCCACTCTCCCTCAATAAAACCATCTAGAAATGAAAACCCTTTTTTTTCCTCTTTCATATACTGAGCATAAATCAGTCAAAATTAAAATGGGATGTCAAACTGACATCATTATGGTTCTATGATACCTCCTTTCTCTTCTTTGTGGTCTGCCCTTATGAAAGTGAGTTCTTTGATCACAACTGTAAGATTCAGATTGAGATCATAAAATGCAGCAAGTTGACTTGCAATTAAGCCAGAGCTGGTGGTGCTTAACATCTCTCCAGAGGTACTTAGGACCTTGAAGGATTCTTGGAGCCTGGATGTTCACCTCCCAAGCCCTGTCCTCTGTACCGTGACACAAATTTTCCAGATTTGCACACATACAAATCTCACTGCAGGAATTACACTTGCAGAGCAATAATCCTTTCAGTTTCCTCTCCCCTGTTCTAAATGAATGCTCCACTTTCCTTAGCCTGAAGTGTCTTTGGCTCCTCATTCAAGCTAGAAGAGTAAACTATGCTTGAATAGCAGCACCTTTAGCGCAGGCTGCTTTGGGAACCAATAAACCAATTTCCCCTGCCCCTGATTGGTCTCTTGAGGAGCACAGCATGTTCACAGCCATTTTCAGATGCCAAAACTGTCATGACAGAGGCAATTAATATGGTAACAAGAGAGTTAGCATCCAAAACACTGTTTCCTGAGGGGCTTGTCACATAAGCTGTGGAAAACATTCAAAACAGTTACAATCTGCATTTCTTTCCCCAAATGCAAATTTCTACAAACCCTTATAATTACACAAGTTTGGCATACATGGAAGCAGAAAAACATCAAAAGTCTCATCCAGTGAGAGCCTGGATACCCTGAACTCTCCATTTAGTTGAATCTCAGGGTAGGAAGTGCCCTCAGAATAAGGATTAAATAAACATAAGGGAAAAGAAAACATCCAAACTTCTTAAAAGCAAGTATTATTACAGTCATTGCATAAAATAACAAGCTGTATGATACAAAGCCAAAAGGGAGACCCACATAAAGTCCAGGAGTGTTCAAGAAGTATGTACATATTTTAGGACTAAACATTTTCTGGTGTTTGTTTGTTTCGGCTGTGGCGGAGTGGTATCTGTTTTTTTGTTGGGTTCTGTAATGAATCTTGACATTAGATTTTCAGCAGAGCTTGTGTACACTGGACATGAGGGAGGTGAAATAAAGTAGCCATCGGTGGTTCCTATGGGGCCAGTTCTACAATGGTTGGATTCCCAAAAGAGTTTAAAAGCTATCTATAATTAAATAAGGTCATTATGATAATTGTGATTTCCCAAAATACTATGGTGCTATGACCCATAGAACCTTTCAATAGGTCATGCCTCATTTTATACCATAGAACAGTTCTAGCATGCAGCCCCTAGCAAGGGGTTAAGCTGTGACCCCTGGGATCCCAGTCTGGATGTTGCTCCCTCCAGCACTCCAGTTGTTGCTGTTTCCACCACAGTCTCTGAACTCCCACTCCTTCCTCCAGCTTCTGCTTCTTGTTTCCTTCCTTGGGGATGGGGAACACAGTGTGGTGCAGTGGCAGAGGCAGCCTGCAGGCACTGGATTCAGAGGACCTGGAGTATCTATGCTGTGTGGGATTGTGGCTGGTGCAGCATGGAGCAAACATTCAGGAGGGGCATGAGGAGTGATGGGGGCCATGCATCGCAGTCTGTAGGAGGGGGGTTCCTGCATACTGTTGTGGAATGCAGCCCATTCGCCCATTCCGGGGTAGGGGGGAGAATTTGGCTCCTATTGTGAGGTGCAAACAGGCCTATAGCTTGCAGCCACTCGAAGGTGGACAGCCCTGCTATACTGCAAGTAATGGCTGTAGAGACATTTCAGAATCTCTCCAGTCAAGAGAATGGTCATCTGTTTGGTTCAGGTGAAGTAGTGCAAAAGGGCAAGGCCAAGAATCTGTCCCAGTTTTGTATACAACTGCATTTCATATTTTTAATGAAAGAAAATTATATAGGAATTATTTATTTTCCTGGTAGATTATAAAACCGATATTCCCAAGGAAACATCTTGGTCCCTGAGATATTAGTAATTAGACATTTTTGTTTAAAAAAATTAAAAAATGTATGTTATTCCCTTGATGAGATGGAGTGGAGCTGTTCTGGTCTCCTGGGTAAATCTATAATTATGCAGCTTTATGAAACAGGTATGTGAAGCTTTCCAGCCTATCATTAAATCCTTTTACCAAAAAAAGGGGATTATATATACAATAGACCTGAACACTGCTTGACTGTCTGTTCCAGTCTGTCATGCAATTATGTTTGAGATGTTTGTTCTCTATAGAAAAAAAAATCACATAGGAATTTGTGGAAGCCAGATTTTAACTCATTATAAGACACCTTTTTGTCATTCTTCTATTTTTAAGTGTTGATAAGCCAAAAATCTGCAAAACTCATAAACTTATCTGCTTTTATAGCTCAGTGTTTAAGATTAAAGCTATTTTGTTGTTTCTTAACCACATTCAGATAGATAGAGGCTTTATCAAGCAAATGGCTAGGAGGGCAAATGATCAACATTTGTAACTATAATATTGTGAGTGCAAGTCTTTTGTTCTTGTGGTCAATTATCATTAAAAAGGTATCATGTGTCAGACTGGTATTTGACAGCCTTCCTATACCAACAGTAGGGAAATGTAACTGTATATCACATACAGTGAGATGGCAACTGTTGATAAAGTCTGTTAATGACAAATATAGTGTTATGGATGTCTCATCACACTAACAGGCATAACTTCTGCCAGGTGTTGTCTCAAGGGCAAGGGCTAAGTTGAGAAAATAAGGATTATTCATAAAATTATAAAGCAAAACTGGTTCAAGCAAGTAGTAAGTCTATATACAAAGCAAAGAAAATTAATTAAGAAGAGAGGGAACTTAACAACAATATATCCTTGTAAAGCATATATACCCCAATGGTTTCTCGAATAGCAGTCCCTTGCCCTATTTTGACCATTCCTTGGATGCACTGGGATACTCATAGAGACATACCTTATGGCATCTACATCCAACTGAGAAAGCTGTAAAGTTACTGAAGTACTTTTTAAAATTGGACTTAGACTTCAGGTTGCAAATATTAGTTACACTTGGGACTAAGAAAACTCTTTCCTTGAGAAGGCAGTTCTGCTCCATTGTTATACGGAAAGAGTAAGTTTCCCAAAGTGTAGGTTAGAATGAAGATAGAGCAAACTTTCATAACTAGTCCTGCAGTTTTGGAGGGTTTTTTTTTTGATCATACAGCCAGCGCTACTAGCATTGCCTAATTCATATAAATACATCATTTGTTTCCCTCTCCAAGGAGTACTTTTTTGATTTGTTTTTTTTTCTTTGATGCTGACAAATTATCTCTTTCATGGTCCCAGGATTTACTGGTCTTAGGATCTAGAATCCCATTAGGTTTGAATTCTTATTCCACTGTCTTCTTACTCTAGGCATGCATCCTTAAAATGAATTATAAAGAATTGTAGATTTAGGCAAACTGAATCACTCTACATAAATTTATTTATCTTTTAGAAGTTCAGCCATAAAAGTCTATATGAAGTGCATCTGTTTTTGCTGACTCTCAAAGATCTTGCCGTTGGAGAGCAGTCAGAACCATGTAGGAGCACAACCAAGAGTAACTGGCTGCCTGTAGGATTCCATGAATCCTATCTCCCGTGTACTTCTTCCTCATCTCCCCCAAGCTAGTTCACTATGTGGTTGTGTTGGCTGAATTAAGATGTGTACACTGAAAGCATGGTTGCCATGTCCCCACCAGGAAGAATGTTTACAACTGAATACCATCAGTACAAAAGATGAATCAAACTTACAGACATAACAGATAGATACCTAACAATAGCAATTGAATGATATTATATTTTATTATATGTAGCATTGTTTTTGTAAAGCTCCACATCAAGAAGAGATATGAAATCCATTTTTATATTAAAAAAGCCTGATTCTGAAATTGTAACACCCCATGAACTAAAGATGACTAAGTAATTAAGACTTTAACTTCTCTTTGTGCTGAAATGAATGAGCATTGCAAAATACAATTATATCCTCTTATTACCCTTCCAAGGAAAAAACGTTTAAAACAGAATATTTGTCACTGCAAATTGTTACTTGGGATGAATGACTAAGTATAACATCTGGGCAGAGTCAAGGGACTGATAGCATGAGAGGTAGAAGGTGACCACCTGTGGCAAGATTCCACAAATGTTACAATTTGTTCTTAGGATTGTGCTGAAAGAACAAGTTAGGGACTACTTAGAAAAGCTGGATGTATACAAGTCACTGGGGCCAGATGGGATGTACCCGAGGGTGCTTAGGGAATTAATTGTTGTGATTGCAGAGCCATTGGCCATCATCTTTGAAAACTCATGGTGATCAAAACAGGTCCTTTATGATTGGAAAAGTGCAAACCTAGTGCCCATATTTAAGGAAGGGAGGAAGGAGGATCCAGAGAACTAGAGACTAGTCAGTCTCACCTCAGTCCCTGGAAAAATCATGCCGTAGATCCTCAAGAAATCCATTTCTAAGCCCTCGAAGGAGAACACGGTGATGAGAAGCAGTCAGTATGGATTCACTGGGGGTAAGTCATGCCTAACCAACCTGATAACCTTCTAGGACAAGGTGACTGGCTTTATAGATGTGGGAAGACAGGTGGATGTAATACTGGTGGATGTGGTGTAGCTTGATTTTTATCAAAGATTTTGATACCATCTCCCACAACATTCATGCAGGCAAGCTAGGGAAGTATGGGTTGGTTAAATGAACAGTAAGATGGATAGGAAACTTGCTGAAGCACCAGGCTCAAAGAGTAGTAATCAATGAATCAGTGTCTAGTTGGCATCAGATATCAAGTGGAGTGCCCCAGTGTCAGTCATGGGGCCAGTTTTATTGACTGTCTTCATCAATGACCTGGAAGATGGCAAACAGTACACCATCAGCAAGTTTGCAGAGGCCATCAAGCTGGGGGGAGTGGGGGAGTAATAGATATGCTGGAGGGTATGACTAGGATTCAGAGTGACCTAGACAGAGTGGAGGATTGAGCCAAAATAAATCTCATGAGGTTCAGTAAGGACAAGTGGAAAGTCCTCCACATAGGACAAAACAGTCCCATGTACCAGTACAGGCTGGAGGTTGACTGGCTATGCAGCAGCTCTGCAGTAAAGGACCTGTGGGTTATAGTGGACAATAAGCTGAATATGAGACAGCAGTGTGCCCTTGTTGCTAAGAAGGCTAACAACATACTGGGCTGCATCGGCAGGTGTGTTGCCAGTAGGTCAAGGGAACTGATTCTTCCCTTTATTCAGCACTAGTGAGGCCACATCTGGAGTACTGTATTCAGTTTTGGGCTCCCCACTGTTGAATGGATGTGATCTAATTGGAGAGAGTCCAGAAGTGGACAACAAAAATGGTGAGGGGACTGGGGGCCATGACTTATGAGGAAAAGTTGAGGGAACTGGGATTATTTAGTTTAGAGAGGAGAAGACTGAGGTGGGGATTTAATAGTAGCCTTCAACTACCATAAGGGATGGGAGTCAAAACAGCATGGGGCTATACTGTTCTCAGTGGTGGCAGATCACAGGGGTGGCAGATGACAATGGGTTCAAGTTGCAACAAGGGAAGTTTAGGTTAGATATTAGGAATTTTTTTCTCACTAGGAGGGTAGTAAAACACTGGACTAGGTTACTCAGACAGGTGATGGAAGCTCCATCCTTGGAGGTTTTCAAACCCAACTAGACAAAACTTTGGCTGGGATGACCTAGTTGGAGATGGCCCTGCTTTGAGCAGGGGGTTGGGCAAGATGACCTCCTGAGGTCCTTGCAACTCTAATGTTCTATGATTCTGTGACTGGAATGTACAAGTTCGTGCATATATTTTCACACTGTAAAACTTTGATTTTTCAGGAAATGCCCAAAAAGAAGCATTGGTATATTAAAACATTCCCACTCAGAAACTGCTCCTGTGTACTTTCAGTTGTTGGTTGTGAACAAGCTGAAAGACTAAGTTTTTATGTCTAATATTACTATATTACTGGGATTTTTAGTAGTTGCGTTCACTTTTAGGCTGCTGAAGAATTTTTTTTTTTTTAATCCCCAAGAAAATATGCTACATGTTATGACATTGTTAGGTATTTATAATTCAGAAGACTGGTCAGTAATGCTATCAGGGTGCATCCATATGAGCATGGACATTTGTTTCCCTGGGAATAAGTAGCACCAACAGATTACCCTGGGTGCGGTAAGGGCCCAGTCAGAAATTGTGCCGACACCAGTAGCCTTATCTGGGGTCCTGGGGGCCTCAGCGAGCTGCAGCCAATGTGTTCCTGAAGCAGGGAGCTTGGCCTGAAGCTGAAGTTTGGCTCCGGCCAGCCAGGTTCTGGTTTTGGGCAGCATGCACTGCCACCATGTGCACCACCCCACTTTCTGTTGGCGTGGAACTTTTTTTAACCCTGGGACTGCCCGGGCTCAGGAAAATTTCCTTCACTGTGAAGTAGCAGCATGGGGAATGCCTGCAAGTGCAGTAGGTGGTGCCACAGACAGCTTTGTAGCACTACATACAGCATGTCCACACTTATCTGGACACAACTTCAGAGTCCATTCTGAAAAATATCTTCATTATTACATTGCACAACAATCAGATTAAATGAAGGATTATATAATGTTGCTGCTGTTTATGGACATATTCCACTGATTTCAATTAAGTTGTTTGTATGTAATAGCCCCATAGTTGAACCCAATATATATGAAAGATTAGCTAAGAAAAAAAAAAAAACAAATCTGTTCTCAGGCTTCATTAA
Source organism: Caiman crocodilus (assembly GCA_030014935.1). Lineage (NCBI taxonomy): Eukaryota > Metazoa > Chordata > Crocodylia > Alligatoridae > Caiman > Caiman crocodilus. Next base: position 139,125,382 of record JAGPOW010003316.1, read on the forward strand.
AAACTGGGATATCCATGATTCTATCTACTAGGGGTACGTGAAACAGGCCTTATTCGATTTGGCCCAAACTAGGGACAATGGTTCGAATGGTTGACTTGGATCACTGTCCTTGATTCAATTCAGCCGAGTTCAAATCTGAAGATTTGATGCTGACTTGGAGAATCAGCGATTTGGACATAGACACAGCTTTAAGTGTTTTTATTTCTAAACAAAAATAGTTTTTGTTCTACCCTCACCCCCCTGGCTCAGCAGTGAACAACGGGGGGAACTCAGATGCCCCCCAGATCCAGGAGGCAACAGTTGCTAAGCTGGGGGCATGCAGTGGGCCCCTACCGCATGCTCCCTGATGGACCCAGAAGTGGACCAGAAGTGTTTCTGGTCCACTTCCAAGTCTGCTGCCAAGTGCACTGGGGAGCCCCCCAGGCTCCTGTGGGATGCTCCATGCACCCCAGCATCCCAGCATTCATGAGCCCCTGCTACCTAGAGGTCTGTACAAAAAACATTTAAAGCTGTGTCTATGTCCAAATCTCTGGATCTCTCTGAATAGATTCAGAGGGTTCTGATCCAATTTGGACAGATTAAAGGGCCCTCTGATTCAATTAAGATTCAGAAACTCAGCCACTGAAACAGGCCAAATGTCTGCCGAATTGAATTGGGGACCAAATCTTGGCACAGCCCTATCTATAGCCTTAGGCTACATTTGTCATCATGGCAGGTGACTGCCGATTTGATGGGTTGGTTTGATGGTGCTGGTTGTGAAAGTCCACAACAATATATGAACAGAGTTTGGGGGTAATATTCTTGGATCACTTCCTTATATGAAGGATTCATTTTTCCACACAGTTTACTAAATTTTCACCAACAGATTTTAATTGTTCTTTTGCTATACATGTAAAATCACAATCTGAATGTAGAAATAAATGGACTCAATTATTTATTCATTTTTTTGCACATCAAGAAATGACTCAGGATGGTACTAGACTGTTCTTAGTGGTGGCGGATAATAGAACCAGGAAAAATTATCTCAGTTTGCGGCAAGGGAAGTTTAGGTTGGACTACTCTTGAGGTGAGTAGTAAAACACTGGAACGAGTTACTTAGAGAGGTTGTGGAATCTCTATCCTTAGAAGTTTTTAAGATCCAGTTAGATCAAGCCTTGGCTGGGATGATATAGTTGGGGCAGGTCTTGTTTTGAGCAGGGGGTTGGACTGGATGATGTCATGAGGCCCCTTCCAAATCTAATGTTCTATGATTGTATGATCTACAAGCATAAACTGTAACACTGTGAATGGATACTGAAGGGCAGTTCCTTTGATTCTGATCTGTCTGTGTACTAGTCTCCAATCATGCATGTTACTTTTAAGTTACATCAGCTATCACCAATCACAAGGGAAGCCTGATCATGCTACTGTTTCTTACACCATACCTGTATGCTAGCAGAACAGATATGGAAGGCCCTCCGTCATTTAGGACCAACTCTGGTTATTTATAACAACCTTTGGACTAGATTTAGCCAACAGCAAGGTGCAAAGGGGTTGCAGCCAACCCAACAGATTCATCTTAAATATTTATTTATTAGTGTCAGACTTCAGAATCAGGAATGGGTATCAGGAGTTTAGGATAAAAAATACCAGGCATGAAAAGCAATGCATAAGCATGAAAAAGAATGGATCAGGAGTCTGACAGAATAATCCAGGCATTATATTTACTTTGCAGAGTACAAGTGCAAGATTGATGGTTGGCTGAAACTAGTTGCATACTGCTTGGACAAGTTGACCAGTTCTGTGACTTAATATGTTCATATTCAAAAGGAATGAGTAGCTGCCTACAGGGAAATGAATAGATTGAATAATACTTATGTATATTAGATTGCTATATACTTAGTACTGAACACTAACTACTTGTGTCCTTGATAAATAGGAGAGAGAAATGTATTGTGCTCGGGAGATGTCAAAGACTACTTATGTGCATGATGTAGTGCAATCTGCAGACAAAGCATGCGCATAGTAAGGTTCTATAATTGTTGGCACCGGGTCTAGACACCTTTACAATGTAACTAATGCAGGGACATTTCAGGTGTTTTAGGACATTGAAACTTAAGAAAAGATCTCAACCTACATTAATATGTTGTCAATATCTGATTCATTGTTATCACACAGGCAAGCTGCTACTGAAAATCTGGAGCTCTGATTTCTTTTTCAATGCCATGAAAAGATTAAACTACATTAGCAGCATATCCAGAATTCCATGGAAGAAGAAACCTAGTACATTATAAAGGAATATAATTTCATGGAAAAGTGAAGCAGCAAAATATAATTTCGAGACTTCACTAAGGCTGTTTGGGCAATACTTTATGCCATAAAAAATCAAACGTGTTTGTCCAGGGACTGAGAAAGACATCAGCATGGTTAAAGCCAAGTGTGAATTTTGTCAAGGAACTGACATAAAGAATCATTAATAGTTACTCAAATAACGGTCTGACCCCAGAAAATTGGGTAGGAGTTGACAACTGAGTGACAGAGGAAGAAGTACTTGGTTGCAGTTGACTAGTTTCCAAATGTGTATGCACCTGACTTTGCTAGTTCAAGTTGTATAAATCTCTGGAGGACTATGTTTGCATAGTGGAGGAATCCATATAAACCTGTCACAGTCAACAGCATATGATTTGTTATGAAAGATTTCATATCCTTCATGGGCAAACAGTATTTCCAAATTAAAACTGGGTACTTTTAACTTCAAGCTATTGGTGGAAGTTAGTGTGATGTGCACATAGCTTATCTTTGAACAACAAGATGATGCATTTTTGTTTTTACTTCATTTTCTAAAAACTCCAGTCAATGTCACCTGTGTGTGGTCTAGTTGAGCTAATTTCAGTGAGGGTGCCAAGGACACTGGTTTCTTCACTACAGGATAAACCATATTCTAAGTGAACATATTTCAAATAAATCAGATAGATTGATAAAAGAACAAAGGATTCATATAAACTTCGTGCTGAGTGGCAGGGAAATAAGTTGTTGGGAAGCAATGGCCATTTAATACACTTGACCAAGACTTCTTGACCCTTTGCTAAAAAAGAAAAAAAAAAGACCGGGTATATTTAGGGTCTTGGGGGTTTTTTTTAACCCAAGGTATACTACTCAACAATTCAGTTTCTGATTTGGTTTCCCGCCAGTGCAATCAATTGAAGCAATCAAGCATGCAATACAGGCACTTCTATCAAGGTGTTGAGATGCAGAGTCAACAATGGCTGATTCTTTTTCAGGCCTCTTGATGAAAATCTTGGGAAGGCATCATTGTGAATGTGGTACACTTGAGGAACTTGATTATTGCACAGATTGATAGTTAAATTATAAATACCAAATACAACTGATGTAACATAATCTCCAATTTGCTACTGAGATAACTGATAATTTACTGTAACTCCCACACAAGGTATCAATGTGAGTGCTAGGGAACACGAGTCCATCTTAGACATTTGGTAGTGAGCCATGAGATTAGAAGTAATGATTTCTGTACTCAAAGCATTAGATTCTATAGACTCTAGCTCTTGACTTCCCAATAAGCATTCACATACTTCTAATTAGTAAACGATAATCTTTTACCAGATCCAGGAGAAATGGGGCACATGTCTTAAACAGCTGAAATTACTTTTAATGAGCATTTTCTAACTCATCCTGTAGGCGCAGTATAGTAGAATATGCACCACAGGAACTGTGACCCACCCAATTAACCCACAATCTCAACTGTCTCTTTAGTTCTTTGATGGAGGACAGTTAAGTCTTAAGTAGTAAATCCTGTCAGAATTCTGTGCTGTTGTCTGTAATCTCCCTGTTGGATTCCTGATACTGCCTATGTCAACCAGAGTCACTTGTTTGTGCCTCATCTATGACCTGGTGACGCTGGACATCTAGAGGCAGATTTATGCAATCTGCAAAGTTCTTCAAGTTCCATCCGCTCTTGGAAGACAGCTCAAGGTGATTGGAGTGCAGGTGGTGTTTTCTTCAATTCTGCAGGTGAGTCAATGGGGAAGGCGACATGAGGCATGTATCACAACTGTAAACCAGCGCCTTAGGGGTTGGTGTTATGATGTGGGCTTCAGATTCTTCGATCACAGCCCGCATTTTACCATGCGGAGCATGCTGGCGGAGGATGGACTTCACCTATCGCCTAAAGGTAAGCTTTTCTTTTCAGCTAGGTTGGCTGATCTCGTGCGGCGGGCTTTAAACTAGCTTCGCCGGGGGATGGGCCTGCTGGGAGAGGTGAGGACACTCTGCCGCTGAGCCAGGTGAGTCGGGCGAGCGTAGGGGGTTGCAGCTTGGGGGAAACACGTGGAGCGGGGGAGGCGGCAGTGGGTAGCCTCAAATGCCTCTATACAAATGCTCGCAGCATGGGAGGTAAGCAGAAGGAGCTGGCTCTCCTGGTGGCTGTGGAAGACCCAGATTTGGTTGGGCT
>JAGPOW010003316.1:139129931-139172703 GCA_030014935.1 Caiman crocodilus
GTGGAACCAGCTTCCTAGGGAAGTTGTTCTTGCTCCTACCTTGGGCATCTTTAAGAGTAGATTGGATAGGTACTTGGCTGGGGTCCTGTGACCCTGGCAAGTGTTCCTGCCATTGGTGGGGAGTCAGACTAGATGACCTGCTATAGGCCCCTTCTAACCCTAGATACTATGATACTATGATACAAAGTGTTTTAAGTGCCACAGTAGCTGCACACTCCAATTAATTTGTATGTTTTTTCTTATAACATAAACTTACTATTGTTGTAACCTATTATGTATGTTTTTTTCATCATCATAATGTGTGTGTGTGTGTCTGCTTTATGACACCCATGCATTATTTGCTGGCACAACTAAATATAAGCTCTTATTATGTTGCATTTCATGATTATATAAGTGACCATTGTTTAAAATTGGCAGAATGTGGGGTAGTAATGCCTGCTACTAATGATGTTTAGTCATACTTATAAACTAGCTGATACAGATAAACAGAAAGATGGCTAGAGTCAATTCCTGAAGTTCATAATTATTGTTTGGTATAGATATATGTTGGGTATTATTATTTATTTATTACAACTTTTGTGAGTTCCCTGAGAGTGCTGCCAAAGTAAAAATTGGACAAAAATTTCAGTATTGTTCCCTTTATTAACAGGTCCTTGTGGCCTTACTCTCAGGTGCACCAGAGCTCTGCCTGTGCACCTAAGGAAAAGCCAGGTTGAAAAGGCATTGAGCTTTAAACCCTGCATCCTAGGAGTAGGAGGTGGTTGGGCCCCACTGTATGATATACAAGATTTAATATTGTAGAAGGCATCTAAGAACATTATACTGCCAGGGAACAGCTGTCTTTGGCCATATCCTTTGCTATTGTCAGTCTCACTACATCTTGAACCAACTCTATGCCAAATTAGAGTATATGTGCCTTATAACAGGTTTATGTCCAGCTGCACAGTTATGCATCTATAAGAGACCTCTTGATTGCTGCTGTAGAGCAAAACAGACATAACATAGTGCAGGATCTGATATGTCCAATGAATTGATCTCTCTCTCTCTTTGCTTTACATAAGCATATGATAAATCAAATATTTTAAATGAAAGTTTGTTTTCAAACAAGTGGGCAGAAATAAGAGAGCAATATCATGTTGGTATTTGAACAATCTGTACAGAAAAGAAGAACTTATTTGCTGTCATAGAAAAGGTCATAATTTGAAAGATGCTGAAATGTTTGTATTTCTATTCCTGTTCCCACTAAAATCCACAGCTCTGTAAACAAACTCCTGGGTCCTGGGGCTATTTGTTATAAATGGGGTTTTTTATGCACTATCTAGGGTGTGGAATTATTATGTCCTACATTTTCATGACTGATTTGTCCAAAGCCCCAGTGTAACAAAAGAATTGGTCTTTCAGAGGAAAAAATTTCAGCTGCCATCAGAATATTGCTACTTTATTAGAATCCCCACTTCCAATTCTATAAAGAGCCCAAGGCTAGTACTAAACTATGCTCATACTAAAATTTATGCTGCCACCAAAACGCTAGCACTTTAGACAAACCCACATTGTAGCATTTTTTTTTCCTACAGTGCATTAAGGAGGATCCATCAATGTTGTTATAGGAGCAGGTTGAGCCTGATGCTTCTCTTCTTTCTAATTTCACTGTTCTTTTAATGATAAATAGCAATTTTTCCCCTATTATATCCCTTTTTTCTACATGTAAGAGGCAGATTACTCTGTCAGTGTGAACAACTCAAACTTTGCTACAGAATCTAAGCTTTTATTAAATCAAGCATAGATATTTAAATACTTTATGGCTGTAGAAATAATTTTCTGAACATGGAATCCAAATGTCATACAATACAATGTCTTCCCAAATCCATCCCTAGTGTGAAGCAATAGCACTAAACTCACAATTCAAAAAGTTATATAAACACACACCTAACTCTCAATATATGTTTAGTCATTCTGAATGCCACGTGATGACTCACATGTTGAAAGATAGTGATATGACTATACTTTTTTGCTGAATCAGGACTTCATAAAGAGAAGAAATGTCTCCATTTGTCTCCATGTGATATTAGCTCTGAATCTGAATTAAAAGGTGAACTATTTTACTTGGGATTATTTTTCAGAAGCATTGGCTAATATAGATTTATCGTATTTATGTCAAGTAACATGCACCTGAAAGATAAAGGTCAGGTTCTCAACCTGTATTGACTGTCATAGTTCAAGGTTTCCATACAGATGCTACTGTCAGGCCAGGCTTTTCTTGGTTTGCTATCTGGTACCATGTAAACCAGTACAGACTGTTCCATGGTTGGGTTGTTGGCCTCTAAAACAGCACCCCCATCTGGGCTAACCTGGATGAGGAGGGTGTTTGGACACCCAGCAAGTCTAAAAGCAAGATCGGTCAAAGGGCAGGTATACTTACTCCATACTAGCCAATGACTGTCCATATCTGGATAGGAGAAGGGAGTCAGCAGGTCACTTTGCCTGAATAATTACCTATGATGTGTGACAGCTGAAAAGTGTGCCTGTGTGATAAAGGTGCTAGCTGAAGGCTCTATGAAGATTAGACTAAGTGGTTTTTTTTGTATTTGTTTAGATATTAAGCTATATATTGTTGCTGAAAGCCTAATTAAAGTTTAAAATGTAGTGATGCCTTGCATAAAGCCTAGTAAATTTAGCAAAGCCTCAAAGTAGTAAGGCCCTGTGGTATACTTAAAATTACTTTATCAAAGAAATGCAAAGCTTGTACTGCTATTGGTCAGTTTAAAGACAGTTCAAGTAAAAGAAATCTGAGTGGTTGTATGTTTTTAGAAGCTTTAAATTGTCTGGAATATCTGGAAACCATTTAGAAGGAAGATACAGCTCTGTGACAAGAATTAGTTAGCTGTTGCCTGGATCAGTGGGCCCGTAGAACGTGAGGAGCCCAAGGACTGCATTCCAGGGTTCTTCCTGGTACCCTTTTGGACAGTGCTGTTCAGGGATGCCTGACTTTGCTGAATTTTGTGGAAAGAGAAGCTTGCTGTGTATCAGGCATCAGAGGGGACTGCCGATAAGTTGCTGACATGAATTGCTTTTGTCTGTCATTGTTTGTTTTGTTACTACGTGTAGCTGTGTTTTTGTTAAGTCAATAAATCTTTCTTACCTCTGTGTGTGTGTGTGTGTGTGTGTGTGTGTGTGTAGCTTACTTTTTTAGGTTACTTTTTAAAATCTGAAAATTGGGGATTTTTTTTTTTATCAGAGAAAACCAAGATCCCTACTGATCACTTATACTCATCTAGGTATATGGTCTGTACCTAGCCTCTCACATTTAATTAAATTAAATTTTGCATCAAGCTTTAAATTGCTTCATAAAATCCTTTATGCTGCTGTATTCTGTACCAATAATCCAGGGTTCTTGTTGCAGAAGAGAATATGCAAACAATTGGAGAGGGACTGAATGTGCTCTTTGATATTTCACCCCTCTGCAGCCTATGTGTATTACAGAATAACATCAACCATCCAGAAATCACTTTTTCCCAAGGTGTGCCTCCTTGTTTTATATTTTTCATCCTTAATATCTTGTGTAAAAAATTACATTGTGTGCCCTTTTCCTAAAATCAGTTGCTTTTCCTCTTTCATACAAATCACAAGTCCACCAACAAGACACTGCACTGTGACAAGTGTTTCTCAGAGCTACATCTTGTTTTTGTCTTGACTTCTGTCTAGCAGTTTAAAACCTGACAATATCCCAAACTTGCATACCTTTTATCACAATACAGATTTCACAACTTCCTCTACAAAATCGGGCTCAAAGGGAAGTGAATTGATCTGTCATTCAGATCAACTTGCCTTTGACTATTTTCACACTTCCTTCTTCACACTTACTTTCAGGTTCCTTGCCTTGTTATATGGCTATATTTGGGCACTCTTTCTAGTTTTACTTAAAAGGCTACTCTGAACTTAGAAATTGTCCTATTTTTTCTGGTTGCTATTCTTGGAACAAATAGCTATCTCCAAAAGGGATTTGAGATGTTTCTGTTCATTTGTTTTCACTTTGTTTGTTTTGTGTACTCATAGGTAGGACTATGGGTTTTATAATTTCATGTCTCAGTTTATCCATAAAGCTCCTACATGGAGAAAAATGGGTTTAAGAGAAGTAAAACAAGAGAATTAGAGGAGACAGGACACAACTGGAGGAGACAGGACACAACTGAACTCTAGCTTCTACAGGGACTTGAATGGCTAGGTTGCATCTGTTCTACCTAAGAGAGGTCTCCAGAGTGGAACTGGATGCTAGCAACTTGAATTGGGGCCACAGACAACCAGGGAGGGTGAAGAACTGAAAAGCCAGGATCTCTGAGTAGGCAGGAGATCTTGCATAGTATCTCTTTTAGGTGCACATTCCAAGACCAGACAAGGCCCACAGTGCTGTCAAGCAAACACCTGGAGGGACTCTGTGACAACAGTCTATAAAATAAATCATGAGGGATTAAAAGAAGCCAATTTCTTCTGCTTGTATGGGGAAAATGATCTTCTTGTAGGGATCATAAAATCTTTAAAAAATGTGTTTTCAGAGTAACATGGAAATTGTTGTAGGATCTTACTGTCTCAAATAGGTGTCTAGGAATTGCAGAGTAGACAAGAGAGTGTAGTCTCTTCCCAGATGAGCAGCAGTAGGCAAAAAGAGGGAGGAAGCTAGACAGAAGCCTCTTTGCTTTCTTCTCATTGGGCGTGTCTACACATGCCTCATGTAAATGCTTTTAGCCTAAAGTCATAATTTTCAAGGCATATTAAGGGTGCATGTCTACATGTATGCACCCTTAATGCACCTTAAAATGATTTTAAAGATTATGTGAACCTAAATTTGATACCTGCTTTATGTGGGTATCAAATTTAGGCTCAAATAGCTAAGTCGCATTAGTGCATATGTAGACACACTAATGAGCAGTAACATAGTGTGCATGAATAGATAGACTCTGAGTTAATGCACGCTAGTGTGTTTGCTCCTTAATGTGCATTAACATGTCCATGTGTAAACATGTGCCTCAACTACCTTAATCCCTTAAGCAAAGGCTCATTAAGTTTAGGTGTGCATAAATACACATGTCGATACACCCACTGTTCCAGTCAGCAAAGGTAATATGCAAGGTATAAGCCAACTGCATTTTACTTCTCTAGAGCACAGAGGGGACAAGGAGGCAGACTTTGATTCTCTGAGATCTCAGTCTTTACTTCCCAGGTTTATCCTGACACAGCTTCCTTTTGTGCAGGACTGAGAGTAAACAATTTAGTAAAAAAACGTCAGACAAAGGTACTAGGGGAACCACAAGGTACAGGGAGAAGAAGTAATAAACCAGAGTCATATAGTAGATTAGACACAGAACTGGAAATCTGACCGACTCAATCCACTGCCCTAACCACTGTCTTCTGACTGTAGTAGAAGTAGATCCATCTATTTTTATAGGCTCAGGTATGAATGCAAACTTTGCTCTCTATTAAGTGATAATGCACTCCTCTTACAATGTCTTTGGGTTTGTAGAAGAGTTTCAAATTCCAGTTTAACCCAGATGAAGCTAGTTTATATACTGACTACCAGTACCGATAAATTAGAACCAATAAAGGGAAATTAGTCTTTATGCAGGTAAAGTGAACCTGCAGAATTTGCTACCTTAGGCCATTGAGACAGTTACTGTGACTGAACTTTAAAAGGCCTGTATAATTTTATGACACCTAGTAACCTTTTTAGTTATGAAAGCTACATAGTTAGGCAACCCCATCTCTTGTAACAGACTTCAGTTGGTCACCTAATAGGTCAGTAAAGAATTTTGTTCCCCATATATAATATCTTATAATTGGCTAGGTTTGGCTAAAGGATATTTTTTGTGCTCCTGAGATATTGTTAGAGGCAGTGTACCATGACAGAAGATTGAAACTTCAGAGTCCTAAGCAGCATGCAGAGGTTCACAAACTGGGCTTTGTTGCTCAGCCCACAGAATAGACTCAAGAGCCATCCTGACTGAGCACAGCAGGGTACATTTCTTGTCAGACGATTGTGGTATAGCGTTGTCTCTTGCTTCTACACATCAACCCACAAGAGGGAGAAGTAGCCAATATGGTTATAATAAGCAGTACAGCAGGGTATATATACCTAATGAACGGGAAATATTACTTGTTCCATATTCTAGCTGTATTTTGCAAATTAGGATTTGGTAGAATTAAATACTCCAAACACTTACATATTCCAGCACCGGTAGTATAAAAGCACTGGCCATAAACTACACACTCAAACAGCTTGATAAATTTCATTCAAATTATGCCTTGCAAAATGTGACCACAGGAGGCTTAGTAACGGTTTTATTTTTAGTATCTTTTATAGGAACTTCCTGTTATACAAATACCTTAGTAAGCATAGTAAAAGAATACAAACACCTGGCTTACAAGAGGCATTGTGGGCTAGCAGATTGGCATTTCTAAGGGAATATATCATATGCAGGCATGCATGAGCCACAGACAGCACATTAATAAAGAGTACCCCAAGCAAGGTTTCCTGACACTTTAACAGCACTATCAACTGCAGATCTCTACACCAGCTGAATAAGCTGGGTTAGCTTTATACTGATTTTTTGTTCGGAAATAGGAAGCTTGACTTGTCCTGTCACTGACCCAGTAGACATGCCAGTATTCTAATGCCAGATCCTCTGGCTCTTATAACATACAAGACAAGAGAATAGTTTTAGAAAGTCTCATGGTCTGCATCTTCTAAAAAAAAAGAATTTGAAAGCTGGACAATTTCATAATGGCTTCTGATTTTTTAAATTCAACTTATTAATTGCCTACTTAAGATAATTAAAGCACTTGGTGCTCATCTAATTGGTGTCATTGAAAATAAAAGGTTTAACCTTGATAGTAGATTCAATCTGTCTGCTCCAATTCATTCCTACAAGACAGGAGGAAATATGCTTCTTCCTCTTTCAGGACTTGAAGCAAGGATTTTAAAAGCAATTCCTCATTTAAACAAACTGGCCACGTGACAGATGTATCTAGGCCCTTATTGTTCTGTTTTAAGAGGCAGGACTAGATATAGCATTGCTCTTAAGGCCTGTGCATAGGAAAGCGGGACAGACAGGATGAATTAATTCTTCTAGTCAAATTTCAAATCCACTAGAAGACTGTGTATTTGACAATGTATATATTTTAGGGGTTTTGCTCTGCTTAGTAGGCAATTGGATAGGATGGGGCAGTGGTTAGAACCAGGGAGCCACAGAAGACTTGGGCTTAATACATACTCTTCCAAAAGCACCTAATGTCACTGAGTGAAAGCTGTGTATGCCTTGATCTAAAAAACGACTATGAGGTCCTGGCTTCTTGAATCCAGATTTCTACGCTGCCTGAGGGAAATTAAGAATATCATATTGGGATTTTGAAAGAAACAACATGCCCAATGGGACCCTGAAGAAAACATTGAGAAGTATATATTGTAACCTCTCTTCGGGATTAAGGTGCTTTACTCAGCACTGCTGGCAGCCACATCTGTTCACCAATGCTCTACAACACATAATTCTTTCCTGAAAAATGCACTATACTCTTTCTTCCAAAAAGTTGTAGTTTAAAAAGCAGAAGGAGGAGTCACAAACACTTTGACCTGTTAGGACTCTCTGGTAGAAGGAGGAAATGACAGAGTCCTCTCTTTCAGGACTGTTTATGTATTTTACATTAAGCAATCAATGGATAAAATATAACTTTTCTTGCACCTGCTCCTCCCTCCCCATTTTTGTGGGGGTGGAGGGATAGGGAGAGAGAATATAATGTAAATATCAGAGGTAATTCAGAAGGCACTCAAAAGGACTTTCAGAATAGCTTTCATGTGAATATTCTATGCAAGTATGGAGCATTATATGCCATATCGTATTCATATAAGCTATTTTGAAAATCCTTTTGAATACTTTTTGTATTACCTGCTATATTTACATTACATTGTCTCTTCCTCCTCCACCCCCATCAAAAGAAAATAGGGAGCAGGTGAATTTTGTATTTGTTCTGCTCCTTGTTCCTAACTCTCGTTCCTCTTTATGGATTTTATCACTGGATAAAATGCAAAAGCTACACTGGGAGCAGCAAACAGAATTTGGGATGATATAATTGGGGAAATGGGATGACCTAGTTAGGGTTTGTCCTATTTTGATTAGGAAGTCGAACTACATGACCTCCTTTCTAACTCTAATTTTCTATGATTCCATGAACTCATGGTTCTTTCCCTTCAGGCTTCAGTGGTGGACCAATGTGGGGTGGGCACCAGAAGGAGCAATGGCCCCTGGGTGCCAGCCTGTGTTCGGGGGAATTGGCTGGGTCCTTAAGAGTTCTTATTTGTGACATGACCAGGGTCAACTCATCCTATCTGTGAAACCTGTTGCCTCGCGGGGGCACACAGAGCCAGTAGTGGTGGCCATGTTTGTTGTGTAACCCATCTGCCCTCCCAGTGGGTTGGATGTTTAGTTACTTGTTCAGGAAGGACATTCTGGCTATCACCCCTCCCCCCGCATCTAATGTGCCAGGACTTTCATTTCCTGCTTGGCCAAAACATGTAGACAAGTAACCAAACATTGTCAGAACAGGAGACTTTAAGTATTGCTACAAAAAGGATGTGGGGGATGGGGAGTGGGGCACAAATGCAAGCATTGGCCCCCGGGCACCAGAGACCCACGGTACATCACTGTCAGGCTCTGTTTCCTTCTGGCTCTTTGGCTTTTGCATTCCATTTTGTGCTGAGGCCCAACTTCTATAGGAGGGCTGGAGGATGACCTCAACCCTGTTTTCCCACAGCATGGAAAGTAGGGCCCTTTCCTGTGAAGTGAAGTATGTGGATTCAACCTCCATTGACTTGTGCTTATAACCCATGTCTCCTAGTTCCTAGGCAATTGCCCTAAGCAGCAGGTTATTGGACAAAAGGTGGGTATTCTCCTCCATTACTTTACCAAATCCAGAGCTGGTTTTTGTTAGATATAATAAAATTCAGGTTGATGTCTCCCCTCTCAGAGGATGTATCTCCATTAGACACTGACAACGCAGTAGCCTGATACTACTGTGCAATAGCATCGAATGGCAACAACCATGGTGCAATACTACTGCACAGTAGTATTAGACTACTGCACAGTAGCATCATGAAAAAGACATTCAATGGTGCTACTGCACAGTAACTTGAGTTACTGCACATTGTTTAGGACTTGTTTATACAAATACAAAATGACTGCACAATGGACACATCTATATGTGCACAGTTACTGCACAGTATGGTCACATGTCTACATGTGCACGCCTGTACTACACAGTAACTATGATGACTTATGCTGAGCTGGGCATACATTTACTACCTGCATGATGCAGGTAGCAAATGTACTGCCACGTAATTACTGCACAGTAAGGCATATGTAGATGCCTTACTGCGCAGTAACACTGTCTGTGTGTTTTAAAGTGTGAGCCCTTACTGAATGAGGGAGGCAACTTCATGACAGATAGTGAGGAAAAGACTGAAGTGATCAGTACCTTTTTTGCCTCAGTCTTCACAAGCAAGGGCAGCTCCCAGATTACTGCAATGGGTAACACAGTTTGGAGACTAGGTGAGCAGCCCACAGTGGTGAAAGAACAGATTACTAAATAGTTAGAAAAGCTGGATGTGTACAAGTCCCTGGGGCCAGATGGAATGCACCCAAGAGTGCTGAAGGAGCTGGCTGATGTGACTACAGAGCCATTGGCCATCATCATAAAAAACTCAGAGTAATCAGGAGAGGTCCCAGATGACTGGAAAGGGCAAACAGAGTATCCCTATTTAAGAAAGGAAAGAAGGAGGATCCAGGGAACTACAGACCAGTTAACCTCACGTCAATCCCTGGACAAATTATAGAGCAGATCCTCAAGGAATCCATTTCTAAACACTTGGAGGAGAAAAGGGTGATTAGGATCAGTCAGCATGGATTCACCAAGGGCAAGTCATGCCTGACCAAGATGATTGCCTTCTTTTAGCAAGGCTCTTGATACAGTCTTCTACCACAATCTCATAGGCAAGTTAAGGAAGTACAGGCTGGATGAATGGACTGTAAGGTGGATAGAAAACTGGCTGGAACATTGGATTCAGAGAGTAGTAATCAATGGCTCAATGTCTAGTTGGAAGCTGGTACCAAGTGGAGTGCCCCAGGTGTCGGTCCCAGGGCCAATTTTGTTCAATATCTTTATTGATGATCTAGAAGATGGCAGAGAGTCCACCCTCAGCAAATTTGCAGATGACACCAAGCTGGAGGGACGTAGTAGATATGCTGGAAGGTAGGGCTAGGATTCACTGTGCTGTAGACAAATTGGAGGATTGGGCCAAAAGAAATCTCATGAGGTTCAACAAGGACAAGTGAAAAGTCCTGCACTTAGGATGGAACAATCCTATGCACCAGTACAGGCTGGGGGCTGACTGGCTGGTCAGCAGGTCTGCAGAAAAAATCCTATGGGTTACAGGGGATAATAAGCTTAATACAAGCCAGCAGTGTGCCATTGTTGCCAAGAAGGTTAACAGCATACTGGGCTGCATTAGTAGGTGTGTTTCCAGTAGGTCAAGAGAAGTAATTATTCCCTTCTGTTCAGCACTGGTGAGGCCATGTGTGGAGTACTGTGTTCAGTTTTGGGATCCCACTACAGAAAGGATGTGGACAAATTGACCAAAATGGTGAGGGGACTGGGGGCCATGACTTATAAGGAAAGACTGGGGAAACTGGGCTTATTTAGACTAAAGAATAGGAAACTGAGAAGAGACTGAATAGCAGTCTTCAATTACCTGAAGTGGGATTCAAAAGAGGATGAAACTAAACTGTTCTCAGTGGTGGCAGATAACAGAATAAGGAACACTAGTCTCAAGTTGCAACAAGACAAGTTTAGGTTACACATTAGGAGGAATTTTTTCACTAGGAGGGTAGTAAAATCTTGGAACAGGTTACCCAGAGAGGTGGTGGGAGATCCATCCATGGGGACTTTCAAAACCCAGCTACATAAAGCTTTGGCTGGGATGATCTAGTTGGGGTTGGTTCTACTTTGAGCAGAAATTTGTGCTAGATGACCTCCTGCGGTCCTTTCCAACCCTAACTTTCTAGGATTCTATGGATCTATGCTCTGACTTGGGAATATATTTACTTCCAAGTCAGAGCACATACAGCGTTACTGCACAGTAACATCTCCATGTGTAGACCTCAGTCAAAAAGCCACTTACTGCACTCTGCAAGTTACTGCAGAGTAAAATGCACATGTGGACATGGCAAGTAACAACCGCTCAGTCAGCCTCTTGTATAGATGCAGACACTTGGAAGGATCCAATAGGGTCAAAACATAATGGAAGCTGTGTTATATAAAATGTACCTTTATGGGACCTGCGATGAAATGTTCCAGTTTTCCTCCTGATGCCATGTGGGTGAGATTTGGTGGTGGTAGGTGGTTATCCCTGCAAGCTGGAGTGTATGTGTTGTTGAATCTTGTTTCCTAATAAAGATAAAGCTGTTTATCATCTGACTGGTTTCTGCTGAATGGTGACTTAAGGACAGTACTCCAAGGGCATGAAGGTCTGAATGAGTACCCCATCACAGGAACCCAAAGGCCTAGGGGAAATACTATATGGTGTCAGAAGTGACCTGTCTCTCAGTGGAGACAACAGAAGCCTGATTAAGGGGGTTACAGCTTTCATCCGCAACTAAAAAAAATAAAAATGGAGTATTTCAAACCTCCATCGGCATTGTCCTTTACTGGAAATCTTGGGGAGAATTGGAGGACATGGAAATAGAAGCTTCAATTATACCTTGCAGTCACAAAAGCCAAAGAAGAGGTAAAGGACTCTAAAATTACAGTCATGTTTCACTGCATTAGGGATAAAGCCCTATAAATTTACACATGCAAGGGGTGTTTGTGGACCCTAATAACAAAACCCTTACAGAGGTGCTAGCAGCATTCAAGAACTACTGTGAACCCAGGAAAAACCCTGTTTTTGAAAGGTATCAGTTCTGGCAACTTAGATACAAGGCTGCAGGCATAAATGATTTGGTTACAGAGCTCAGAAATAGAGCACAGCGTTGTGAATTTGGACCTGCTGAGGATATGTTGAGGGATAGGATTGTCTTCAGCATAACTGACAGCAAACTCAAGAAAAAGCTCCTGGAAATCTCCTCTCTCATCCTAGGATAGGCTAGGGATGTCTTTAGGGCAAAGTTTCTCACAAGTGCCCAGGCTCATATGATGTCTGCAGAAGCAAACCTACATACAGTTGAGCAAAAGTGAGACTGCCATTGCACTTTGCAAAAGCAAAACAAAACCTCAATTAAGTTTGCTCCACAGGAGGGCCATCAAGCTCCAGAAGGTAAAGTTTGCAAAAGGTGCGGAAACACATACAAACGTAGGTCCTGCCCAGCTTTTAGGGAAGGTTGTTACCTTTAGAGGGAATCATCTTTGCAAAAATGTGCAAATGAAAAAGAGAGGCTCCAAAGTCTGAAAAAGAGTCAGTACTGCATATGGACACAATGTCAGCAAAGCAGCACTCACAGACTTTTGATAACCTGAATGCCTGGTATAGCACAGTTATGATTGCTGACTTGCCAGTCTATTTTAAGTTAGATAGTAGAGTGGAAGTGAACACTATTCTGGTAGATGTAGCAAAGGCCCTGCAAGGTAAAGTATTCAAGACTCAAGCTCATGTTACATTGGTTGCATTTGGCGCATCAAGCCAAAAGGTGTAATCATTGCACATTGCAAATCTGGTGCTAATGGGTCTGATTTAACTTTTTCTATAACAAGACAATTGTTACCCACCAATAATTGGTAGGGTGGCATGTACCACATTAGCTGAGTCCATTGACTGGCTCTGACAGTACCTACAAGCAAGGCAGAACTTCTCAAACAATACCTGAACATTTTCAAAGGTATGGGCCAATTTCCCAGTACTCAACACATCTATGTTGATCTGGGCATACCCCTAGTTGTGCATGGGTGTAGAAAAATTCCCTATGCAACACTAGGCAAGTTGAAAAACACCTTCAAAAGGTCGGAAACTATGGGAGTCATTATGAAAGCAACTAAGCCCACACTCTGTGTCAATATCCCTGTGATCACACAAAAGAAGGATGGTTCACTACAACTTTATCTAGACCTATAAGACCTCAACAAGGCAATGTTAAGGCAGCACTTTTCTATTTTCAGTGTAGAGGATGCGAAGAAGAGCTTGTCTGATAAAAACTGTGCAGCATTTGTGATGAAATGAATGTCCACCAGCAAGTGAAATTGGAAAAGAAATCGGCAGAGCTATGTATCTTTAACACTCCATGGGGATGGTACCACTTCAGTCACCTTCCCTTTCATATTAACTCATCTAGCAAAGTATTCCAACAAAAGTATCGTGAGTGCTTTGGTGACATTCTGGAAATCCACATAATCGTGGATGATACCCTCACTGCAGCAGCTACCAAAGGGGAGCATGACACTATCTTGAAACAAATCCTGGAGAGAACACATCTGAAAGGAGTAAAGTTAAATAAAGATAAAATACAGTTTTTAGTCACCAGCTTTAGGTATATAGGCCATACCTTCTCCAAAGATGGTGTCAAACCAGACAATGACAAAATGCAAGCCATTAACAGGATGCCCACTGCAACAGATATAAAAGGCCTTCAGAGACTCCTTGGAACCATTCAGTACTTGGCACAAGACATTCCAGATGAGTTAAACCTGCTGGTCCCACTGAGAGCAGTTCTCAGGAATGATGTTATCTGGCAATGTTGACCTGAGCATCAGAAAGCCCTGGATAAGCTCAAGCAAGCCATCACAATGGTGCCTGTGCTCAGGTATTTTAACCCAGCAGAGAAGCTAGAAATTCAAGCTGATTCATCCAGCTATGGCCTAGGAACATGCCTGTTTCAGCAGAAGCAAGCAATTGCATATACTTTGAGGGCTCTAATATAATCTGAGAAAACTTATGCGCAGTTTGAAAAAGAACTTCTAACAATTGTCTTTGTCATGACTAAGTTCCACCAATATGTGTATGGCCCCCAGGTAAGGGTCCAGTCAGACCACAAATATCTGGAAGTGATTTTTGCAAAGTCCATAGGGAAAGCTCCAACATAGCTACAGAGGAGGCTGTGGTAGCTCCAAATACATGACATATAGATTTTCTATACCAAAGGCAAAGATATGTTAGTGTGTTAGCTGACACGCTTTCTAGAGCTTGCCCCTCCCCCCAAACCTGATCTTTTCCACTCAGAAAAGGTGGTTCCAGTCTGACTGAAACAGCCACTCAGTAGCCAGTTACTCCAGCAGTTACAGGAGCAGTGACAGGAAACTACAAGCCCTTTGATCTCAGCATCTTAATGGACTACCAAGCAGGCAAAAACAAGCTAGACCTAAATTAAAGCCTTACTGGCCTCTCAGAAACAAAATCTGGATGAAGGATGATTTGCTCATGATTGGGCCAAAAATAATCATTCCACACGGTATGAGGACCAACATGTTGACATTGCTTCACTCTCCCCATCAAGGCATACAAAGGCCAAAAGCACGAGCTCAACAAATCATGTATTGGCTTAGGATGAATGCTCACATTGAACAATGGATTGCAAATTGCACTTTGTCAAGAGCTTCAACCTGGTACTCAGAAAGAACCCATGATCTCTTCAAAAAAGGGAGGAAGGAGGACCCAGGAAACTATAGGCTCATTAGTTTTACCTCAGTCCTGTGGAAGCTCTTTGAGAAAATTATCCAGGAGCACATCTACAAGGGACCAGCAGGGGAGATTATGCTTATGGGCAACCAACATGGGTTCATTAGAGGCAGGTCCTGTCAGATCAACCTGGTTGCCTTCTATGACCAGGTCACAAAATCCTTGGATGCAGGTGTCGCAGTGTACATAGTCTTATTAGACTTAGGAAGGTCTTTGACACTGTCTCTCACTCCATTCTCATTAAAAAAATTAGGCAACTGTGGTGTTGATGCCTACACGGTCAGATAGGTTGCAAATTGGCTGGAGGGCCACACCGATGGAGTGGTCGTAGATGGGTCATTTTTGACCTGGAGAGATGTGGGCAGTGGGGTTCTCCAGGGCTTGGTCCTTGGGACCACATTGTTCAACATCTTCATCAGTGACTTGGACAAGGAAGTGAAAAGCATCTTTTTCAAAGTCATGGATTTCACTAAGATGTGGGGAAAAGTGGGCATGGTAGCAGGGAGGGACAGGCTACAACTAGATCTGGACAGGTTACAGGGGTAGGCGAATGAGAATAGGATAGGTTTCAATACTGACAAGTGCAAGGTACTGCACCTAGGAAGGAAGAGCCGGCAGTATACCTACAGGCTAGGGAGCACCATTCTCGTCAGCACAGAGGCAGAAATGGACCTTGGAGTCACTATTGATTCCAAGAAGAACATGGGCCGCCAATGTGGGGATGTGGTCAGTAAGGCTAACCACACCTTGTCATGCATCCACAGATGCATCATGACCAGGTCCAAGGAGGTGATCCTCCTGCTCTATGCAACATTTCTCAGGCCACAGTTGGAGTACTGCATCCAGTTCTGGTCACCACACTTCAGGAGGGATGTGGACAGCATTGAGAAGGTCCAAAGAAGGGCCACTCACATGATCAGGGGGCAGCAGAGCAAGCCATATGAAGAGAGGCTATGGGACCTGAACCTGTTCAGTCTCCACAAGAGAAGGCTGAGAGGGGATCTTGTGGCCATCTATAAAATTACCAAGGGGGACCAGCAGGGAATGGGAGAGACCCTGTTCCCCCAAGCACTACCAGGAGTAACTAGGAATAATGGCCATAAGTTGACTGAGAGTAGGTTCGGGCTAGACATCAGAAAGCACAACTTCACAGTCAGGGCAGTGAGGATCTGGAACCAACTTCCAAGGGAAGTGGTGCTTGCTCCTACTCTGCGGGTCTTCAAAAGGAGGCTAGGTAATCACCTAGCCAGGGTAATTTGACCCCACCATTCTTTTCTGCCCATGGCAGGGGGTTGGACTTGATGATCTGCTTAGGTCCCTTCCGACCCTGCCAACTATGACAACATGAAACTATGATCTCATATCTGCCTTGGCTGAAACTGGCAGCAGACATTTTTGACCTATGGAGACAGTCTTATTTGATAAAAGAAAACTATTACTCCAAGTATCCTGAAGTTTTGCACCTGACAGACAAGACAGTTGCATAGTAGTAGCCAAAATGAAGTCCATGTTTCCTCACCATGGCATACCTAAAGAAATTGTTTGTGATCATATGCCACTTGCAAAGTCACACGATGAAACAATTTGTTATTGACTGGGGCATAACTATCACCCATACCAGTCCAGGTTATCCACAATCCAATAGTCAGGCTGAACGCATGGTTCAGACCATCAAATCAATGTTTACGAGGACTCTGCAGGATGGCTCAGATCTACACCTGGCTTTGTTCAGTCTACGGAACACGCCCATTACAGGCTTTGAGTACGCTCCAGAGCAGCTTCTGATGGTGAGCCTTTCGTGCAGTACCCTTCCTGCTACAACAGCAGTACTGACTCCTAGACTACCGTTGAATGCCTCCCACAAGTTGTGGAAACTTCAAAGGAGCTAAAAGAAGCACCATGACCACACGGCTGCATTCTTCCCACCTCTATGAGAGGGGGAGAAAGTAAGACTGCAAATAAGTACAGGTTGGGTACCAGGGTCCATTATGACAAAAAGAGATGAACTGCATTCTTATGTAGTAAAACCCCTCTGTGGTAATGTCTACAGGAGGAACAAAAGACACTTAAGAATTGGTACCAGCACAAGATTACTCATTGGTACCAGCAGAAGATGTTAATGCACCTCAAGAGATGGCAGCAGAGTAAACATTAGAAGTGAAACTAGGCCACCAACAGCAAGGGGTTTGTTACATTTCAGAGAATCCACCAGTACACACAGAGACACTTGATGATATCACCCAAACTAAGAGTAGATGTGTGGTGAAATTGCCTGTGAAGTATGAGGACTATGTAATGGGATAGTGGTAAAGGCTAGACTCCATCGGTGAGCCAAGTGCTAGCAACTTCTTGCTTCACAATTCTGAAGTGTTATGACTTAAGGTAGCTCTACTGATGAACATCCAACTATTTTAGAGGAAGCTCCCAGAGTAAAGAAGCAGGATCTGGTATATAGAATGTACCTGTAAGAGGCCTGCGATGGAACGGTCCAGTTTTCCCCTGATGCTGTGCGGATGCAGTTTGGTGGTGGTGGGTGGTTTTCCCTGCAAGTTGGATTGTGTGTGTTGCTGAATCCTGTTTTCCCTAATACAGATGTAGTTGTTTATCATCCCACCAGTTTCTGCTGAATGGTGATTCCACCGAGAGACAGAACCCCAGAGGCATGGAGGTCTAAGTGAGTACCCTATTCCAGGAACTGAAGGGCCTAGGGAAAACACTATAGAAGTAAGTAAGGCTGTGCATTGAGAGAGCAAGAGATCTGCATGTCTTCCTGGACAGAATTGTATTGTGGTCTGGAGTTACATAATATTGTCCATTTCTAGAATAAGTGTGCTATGCAACTCCCAGTCCAGGAGAGGCTTGAACTCCTGGGGCATAAGGCATCATTTTGAAGCCAAGTCCCCCAAACAGCTAAAGCATTTAGGCAGAGTCTACTGCCCAGAAACAATCCCATACATAATAAATATTGCTATATATTTATTCCCTTTTACTACCTAGTCACTCTGCCTCACAGAATTCTACTTAAGAGAACCTTTTCATTTTTTTCATCTTTAAACAGACAGACAGTTTGTATAACCCACTTTACTACTGATAATCAGCATGACAAGACGACTCCTGTGCACCACTACCGATATAGTCAACAGAACTCAATGACAACATGAGACCTGCTGGATTCCTAAAACCTTTTTTACTTTAGTCATATGTGGGAGTGAGGCAAGAATATTTAGAAGTGCAAGCTCTTTTAGCCCAACTTCTTTGTGTCACAATCAGCACTAAAGCTGCTACAAATAATTTCCCCGCTGTTCAATGAAAGTACACTTAACACAGTGAATATAGCTGGTATGTAAGCAGATAATTTTAAGTGGTTCTTGCCAGCTCCTGGGCATCTGGATTAAGATGGTATTGGCTTTCTTAGTAGATATGAATAGATACTGAGTCTGAGTTTTCCAAAGGAAGTTTATGTAAAAAGGAGTAGAAGACACATGTCTAATCTTCTACATTCTGTACCCAAAATCTCAGCTAGTATATCCATAGCCTGTGTAAAATAATGTTGTGTTCACATGTATGATGGAGTAGAGAGACTGAGCATATGGTTTACATACACAATAAAGAAACGTATTTTTAATGAAATAAATATTACTGGAAGCTTTTATGCATTTAAATTATAATAGAGGTTCAGATGGAAAAGTTCATAAACTCAGTCTATTCTTGTAATTGCTTGGGGGAATAAAAAACCCACACCAGTCTTCATTATATCTTTAAGTTTCCTGAGATCTACCTCTCCTTACTAAAGAGAAGTTCTGACTACAGAGTAAGATGTGTCAATTTTTAAATGTGTAAACGTTGCAAAACTAGAGAAGCAGGCAAAAGTACACTTTTTTATATTGCAAGAATTCTCTCTTTTTTCCTGGCTCAGTTTTGAGCTTATATGATCCCAGAGCCAGTTTTCACTTATCTCCCTCAATGTCAATTCACACTCCCCCCCAAAATTACACAGCTTAAGTAAATCTTGCTCATATTCTCTCCATCTTCATTTAAGAAGAAGCGGTTAGTGACATGAGAATGATATTATTGTTAAAGATGATTTGTTTTTACAATGCAGCTTTATAAAATATTACTTGTAAGGGAATATTTCTTCATTTTATATTCCTTCTCAGCAGCATTTCCACAGCATAGGTTGATTTAGTAGCATGAAAAAAAAAAAAGGTCCTTTCTCCTTTTCTGAAGTAAATTCATTCTAATAGAAAGTGCCAGGTTTTCACTTTTGGTGTTCTAGGCCCACTGTATTCAGGCAAAAGGTAAAGTACTGGCAGTATGAGTGCCAAATGCTTTAGTTTTGAACCAGTGAGAAACTTCTAGAGGTAAGAGAAAAGTTAAATCTTTGGTCCCACTGGTGGAAAACATTTTTGTTTTGCAAGAAATTCTGCCATTTCAAATACAGATAGACAGATGAACAAATAGATCCAAGTCTATTCCAAATCAGAATGGAAAGATCCAATTTCAAGTTTTCCTGCCAAACCAAATGCCAGAAAACTAGTCATTATCCAATAAGTTTGCTTAGTAAGCTAACCTATTTCATTATAACTATTCTTTTGATTCATTGTGTTTACAATTGTATATTATATTGTATAGAAAATGCACAAAATATCTCTATTACATACATACACAGCATTTTAAATGTAATGCAAGACTAGTGAAATAAAATTCAAAACAAGATTAATTGGAATGTTCAGTGTATTTTAAAAAAATATTTTGGCTTTTTATATACTTTCAGGAAATTATACTTTCAGGAAAAAAAATGTGTTCATAGGGGAGCATATTATAAACAGAGATCCTGGTTTTCTCTGATAAAAAACAACCCTGTTTTCAGATATAACCCCCCACAATCCACATTTTTCCATGATTAAAATGGAACACCACTAATACACACACACACATTCTCTCTCTCTCTCTCATATGTATATGCTGCATGCTCATAAATATATGAGAGAGAGAGAGAGAGTGAGTGGTGTTTCATTTTAACCATAAAAAATAGGATCCCAGTTAGGTAGACAGATTAAAAATCCGTGTAAAGTCTGAGAAATCATGCAGCTGCAATGCTTGTGAGTTTGGAGCTATAAATATATATTATGCAAGTAAGTTTATTTTTATTTCTTTCCTTATAAAGGAATAAGGTTCATCACAATGCAAGGATAAATATGGCATGCGTAAAAATTGCATAATGCAGGCAATTCCCAGAGTAAGACAATGGAAGTTATGAGTGTTCTACCCTTCTCAAGATTAGGTCCTAGACCTGGAGTGAGGCCATGTACAGGCATTATGTTTCTACCTTGAACATCACTGTTCTCCCAGTAGAAATGACAAGCTGTAGCAGGGGCCTCAACTTCTGGTTCTGAGACCCCTGGCACAGATTCACTTCAGAAGGCTGGTTCTTATCACACCATTAACTGAATGCATGGCCAGACTGGGGCTCCCATGAGGGCATGCAATGAAACTGATGGGACAACCATTAGCTGATGGGACTCCCAGCCCTGTGCACCCCTGTGGCTGGAAAATCCATCAACTGACAGCTCCCAGCCTTGGGGACATGTGGTGTATCCCTGTGGCTGAAAGCCTGGATCAGATGGTCCCTAGCTGTGGAAGAGCATGCGGGGAGCCTGGATCCCAGTTGAGATCCCAGATGGCTTCCAGTTGGATCCCAGATGGCTCCCAGCTTTGAAGGCACATTGGAGCCCAATGTGCTATTCCCTGGTGCAGGGGAAGCCCAGCATCAGAATCCTAGGATTCCTCTGCACTAGCAATAAAGTATGATGAGATCTGATGCTGGATCTCACAGTCATGCCTCCAGCCATGCATGTGTGGCATGGTAGGAAGCACAATTATGGGGATTGCAATCAGAGCCCATTACACCTTTAATTACATGTCTGCCAGGGGCCTCAGAGCAAAGCCAGGCAGCAAATTCAAAATCTGCAGATCCCCAGACGGTAAACAGCAGTCAGCACATTAGGTAATGACTATAGCAGAACTGAGGGCACTGCTGAGGCCAATAGAAAACACCTGTAGTCTTCTAGGAGACTCACCTGTCAGGTGACCAGAAGGGGGAGAAGCAAAGGGCCATATGAGTCTGGCTTCTGGGATGGAGATTAGCATTTGCTAGGCTCAGAGAAAGAGCTCTGCAGAGACTGGAGATTCTGCAGGGAGTCTCACACCGAAGCAATTTAGGATTCATGTGTGTTTATGTTGCTATTTCTCCTGTGAGGCATGAGAGTTTGTGAAATGCGGGGGAGGTCATGGGTGGAGTATCCTGAGGGAGTTGAGTTGAGGAAGTTGAAGGTCATGGCTTCCTGAGGATTATGTCCCTGAAACCCAGCAGTGAATGCCTGGGCAAGGCATTTGGAGAAGGGGTGGGAGCCAGACTGCAGTTAGGAAGGTTTTCTGAGAGCAGCAGCTCTGCAATCCTATTGTGATTAAAGGTGTAGCACACTCCAGAAAGCACTGGTGATGCATAGGGGGTGCATGTGGGTGCACATGCACCCCATGAATGTGATGGTGCACCCCCTATGAAAAGGCACTGCCCACACTGTCGGTGGCACCTGTGGGCAGTCACTGCTCACCATCCCCCACCCCCACCACAGGCAGCATCTGCAACGGGTGGCCAGCGATTGCCACTGGATGCCGCTGCTGCTGGTGGCATCTGCGGGTGATCCCCAACCCCTGGTCAGTGCTCACCACCCCTATCTCCCCCCACAGCCGACACTGCTGGTGGCATCTGCAGGAGCTCACCACCTACTGCCACTGCACTCCTACTGCCACCGTGCCCCACCTGCTACCAGGGGCACACGTCATTCATGCCAGAAAGCAGGGGATAGCAGCAGAGCACAACTGCTGTATATACAGCTGTGTAAAGGCTGAGAAAGTCCAGAGAACTGATCGGCAGGGCAAAAAGAATCTAAGCAAGCCGTTCTGGTCAACTAAAGGCAGCTTTCCAAATTCATATTAGTCTTTAGCAAAGGTATGGCAGGAGATAATAAGGGGGGGAAGAATGGCTTAGGATAGCTACTAGGAGGTACCACAGCTACCTTCAGTGGCAGGTCCCATTATGAAAGCATTCAAGCTTTCCCTTAGTTTTTCATGGAGAGAAAGAGCTTCCAGGAAGATTTCCCACATAAGAGAAACTCTCTGATAAGAATGACCACGTGTATGGTTGCCTCTGGCATATTCTGGGAAGGGGAGAAGTGCACCAGTACTCCCTGCTTCTTTCCCTGATGGGGGAAGACTCAGCAGAGCTCTTTCTGCCACAGTTGCTGTCCCCACATACTTTGAAAGTGCCCCTTGTGCCACAGGTGGGTGGCATTTAAGGCTTCAGGGGCTGGGGATGATTGTGTGTAGAGGTCTTTCTACCTCCATGGATTTTAAAAATTCCACTCACACTCTGGTCAGAGTGATTTAAAAGCTGGGAGCTGAGGCTGCCTCTTGACAGCCTGCCCCATTCCGGGGGAGGTGAGAAGACAGGTTAACAAGTAGTGGGCTCCCCTAAGGGCTGGGGTAGTTCAGAGAGCCACTCTCAGCTGTAGCTCTTTAGCCAGGGGACTGCAACACATGCAAGTTCCTGTTCCCACATTATTTTTCTACCAGGAATTTCTCTAACATTCTTAACCATAGAAATGAACCCTTGCACATGGCCTGAGCCTTTCTTCTTAGCCTTAAGAAAGAAATGTTGGATAGCCGACCTTTTACTTTTGAAAGAAAGCAGGTTACTAGTTCCCTTTCTCCACAGGCTGGCTTAGCTCAGCTGACTAGCTTATTACAGAGGACAGCCAAGGGTCTTTGTATTCTCCATCTTTCTCTGATGCTTCATGCCTGCTCCCTCCTCCTCCTGCTCCATGTTCACATTCATGATCTTATGTCCCTTTACTGCCTTGAGAATGTGGAACAGACTGACAAAATAATTAATAAGTTCCAGCAGAAAGCTATAGATAATAATCATGCAAAGATTTCTTTATAAATATTGAGAAAAATTCACACTATAGCCCAAAGTCTGGCTAAACAAGCTTTGTTCAATTAAATGCATAAGGGGAGAAAGTGACCCCTCATCACTGACCCCTCATTCATCAGTACAACAGAGTTGGCAGAGTGGGCCTGTAGCTAGCAGCTAAATGCTGTTATTTCAGTATGTGGAAGAGATTCAAAACAAATTCTAGTGATGATCATAGGATTTATGTACCATTTCAGACATGCTAGTGTTTAAGTGAGACTGAAATAAAGTATCCCTATTTTCCATTCTAGCTTTCAGTAAAGGAACTATTTCACCCTGTGCTATGACCAAATTTTCATACATTCCATTACCACGATGCCTCTCTTCTTCCCAGTTTCATTTTCTGTACATGTTTGTGTGTGAATAATGGGGAGACCCTTCTTTGTAACATACATAGGAACTCAATTAGCTGTACTTGCTCACTTCCCCTGCATGATGGTCAAGTGTTGCAGATGTACGTCGGGCATCTCTTTATCACAGGCTCAGTGGCCATGTCTACATGAGATGCTGACTGGGCAGTAGCTCATTATTATCATGCAGTAGAATCACATGGTACAAAGCATGACACAACACACCTGAGCAACAGTAACAACTACTGCACCGTCAGCACCACCTAAAAGGTGTTTGAGGGTGCTACTGCATGGTAACTCTGGTTACTTTGCAGGCATTTAGTACTTGTATAAACAAGTAATGACTGCACAGTCAGCATCTCATGTAAGCATGGTCAGTTTCACCCATTAGACATAAATAACATTAGCCATTGTGGGAACGTAATAAGAAATAAATAAATGGTACAATTTGAAGAACATTTTTCAGAACAGCAGAGGCCCAGCCTCCATTTTTAGGCATGTATTTATGCTTTAAAAAATGTACTCAGATTTTTATTTTTTCAAAATGCATTGCAGGCACACTTCAGAGAGCTTGGAGCTCTAATAAACTGATTTACAGCACCATCTAATTTCTAAAGGTGCAAGAATCTGTAGGTTTGCTTGTGCCCAGTAAAATGCAGGTACAAAGGTAGATTGGCCAATCAAAAATCCAGTCTATTTATTTATTGCCAAGAAATACCAGACAGAGGAGAAGAATGAAAACTACAAAATAAAATATAATGGGAGATATAGAACAGATCTCTAAAACTATACCAACATATTGTGAGTGTTTAGGCAAGATGCCTTTTATCTTATTCCTCTGCACTTCTGTTATTTCTTCTTCTGAAAAGAAATCTAAGGTCCCAGCACTAAATTACAGAAGCAATTCCTTTATCAGGGCCTCTGATAAGCTTTTTCTACAAGCTTTTTAGGAGTCATGGTCTCAAAATATTGTGGCAAAATGACAACTTTGAACTAAAATATAGCTTTAAGTAAGAATTTATATCCCCATAATGTATTGCTTAATATGCAGTTACTGGATTATGGTGTTGACAAACTGTATATGTGAGAGGATTTTAAACCTATTATAATTTATTTTTAAAAATCAAGACAATTAGGACTTGAGTTAAATAAGCTAAAGGTTCCTCTTATAATTTCCTACAAAACACACACGCACACACACACGCACGCACACACGCGCGCGCACACACACACACACACACACACACCCCGATCTCACTTAAAGCCCTGAAAATTCCTTTCAGTCTCTTTCACACTGTAGTTGTATGAATGATGGGGTGTTTTGTCCTCTCCACTGCTTATTTTTTCTTTTTTTCCCTTGGCTTTGATTCTGAGGACAGCACACTCTTTTCATCTTGCTAGAGATATGTCTGCATAAATCTCTCAGGAGATCTCACTCTACCCAGACAATTTTATGGTAAAAAATGGCTGCTTCCTTATGTCTGTATAATTTTCCTTGTGTAAATCTGTGAGTTGACCTCAAAGCCAACCTGATTTTACTGTGGATCCCCCCACCCCCATCCACCAAGTTTGCTTTGTGAATTATA
The DNA here is from genome assembly GCA_030014935.1 of Caiman crocodilus. Classification (NCBI taxonomy): domain Eukaryota; kingdom Metazoa; phylum Chordata; order Crocodylia; family Alligatoridae; genus Caiman; species Caiman crocodilus. Next base: position 139,154,604 of record JAGPOW010003316.1, read on the forward strand.
GTAGCTGTAACATTTTTCACCTCTGTGTTATGCGGCACTAGATTGCAATTTTTCAGTAAGTGTCTGCACATAAGTTTTTATTTTCCTTGTAGAGAGACAGCCTTTAGGTTAAAAAAAGCTCTAAAACTGAGACTTGTTGACAAATATTTTTCTGTTGAATTGACTGAAGGGAATGCTATCTATTTTGGAAAATATCAAGCATGTTTGCTGGTAAGCTGAGAAAGCCAGGTAGAGAATAAAATATGGCTATAAAGCTTAATGTGAAATGTAGAAACAGCATCATAAAATATCATAACCTCTATATGCTAATTATCGGGTGTACTCTAGGGTTTTCTATTTTCTATTCTCACCAAGAGCCTGACCTTGCAAGGTGGTATGGATCTATAGGTCAGTACACCTTCAGTTGCCACTGACATTCAGTGGCAGCTAAAGATATTTTGCAATGCATAGCAATGCTAAGCACCTTGCAGGGTTAAACCTCAAGTGCTATTTTTCATCTGATGATTGTGGAGCTCCCATATAATTAGCAGGGATATAAAAACTCTTCAGTGATTGGAGAGTTTGGCCTAAAATCAGGTTTAATAGTAAGAAAGTATCAAGGTTTTTTGGTGGTTTTTTTATTTTTATCAAACATGGTCTGGGACTGGTTAGCACGTAATAGAGCAATTGCATTTTTCTTTCATACAGAATACTTTCAACTTCAATGACATATGGTATATACAACATCCATCTTTCATTAGATCTCCAATAAGAAATCCTATCCTGTGAATTTACTGGATGAATCTAATTTCTTTTTAGCCAATTATATGACATCAAAGAATTATACTGCGTTTTCTGTAGACAGTCTATTTTGCATAAACTTTGTTTGATCATTGCATAGAGGATCTCAGATCACCATTCCTAACATGTCAGGGAATGGGTGAAAGTTTAATTTACAAACTGTTTATATACATATATATTATGCTTTCCACTCAAAAAGAGGAAAATATTATCATGTATCACTTGTAGTAGGAATCACTCAATGCTTTCAGCGTAGCAGATTTTTTTTCACTCTGCACTGTTTGTTGATATTACTTAGGAAAGTGGAAGAGGTTCTGTGTCTCCCATGTTTTGCCTATCCAGCATGTGCAATTTGCCAGACCAGTAACATGCATGGGTAATCTTTTTCTAGTTAACTGTTGTTTGATAATCCATTTTCTAAGTTTTCCACAAAAATTAGGCAAAACAGCCCTTTTAATTTGTTAAAGCAATCATTAATGCATTAATCAGGTTTTTTGAAAAACCAAATAGAAGTGAGTGGTAAATCTTTAGACAAAATACATATAATTGGCAATTTTGTTTTATACTTGATTTTTAAATTATGAATAATGATCATTCTTTCACTATCTGCTAGGTTATCCATTTTTAAAGGAATCAGGCATCAGTAGTTGTTAATTATTAAAAGATTTACAGGACATTTAAGCATGTAGCATAATAGTAAATGGTACAGTGAGGTGGATATTATCCAAACAGCATGGAAATAAGTGCTGCATTTATAGATAAGAAGGGTTGTTTTAAATCTGTTATTGCTATTACTATTTTAGCAGCCACACAAATATGTGTCAGCCATCATCATTATTGCTACAAGCTGGAAGTTTGTAGGAGGTAAGAACACTTTTATAGATTAGCAATCTCTTATGGCCACAGAGGTCCAAATGTGTTTCTTCTCTCTAGGAAGTCAAAAAAAGGAACTGAAAATGGCTAAATCTGAGAATCTTGGCTTTGGTATGGAGATCCTAACAAGGAACTGAGGTTGAGCTCCTGAAAAAATCATCCAATTCAACTACTGTAAACATTACTCTGCAGCAGTGAAATTGTAATTAGCGTTTCCCTCCAGTTAACCATTCCAATGGGTAAGAGATGCCCTACACCAATTATCATCTTGTTACTCCTGTCCCCCTCCCCTGCCTTTTTTCACCTAAGATTTCCAGAGGGAATGCTGTCGATAAATTAGAACTAACTGCCCACAGTGTTATATGATTATTGTCTAAGTGAAACAGATTTATCATCTTCACTTTTTCATTTCCTGTTCTAAGATTTCAGTTAAATACGTATTACTCATGAATGACAAAAGGACTAACAGGATGACAAGCTATTTCCCAGGGGGTAGGTAAATTTGGAGAGTGTTTATTACAGAGTCAATGTTCCTCACCAACACCTGATTGTGCATTCTATTAGATTTTGTGTTCTGTTCTCTAAAATCCTATATATTATAAGGTGAGGCTACAGGTGTTTGTCAGGTGGGGCTAAGGGAATCTATTACCCTCTTAGCATTTTGGGACATTGTCATTTTTCACCCCAGTCTCTCAGCACCTTTCCTTCCCTGTTCATGTTTGCATGTTGGTTTAGGGAATATGCAAATAGAAACATCAAGAAGTTCAGTACCCTCTGTTATAGAATGCAAATGAGAGAACCATGGAGAATTTCATCTCTTTCAAAATCTCTCTTTAAGGTACCTCAGGTTGAATTAATCATTATTAGTGCATTTCAGTCTGCTTTAATTAATATAGTCTATTAACATATGATAAAAATTCAAAAATGTAATTGGAAATTGTCAAAAGAATCTGACTGATAATGAAAGATCTATGCCCTGGTGATATTTTCAGTTTTAAGTACATACGGACAATGTTAAATATCCTTCTGTGTCGGGTAAATATGCCTTCATCTGGAGGACTGCTTAGATCTATGTCACAAATAGTCATCTATAGATTAGCTTTTCTTTTGACCCTCTTTATCTTTGGCAGGCAGATCTACATGTTTATTAATGAGCCATAAATAGCGCTACTGTGCAGTAGCTCCATTACACACTTTTGTGTTGCTAATGTGCAGCAGACTAATCTACTGCGCATTAGCACAGTTTTGCCTGCTGCTCTAATGTGCAGTATAATTAGTCTACTGTGCATTTAGCATCTCATGTAGACTCACCTGGTCCTAGAATGAAAGAGTAATGGCTTGCTGGATTTTTCTTCTTTTACTTCCTTTGTCTTCATTGTGTTTGTATAGGTGGTGCTTCCAATGATATGACCACACAAAAAGCCTAGCTGGATAATGATTATATCAGTATTACTCACTTAATTGCAGCAAGATTTGGCCAATAATATTTGCCTGCACTTGATTGTCTTTCTATTTAATGCCATACCCAAACATTATTGTGTAAATGCCTTTTGGATTTGATTTCCTTCTTTTAGAATAGCAAATACGACTATTTGGCAATTGATGAAACTGTCCTCTAAGTGTACATAATTCACATTGATGGTTATAGAAGCTGGAAATATATATTCTGTGAAGTTCAGTGTCAATAGCCAAGAAAAGCATATTTAGTTGTGGAATGTGGGCACTTTAGAAATGCAGGATTGTTGATCTCAGCTGAGAACTTTGACCTCATCCAGAGAAAAGTTCATGTAAGTGTCTTTCTGGTTACCAGACCCTAGTGAATGTTAACAGATGACAAAAATAATCTAGTTCTATTGGCCACCTCCTGTGGTTGGCATCCTGCCATGCTTAATTACACTTAATTATATTTTATCCTATCTTTTTATGCATTTTGAATAGTGTATCCTATATAAACCATTTCCAGTTTATCTTTTCTAATCTTACATCTCAGTTTTTACCAGTATAAGAAGACTGGACAATCAAAACATTTTTATGACCATGTATCATAAAATCATAGAAAAGTGGGGCTGGAAGGGATCATCAGAGGACTTTTAGCTTGGCAGGTGTCCTGATAAAGGACATTATTTTTTCTTTCAGTTCTACAGTGATGCTTTTTCCTTCTCCTATTCCTACTGTCCATCCCCCCATGGGAGATTTGTCTTTATAGGAGGGAAAGTTATTAAAGGAAAATGTAGGTTTTAAAATAAACCAGAAACATTAAGGTTTGGCTGTGCTTTTGTATAAGCATATATGTCTTATAAAACAAGTAGTGCTTATATAGAGAGCGTAAAAGTGAAGGAGTCAGTTTTATGAGTGTGGAATGATTTTTACTCATGAAATCAGAATTAGGTCTTCATTCCATGTCATGTAGTGTACAACATTTTGTGCTTCACTGAGAGCTGGGGATAAAGACTCTTATAGCATCCCTAGTTTATATGGGAATAAATTGTTGTTTGAATGACCTGTCATGGAGCTAAGTTGTAAACAGCATGCATGATCCATAGTTCACTACAGCAAACAACTCCTTGGTGGGAATGATAAAAACTCAAGAAAGCAGGGGAGCCACAAAAATGAACACTAGGTCTTCCATAGCCTTAGAAAAAATTCTGAATTCAGTGAATTTTAATGCTTTAAACCCTAATACTGCAATTAGACTTGTCGGTACGGACAGGAGTGACATTCACCTTCATTTTGCTATAGGGGACAATGGAGGGTTGCACAGTTCATTGTCATTTTTTATTAAAACAGATAAGAATGGACTCTGGGTTGTGACCCTTCTATTCAATGAGACCTCCAAAAAATCACTCAGCTGCAGAGATAACATTCAAGATCACCCTCGAGGCTGCATGTGCTCTATTGCACAAGAACCAAAGAGCCCAGTGAAAAATGAATATTTTTCCTGGCTTCTTCCATATTCTCTGATTCTATATGCTTGACCTAGATGATCAGTTATCAGTGTTTTGCAAGGTAAGTGTAAATTTGACATATTGTTCTTATTAATAATGATAATTATAGTAATAATAATAATATTTTTCATATTATGCTTCACTTCAGTGGACCTGAAAGTACCATACAAATAACAGCAGCAACTTTATCTCCATTTTATGAATGGACATATGGGGCATGTCTTTACCAGATGCGTTAATGTGCATGAGCATAATTTAATGTGCATTATGGCCATGCATCTACATGTGAGCACCCTTAATGAGCATTAAAAATGGTAAATTTAGGCTAATTGCACCTAAATTTGATATCTGCATTTGCACACACACCAGGATCTCAGCAGGTCCATGTGCCCCCAAGGACAGGCCACAGATTATACCCCTTGCAGAGGTGCTTCTTGACCATAGGTGAGTGTTGCAAAGGCTTACAGCTTGCTGCATCCCTTGCCTAGCCCTGAGATCCCCCCCCAGTGCTGCTGGCTGGCTGGCCAGGGCTGGCCAGAAAGGGACAGCTGTATGGGAGCCCAGAGAGCCAGCATGGGATGACCATGTCATCACCCTCCTCCTCCCCATTGACCGCCATTGAGCCCCAGCCCCACCCATGTGCATATGCCCATGCCAATTGCCAGGGCCCCCAGGTGGATCCAAGATGAGGCGTGTGACTTTGTGGCACTCTGGGCTATTTCAATGTGCAGAGGCAGTTTGCATCAGGCAGGCGGGCTCTCGAATGCCCATACGAGGCCCTGTCAGGTGGGATGCAGGAGTGAGGGCACTCTCAGTCAGCATGGCAGTACTGTGTAAAAGTCAAAGTCTTGTGCAAACTGTGGATGGCCGTGACCAGCTTCAGTTGTCAGTTTGGTAATGCCCAAAAGTACATGCCCTTTATGCAGCAGCTGATAAACATTTTGGTGCCCCAGGAGCTAGGCTGCACCCCTGCTAGTGCCACCAGCCTGGGAATCCTGGACCAGCCTCCACCCCACTCTGACATCTCCAGTGACATGTCACCAAGGGAGGGGTCTTTGGGCCTTCAGCACCCCGCCATATCCTCCTCCCTGGCTGCTGCATCCACAGGCAGCTTGGGGAGCTCTGCCCAGAGGCTGTCTTGCCCTTGACACAGTCCCAAACCCTAGCATGAGGTGTGGCTGGCCATGCCACCGCTGGCTGCCAGTAGTGCCAGATCCTCCCTCTGGGGGCCCTTGGCTGGGTGTCAGCCCACCATGCACTGTGGGCCATGGATACCAGGTTCAGCTGGATACCATCACCAATGCGCAGGCCCACACCAAGCCACCAGCCTTGCCAGCCCCGAACACATGGTAAGTCCTGCACTGGGGGAGGCCCCTCCCAGGCCCCGCTCCTTGCCTGGCCTGCCCACAGTCCCCTGGCCCTGGGCTCTGCCCTCCACCCTGCAGCATGCAGACAGATGAGGCACAGTTCAGAACCTTATTGAGCATCCCATGCATAGCAAAACCCCCTCTCCATCTGGACCAGCACCATGCCACACCACCTATCCACCCAGAGGCCCTGCCAGCACCCCCAGCAACACCTGCTGGACCAAGACCCCTTTCCAGCCTGGATTGGTAGCTATCACCTCCTACCCCCTCTTCAACAAAGGACTTGGACTCTGTTTCTCTTCCCTACCTGGATTCCAACCCTTCCACTGAGTCTCTTTCTCCTGCTGCTATAGTGAGTGCCTTTGTGTGTATGTGTGTGTGGGAGTGCTTGTGTGAGTGTGTTTAGGAACCAAGCTGTACAGTACATTGTTCATTTAATTAAACTGTTATTTGGAACCCTGATTTGGGTTTTGCTTTACAATGGTTCCAGCCGTGCTCCAATCTCTGCTCCTCGCCCCTCTACCTGTGTCTCATTTCTCCCTCTCCTGAATCTGACTCACCACTACCTCCAATACCTGTCCCATGCTCCTGTGGCTCCAGCCATCCTGAGCTCCTCTCTGCCTGCAAATCACTGTTTTTTTGCCACTGCCTTTTCCCCTGATCTCTGCCACTCTTCCTTGTCCCCACTGCCTTTCCTCCTGACCTCCCAGCTTTCTGCCTCTGTCTCCTGGCTGTTTCCCCCTTGCCACTGGGTTTTTTCCCTTGCTTCTACCCTGGCACCAGGTGACCCCACATAACCCCAGGGCCACTTGACCTTAAGTAACCCCAAGCCTCAATTCCTCAGCCAGCTTCTCTCTAGTCTACTGGTTCTAATCTCAGTTCCAGCAACTTTCACTCCTTACACTTTCTCTCTCACCTTAATCCTCCCTCAGGTATCAAAGTACCCCAAACACACACATACATACTGTACTATCCAAATTAGGAACTCGCCTGTGTATATGTGGGTGGTATGTGTGTGAACTGGTGAATTTATACACACACACGTCATTGTGTATATGATATACAAATTAATTATCTGTATATGTGTACAGTGTGTGCGGGTATTGACAACTGATTATTATCTAATTTTTGGTGTGCAGTGTGTACGTGCTTGAATTAGTGATTGGTATACATGTGCCTAAGCTGGTTTGGATATGTATGTGCCTGAGTTGTTAGTGTGTGTGTGTATGCATCTAATTGATTTGTGTGTTTGTATATGTGCAATTGTGTCACACGCTCCTGTCTAATAGTGCAATATTGAGATCCTGAGAAGCAACACATGTCCCAGCAGCTCCATGGGCACAGGTCTCTCATACACCAAGGAAGGTGTTGATGCTGGTAGCAATGTCCTTCTTGGTTGTCGGGGAGGGCAGGTATGTGTAGCGCTGCCACAGGTAGTCCTTCCGGTCATAGCTCAAAGTCTCAAACCAGGAATGCAGGTGTGCCTAGGGCCTAGTGGCTCAGGTCCCCTCAGCCTGCACAAACAGCTTATTGTGCACTACCTGAGTCATGTGCAGCAGAGACATATATGGGGCACAGCAGCAGTGGGGGGGGGCTGTCCCAGAGAGGCCCCTTGCGGAGAGAGGGAGGGTGCAGCCAGCCCCTTGCCCCAGTTGTCAAGGAGCCCCACATGCCCTGAGCCCAAGCACTGTGGTCTGGACAGCAGCGCAGAAGAGCAGATGGCTTGAAGCGCGGAGGGGGAAGTGGGGTCTAGAGCCATGGCAGCAGTTGCAGCCAGCAGCCAGATCTGGCCCATCCTGGGAAGGGTGTGGGGGAGGCAGGTTGCCTGTGGCCAGCACCCATAGTGAGCAAGAGGGGATGGCAGGTTCTGTCAGTGGCTGCCAGGGCCAAGGCCTGCCCAGGTGATTTACCATGGTCCCTGGGCACCCATGTATGACTGATCCCTGTCCTGAAGCTGGGAGGTATGTGTCCCCTGATGTAGAGCATCTTGTCTCTGAAACCTTGCAAACTCTCACAAAAAGCTTCTGTCTCTTGCTTATGAAGACTCAACATTTTGATGCAGGGGAGGGCCCACCATCGCCAGTGGGGATGCTGCCTCAAGGCCACTGCCATCTACTGTTGGAATGGTCTGGACGCATTGGCTATGCCAGTGGTGTACCAGGAACTAGACCATGCTGCTTCAGCAGATTGTGGCAGTGGTGAAGGAGTGGGAGGCATGGGAGCCATGGAAACAGGCCTGGTAGGTGAAGGACATCACCTAGGTGGAAGCATGGGACCAGGAACAATGGGACCACTGGGCTTGCGTGGAGGCCCTGGAGCAGAAGTGCCTGAAGCAGCTCCAGCAGCAGGGGAATGCTGACTGCCAGGCCATATAGACCCTCCTGGCTCTGGTGACTGCATACATGTCCCTGATGCCTGGCCCCTACCCATGGCTTCATAATGCCCACCCACAACAGCAGGCTGCCACCTGGCCCTGGGAGGAGGTCCTAGGAAACCTCTTGTTTACCAGACCTCCAGGCTGAGCCCCCTCCCAGAAACTTGCTGCCACCCACCTGGGCCCAGTCCCACTGCTCTCCCCTACACTGTGTTGCCTGAGACCCAGCGCTGTATGAGGCTGCTATCCATTGGTCACTATGGCCCCTGGACCTATAGGGGAACATCCACAGGCTGGGGTGCTGGGCACCTGTCCTCCAAAATATTGTAAATAGTTTTCAATATGTATTTAGTTTGCCTGGGGTATATATTTTGCCTCCTGCATGTAGTTTGTCTCATGTATATAGTATGTCTATGTATGGTAATAGTGGGTTTTGTATTTTTGGTGGGCAGGGAGGATAGGCAGGGGCACTGTTTGTTGAGGGGGAGGGATGGGGTGAGGGCTGTGGGGGCAATAAAGCTTTTTTGTTTCACCCATATTTGTGTCCTGAAAGTGGTGCTGCTGGCCAGCAGGGGTTATGGGATCTGTGGGCAGCAAGGCAGGCAAGCTGGAGAAGGGAGTGCAAGAGGAGAGTGTTGGACAGAGCCTCCCACACCCAATGCCATGGCCTCTGTTGTCAGGTGAACAGCTCTCCTGGGGCCTGGGTGGAGATGGGCCTGCTGGGATCAGCAGTGCCAACACCATGGCCAGCATCAGTGCAGGGCACTGGTCATCATTGTCAGGGGCTAAGCTGGAACAGTGGGGCTCTGGGCACCAATGGGAGGAGCAAGGACAGGGGCAGCCCTGGAGCGGGGAGGCAGAGTGGGCAGAGAGGGAGCTGATGCATGCTGCCCGTGTGCTGGACACACAGCTTCTGGGCAGGGAATGGGCTGGCCAGGGATCAGAGCTTCCAAGATGGCTGCCAAGTGCTAGAAGTTGGCTTTGGCTTTAACATGGCTGCCAAATGCTGGCAGCCATGTGACTGGAGCTCCCTTCGGTGACCACAGGGCCACATGGCAGAACTGGAGGGATTTGGGACTAACTTTAGATCTAAACATACTAACTTTATTCCCAAGCCCTTGCCAAAAATCACTTACTGCCCATTAGCTTAATTTACATTATATTTAGTTGTGCTTATTTGCATGTGTAGGTGTGTCCACTGAGACACAGGGAGAGGAAGTGTGTCAAGCCATCCAGCAGGCCTGTTGCAGAATCAGGAATGGACTCAAAATCTCCTGAGCCTTCAAAAAAATACTCTGTACACAAGATTATGTGTAAACCTCTTTTTATTATTTTCAAATAAGTTTTTCCTTTGTAAATTCTCTGTTTTTGTCTTGTTAACATTTCCTTGAAAGAACATGAAGATTCCATCCCTCAGGACTGGAAAGGATCCTTTCTGTGCCAGAAAGTATCTAATGCAATGAAATTGGGATTAGAATAGGATTTGAAGAACCCATGCAGACATTTCATTTTATGAAAAATTAAAATTTGTTCCTTTCTTGGGTGATGGACAGGCATTACTTGTTTAGGCTCCTCCTGAATTCTACAGTATATTGCTGTATCGTACTACAGTGAAAGTCCTCAAGCTATATTGCCAGCCTGGGTGGAAGTTCTAGCCTTAAAAGATAATGAACTATGCTTTTAGAAATGTGATTCAACATAACATGGAGGGGTATCTTACTAACGTGCTATATTTGTATGAAATCAGCAAAACTGTGAATTTAGTAGGTCCCTACCAATGAAGCATTGAAGCACTCCACACCAACTTTGTTGCCTCCAGCCAGCTATGAGGCACTGGGTATATCTACACAAGACACTTTGAGTGCAGCACATTAGTATGGCAGGAAAAACCCATGCTAACGTGTGACTGAATTAGTCTACTGTGCTTTAGTGTCATCAAAAAAAGCTTGTGTTGGCACTGATTATGGCACATTAAGGTAGTATTTGTAATTACAGGCACTAAACTTAATGTGCCATAATTAAGATGCATTAATGAATGTGTAGACATGTTGTAACAGGTCACTCTCTCCAGTGGCATCTTCCCTGTTAATCTGCGCCTTACGTGGGGCACCCTTGGAGTCTACTTTGGAGCTCCTATGACCCGCCCTCTACTCATCTGCCACGTCTTGATGGAAATTATTGTTGACGTTCTTGGAAGTGGGTGACTGCCTATTTTGTATGTTAAGGTCTTTCGCTTACATGGGCCTGACCTCTGTATTTCTCTAGCTATACCTCCCCATCCAAAACCCACCGAACAGGGTTTGACTCTGAGGCTCTAGCTTTTTCCAGTGTTGGGTGTGACAGCTGAAATTATGTTTGTGTTCTTCAGCTTGCTGAAGGCTCTATGAAGATTATATCAAGTGTTTTTTCTGTATTTGTTTATATATTAAGCTATATGTTGTTGTTAAAAGCCTAATTAAAGGTTAAGAATTGTGAGGCCTTCTATAAAGTAAGGCCTAGTAAATTTAGCAAAACCTTGAAATAGTAAGGCCATGTGGTGTAGTTAAAATCACCTTATCAGAGAAATGCCAGGCTTGTACTGCTAATTGGTCAGTCTAAGGAAAGTTGAAGTAAAAGGAATCTCAGTGGTTGTACCTTAACAGAACCATTCAGAAGCTTTAAATGAGCTGGAATATCTGGAAACTATTTAGAAGGAAGAGATAGCTCTGTAAAAGAATTAGTTAGCTGTTGCCTGGATCACTGGGCCTGTGGACCTCAAATAGCCCAAGAACTGCTTTCCAGGGTCCTTTGCAGTAACACTTTGGACAGTGTCATTCAGGGACGCCTGACTTCACTGAACTTTGAGGAAAAGAAGCTTGCTGTGTATCAGGCATCAGAAGGGACTGCTGATAAGTTGCTGATGCTAATTGCTTTTGTCTGTTATTTAGTTGTGTTTTTGTTAAGTCAATAAATCTTTCTTACCTTTCTACCCCTGATCATACTCTCAATCTGAACCCACTGCAGGCGGCTGGGACAATTGGACCTTGATACAATTTGGCCCCCTGGTCTCTCACTGTGCCTTCTTTGGTGCTTGTGCTCTCTGCAGCCCTGTCTCACTCTGTACCCTCTCTGGCGCTTGTTCTCTCTGTGGCTCTGTCTCGCACTGCACCACACTGGCGCTTGGGCTCGCCACAGCCCTGTCTCGTACTGTGCCTTCACTGATGCTCAGCCTCTCTGTAGTCCTGTCTCACTCTGTGCCCTCTCTAGTGCCAGGGTCAGTGCACCCCAAAATGTTACTCCCTCTCTGGCACTGGGTTTCCCATGGGTCCCCTATGAGGCCTCCTCCATCCCCTAATAGCCTCACCCAAGCCACCAGTGTTAGTCAATAATCAAAAAGGAAAAAATAATAACTGCCACCAGTCACTATGATTAAGCAAAGCAGCAGGTCAGCTTAGGTTTGCAGGCTTTGTGCTTCAGCTCCCGACCATCAGCTACAGTCCTTGTTGTGGTGCAGCTGCTGTCTCTCCACAGCTTCGTAGTTCCCACCTTCGGACTGTTCGCCCAGCTTCGCTGTGGAGTTCTCAGAGGTACTCCTTCCGCTTTGGCTGCTGTCCCTCTTACTGCTGCTCTACCCAGGGTTTTTATAGTCCTGCCTCTTCTGGTCAGCTGCCTAGCTGGCCAGGTTCAGCATTTAACCCTTTCCTTACCAGCACTCCATGCCCAGAAAGCTCTGGCCTTAAAGGGGCGGGCCTGTTTTCTGGTGACAGGGTTATGTTTTTCTGTTACACATGCCCACTGTCTCATATTATTGTTTACCATGCAGATTTCATTTACCCCATCTGGACATTTGTAAAGATTGTACCTTTTGATTAAGTGCTGTCCTACCAGCTGGACACCACATTCACACAGGGAGCTATTCAAAATGTTGATTTTGTACAGTGTTGCTTTGGAGTATCCATATCCAGATCTCAGTCTATCCAGCTTGACCTATACTTCCTGTTAAGGTCATGTCCAGTGGGGATTTGTTTATTGTTGGTGTAAAATGCAGGATGAAGAGCATTTTATACCATTTTATATCAGACCAGATTACTCTTAACAACCGTTTCATTTTCATAAACACCTCTCTTTATCTAAATTTAGTACAACACACAAGGCCACAGTACGCAGCCTACTGGGCTCTCCATGGGCCCAGAAACCTGGCAGAAAGGGAGCAGTTAGTGTTTGTCTTCTTATGCCACTTGATCTAAAGCCTGATTGTAAAGGGAATACATCTGTGTGTGCAAGTTGTGCAGCCTGTTATGAGTCTCTGTGCACTTTAAGTACAATATCCAGGTTTTTATTGCACCAACTTTTGGACCACACAGGAGAACAGTAATCTGTTAGGCTTATACCATTGTAAGTGTAGTGACTATGGGCACTTTGAAGTTGGCACACTGTGTAGTGCTGGAAAAATGTCTTAAAGCAGCTACCCATGCAGCAGCTTTACTGCTGACCTTCTGAATGTGATGTTTATAGGTGAGAGAATGGTCTAACATGACTCTTTGGTAAGTTGGGATATGCTGATGGGGAAGGCTCTGGTTGCCTGCTCTGATATTTAGCGTGCCCTTGGCTCAGAAATTGTTCAGGTAAAAGACTGATGATACTGACTTATTGAAGCTCTTCGCTGACCTTGTGCCTCTAACAACTCTCTCCCCTAGCCCTTGTGACACTGGCTTGGAGTGAAGGTGAGGCCCCATGCTCAGTCATCCTCACTGTTGGTGTAACCTATAGGCAATACTGCATGTTTTCACTATGACTCTGGGTGTCATATGGCAGAGCAGCTACAAGTGAGCACTGCTGCAGGTAAGGCACAGTGTGAAATGGGAACTCTTCTTAGCAAAACCTCCCCCAACGCTTCCCTTTCTCTCCTCCTGGAGAACTGGTGAAAACTCATCCTTCCAGGCCTTCACGCTTGGGTTTCACAGCCCTTCTGGCTCCCACAGCAGGAAGATGGAACAAAAGCATCTGAGTTTTCCCAGCTGTGAGGTAGAACATGGGCATTCTGTGCCATGGTAAGCACTGGGTTGTGAACAGCTATGCAGCTTCCAGTCCCAGGTTAGAAAAAGAGTCCAGACAAAGGACTCACCAGAGGTCCCTCAGTGTCTCATTTTTCTGTAGGGTCCACATCTTTGTGGGAGGCCCAGTCATGCAGCCCAAGATGTTGATTCCATGGTGTGCCAGAGAGCACTGGAGATGTGAATAGATAGCACCAGTGATATGAGGATTAAAGGAAACCATCAGTTTGGGGAGTTGGAATGGACAGGTTGGTGACTGCTTGCACCCATGGTGCTGTGGCACTTGAATGAGGCATCCAGGCCTAGGAAAGGCCCAAAAACAAGGTCTACAGATGACCAGCTGTTCTCTGAGGGAGGGTGCATGTGCTGTTACAAAACTGAAAGAGTTGCAGCACCAGGTTAAGGAATTAATGCAAAGGGTCAAAGACTACTTGGGATCCATGTATGACACCCTTGAGTGGCCACAGCTGGAAACTGGAGAGACCTTTGCCCTCCAAAGGTGGAGTGGTGTGGCAGGCTGTCTCCCCCAGCATGGAAAGCCCTGCTCCAGGGACTCCTCCCTGGGTTGGTTACATGCCTGAGAGTCCTATGGGGGGACAGAGGGGATATGGATTGCAGCCATAGGGAAATTCTCCATGCTGCACATTTTTTGGGAGATGCTGGAATATGGGGGAGCCCCAAAACAGGAGATGTGGCACATGAGAACTGCTGACCCATGGTCCAAGGAGCCAGGAAGGCATCCTGTGAGGTCCACTCTATGGGGCAGAGGTGTGGAAGGGAAGGGGGACCAGACTGCCTGACACTCAATGCCAGGGCCTGCATTGACTCAGCCTGCCTTCCCAGACCAACTCACTATGCACTGTCAGTTACTAGCATAGGCACAGGGATTCAAAGAGAATGGGGGTGCGGGTGGCCTATCAGACCAGTGGCCCAGGCCACTGTGGACCTGGGTTCTGCTGCAAGGGAACAGCTCAGCCTCTGTGAGGATAGGTAGCCCCTTGGGCTTTGGCCCAAGTTCTGGAGCAGACAATGTTCCAACAGTTTTTCTTTATTATTCACACAAAAAGTTTGGTAGTTGTAAAATTAAATTAAACCGAGGAGTGACAGTTTCACACATTGCATTCCCTCTGCTGCCCCAAAGTTTCATGTTTGTTAAGATAAGCCCCCATGGTTGCCCAACCCTCTGCCTGCTTCAATGTCATAACCAAAAATCCTGGTTTTGTCTGATAAAAAACAATATCCCTAATTTTCAGATTAAAAAAGTAACCCAAAATTCCCCCCTTTCCCTAAATATACATATATATATTAGGGCTATATGAAGCTTCAGTCACTGATTCGATTTGACAGAGATTCAGCCTGATATGGTGGCTGAATCTCCGAATATGAATTGAAGCAGGAGACCCTTTAATCTTTCTGAATTAAATCAGAACACTTCAAATTGATTTGGAGAGATTTGATGATTTGGACATAGACACGGCTTTAAACACTTTTTCTACATACCTCAAGGTACTAGGTGGCTAGTGAATGCTGAGATGCTGGGGCAGATGGAATGTCCCACCAGAGTGCAGGAGGGTCCCCAGCACACTCAGCAGCAGACACGGAAGTGCACCAGAAACACATCTGGGCCACTTTCAGGTCTGCTGAGAAGCGTGCTGGGGACCCCTCCCTGTGCCCCCCAGTTCAGTGACCCATGGAAGCTCCGGGGAGAGATACCTGCTTGCCGAGGCGGGTTGCTGGGCTAGAGACCCATTCCCCCCCACCCCAACCTGGGAACTTCAGAGCCCGAGGCTGCCGGCAGGCACTTCTGGGGAACCGGGACTCCTGATTGGCAGCTGAAAAACCATGGGAATACCGTGGGAATTTCAAATTCAAACTGAAACTTACAAGTGGGGTCTGACTCACTGCTTAGCAGTTAGGAGCAGAGCAGGGAGACAAGAAGACCTCTGATAGGATTCAGGTGTGGTTTCGGCCACACGTGAGCCCTCGCACCGCAAGAGGAGCAGCAGCAGCAGTGGTGGAGGAGCGGTGAGTAGGGTTGTGCCGGCAGCTGGAGCTGATCTGGAGGGGAGCCCCCTGAATCGCTTATAGCTGAGCCGGCAGGGAGCCACACTCCCAAGCCGCATGCGAACAGAGCGTGCAAACAGGCGCGCTCTGTAAAGGCGTGCCGACATTTGCGCCAGTGTTCGCGCAGAAGGAGAGCAAGGAGGAAGTGAAGAGGGACTTGACAGCAGGAAAACCACCTTTTCTAGAAACATGGTGAGTACACGTAGTGCCACTGCCAGGGCCTGGCCCCTCTCCCTCCCCCTCCCTCTTCCCTGGTGCTGCCCCCTGGTGCACCTCTGAGGCCACCACCCAAACCCAGCCCATGGGGGGCCCGCTGTCTGCCTCCCCCACCTTGGCTGCGGGTGGTGGCTGGGCAGGGCCCCGGGGGGTGAGGAAGATGTCTGGGGCGTCCCCTGGCTGCCCCGCTTGTGGCCATCTTCAGGCCCTGGAGGAGTGGCTGCGGGAGCTCCAGGCAGAGGTGAGCAGGCTATGGGGGATCCGGGCGGCAGACGATGAAATTGACATGTACTTCTGTTCTCTAAAGGGCCAGAAACCTACTGAAGAGCCCCCCAAACCCAGAAAGGCAACTTGTCGGTGGCAGCAAGTTCCCCTTGGACCCAGGGCAGCCCGTGCTGTTGCAGAGCCTGTACCTGAGGTACCACTTGGGAACAGGTATGCGGCCCTGGCCACCCTGGAGGAGACTGCTGAGGAGCACCCCCTCGAGGTGCTGATCGTGCACCAACATCGCAAGTGGAGAAGAAGAAGCGTTTCCAAAGGAGGAACAAGCATCTAGTCCTGGTCATCGGGGACTCCATCCTGAGGGGCACAGAGGGTCCCATCTGCCATCCTGATCCCTTGGGCCAAGAGGTCTGCTGCCTCCCTGGAGTGTGGGTTCGAGATGTCATGGAGTGCATCCAGAAGATTGTTAGGCCCACAGATTACCATCCGTTAGTGGTAGGCCACATGGGGTCCAACGACGCTTCGAGAGGCCGGCTGGAGGACATCATTGAAGACTTCAAGGCTCTTGGAAGACAGCTCAAAGCAATTGGAGCGCAGGTGGTGTTTTCTTCCATTCTGCTGGTGAGTCAACAGGGAGGGCGACGGGAGGCATGTATCGCAGCCATAAACCAGCACCTTCGGGGTTGGTGTTATGATGTGGGCTTCAGATTCTTCGATCACAGCCCGCATTTTTCTATGCGGAGCATGCTGGCGTACGATGGACTTCACCTATCGCCTAAAGGTAAGCATTTCTTTTCAGCTAGGTTGGCTGATCTCGTGCGGCGGGCTTTAAACTAGCTTCGCCGGGGGATGGGCCTTCTGGGAGAGGTGAGGACACTCTGCCGCTGAGCCAGGTGAGTCGGGCGAGTGTAGGGGGTTGTAGCTTGGGGGAAACATGTGGAGCGGGAAAGGCGGCATTGGGTAGCCTCAAATGCCTCTATACAAATGCTCGCAGCATGAGAGGTAAGCAGGAGGAGCTGCCTCTCCTGGTGGCTGTGGAAGACCCAGATTTGGTTGGGCGCATAGAAACCTGGTGGGACCCGACCCATGACTGCGCCATAGGCATCGATGGCTATGCCCTTTTCAGGAAGGACAGGATGGGGAAAAGAGGCGGAGGGGTTGTGCTGTATGTCAAAGAGCGTTTCTCTGCATCGAGCATCAACTTGGGGGCGACTGAAGAACAGGTAGAAGTGATATGGGTCAGGCTGCAAGGTGGACAAGGGGAAAGGGATTTAATGGTGTGTGTCTGCTACAGAAAGGTCCCGGAAGTTCCTGGCAGAGCTGCAGGACCTCCACTTGGTCCAGGAGGTGCATGGCCCCACCAGGGGGGATGCGCTGCTGGATCTGGTCCTGGCCTCGGGGGATGGTCTGATTGGAGGGCTTCAGGTACGAGACTCTCTGGGAGATAGCGATCATCGCCTGATAGAATTTGCTGTCCAGCATAGTGTAGCTAGGACCCACACTAGGACTAGGGTCCCAGACTTCAAAAGGACCAATTTCAGAAAGCTCAGGAGGCTAGTTGAGGAGGTGCTGCGGGACTGTAGGGTTGAGGAAATGGGCGTTCACAAAGGGTGGGCGCTCCTTAAGGAGATGATCCTCTGAGCCCAAGGGGCGACAGTTCCTGCCCAATGCAAGATGGCCAAAAGTGCTCGGAAGCCCCCATGGCTTAATAGGGATATTTGGGAGACCCTGAGTGCTAAGCGAGAGGCTTACTATCTTTGGAAGAGAGGAGCAAGCTCCAAAGAGGAGTACTCCTCTTGTGCTCGGGAGTGTAGGAGGGCTATTAGGAAGGCCAAGGCTGGAGTAGAGCTCTGACTGGCGACTAGGATCAAGGACAACAGGAAGTCCTTTTTCAAGTATGTGGGGAGCAAAAAGAGAGCCCCGAGAAATAACAGGTCCCTGAGGGACTTGTCGGGCAACCTGGTGCTTGCAGCCAATGGGAAGGCAGAGATCTTCAGTGGGTTCTTTGCCTCGGTCTTCCTGAGGGAGGACCATGACTTCCCTCCCGTTGGAAGCCTGTATTCCCCCTCGGGAATCACTGCTAGGCTGTGGGTGAGGGTTGACCTGGTGGAGGGGCTTCTGAAAGGGCTAGATGTCTTTAAGTTGGTGGGCCCGGATGACCTATACCCAAGGGTGTTGAGGGAGCTGGCGGGGGTGATTGCTGAGCCCTTGGCTCAGTTATACGAG
>JAGPOW010003316.1:139174747-139192652 GCA_030014935.1 Caiman crocodilus
CATAGTAGGTAAATATTTGTTGGGCCAGAAACTTGACCCTTTAGCAGTTAGGGTCCTTGGCTAGAAGCTGGGAAATCATATTTTAAGTCCCTGTGACAGCTCCCCACATGAGCTCTGCTGATCCTATCCCCATGGAGGAAGAGGGGGAGTGGGCTGAAGGAGCTATAGAGTACCTGCCTTTGTTTCCAGTCCAGGTCCCAGCCTGCTGGCCTTTCTGGCATCTGGACCTAAGGTGATGCTTTAGAGGCTGACTCCTCCCTCCAGGCTCCATGCCCTAGGTGCCTCCAACCTACTGTTCCCCACATAATTGTTGGGGCTGGGGGCGTGGTCTGTTGTTGTGATGGGGGGGGTCTGTTATTGTGCTGGGTAAAGAAATAAAGGTTGAGATTCATTGACAACTGTTTTCAGTGTATGTGTTTTTGGGGGTGCACTGTGGGTCTGGGGCTTATGGGTGGCCACTCAGGCAACCTAGTGTTGAGGGGGGGTGTATGGAGGAAGTGGTTATCTGCGAGCACCTCATGGATATGGTGCCATAGCCATTGCTTCCAGCTGTAAGTTGAGGAACATCCATGGTGTCCTGTGTACAGGCTCTTGAGACAGTGTCCTGGAAGCCTGTGTCAGGAGACTGCAGACTGCTCTGGGCTGGAAAGGCATGTGTCCTGGGAACAAAACATGGGACAGCCTTTTACAGAGCAGGGCTAGTCCCCAGGCAGCTGCAGCCAGACCCTGAAGCTCCCCCTGGCTTCTGATATGTGGAAGAGCTGGGCAGGAAGAGCCTTGGTCTGAACTGCTCAATTTGCTGCTGTCCCAGATGCATGTGTAGACACTGTTCTCGGGAGTAGTTTATTCCAGAGCTAATTTGTTCAGGTACATTAACTGCATGTGTAGATGTACCCACAGTGGAGAGAGAGATGATATGAGAAGTGGGAAGTAGAGACTTGCATTGTTATGGAGGAATACCAATCTTCTTCTCTGGAGGAGCACAGTGGAGATGATTTGAGCAAATGTAAATGTCATGACAAGTCCATTAGTCTGTTTCTAGCTTTTAAAGTCAAATTTTCCCCTTTTCCTATTTAGGATTGTTCTTTTCATGATTATTATTTCTTTCTCTTTTTCTCATTCTTCCATTTACATTTGTCCTCTTTCCACTCATCCTTTATGCCCCTGCCTCTTCCTTACCCCTTCTTCCATATATTCTGTCTATTACAGGCTTATGAAGTACTCAGTTCACGTAAAAGAGAATTTAATATTATAGGCTTCCTCTGAAATCAATGGAATCCAAGGATTATTTCAGTCCTTTATAGAATTGGGTCCTTTTCTTCTTTTTTTCTTCACTCTTCCAAACCTCTCACCCTACCTATTGTTTCTCTCATTCTTTACCATAACACCACCTTCCATTTTCTTTACTTTTGAATGTATTTGGTTCCTACTTGTCTGATGATATTTGATTTAAATGAACTGGTGCAGGTCTTCTAGCCCATATAGATTAGTAGAGAGGTGGAACGTTCCAAAATGCTGATTCAGCATAGTGGAGGTAGGGGGAGGAAGGCGGGGGGGGAGTTGCTTTGAACAAACATTTAAACAGTGCTGATGACTGCTGAAAAAAAATCTGCATGAAAATCACACAATCCATGAAATTTATTACACCTGCAGTTTGCCAGTTGCCTTCCTCATTTGCATATGCTATTTTGGCTTAAAGCTGAATAATATTTTACCACATACTTTGACATATAAAAATCTGTTCTAATCTAATTGAGATAATGTTGTGTGTTACCTATAGTATACCGTCTATAAGTTGAGCATTAGCGTTTCCAAACAATATTTGTTCTTTTAAATCACTTGTGCTTGGAAAGATCGTGCAACATTTCCAATCTGTTCTTGTTAAGAACATTTGCATTATGAAATTCTTCAGCTACCTTACTCTCTAAATCTTCTGTCTTTGTTTCATTGATTTACAGCTTCTAAATAATTTGGGGAACGCAGTTCGCAATTAAGTGCATTCTCACTCTCATATTCAAATTCTAATGAATACTTGTCATGATTCTTCTATTTTTAATAACATTAGTATTGCTATGCTGAAATGTCTTAAAGATCAGACCAATTTTTAATAGGTCAGTGTTCTTTTTATAATTACCTGACTCACTTATTTTGTTTGCCATTGCATGAATACTAGGTGTTTGCTTTAATTTTATGGTGCTAGCAGCAGTATAAGTAAATAGCTTTTCAGGTTTGTTTCAGAGAATAATTGTAAATTTTAACCTCTACAGTACTGTGTGCACATTCAACAGAAGGTGTGAATAATTTTTGTTCTTCAAAATGAATGGAAATTTTATACCAAAGCAAGTACATTCAAATGCAGTCATCATTTTTTTTCCAGCTCCATTAACACTCGTAATAGATTAACCATTAAGAAATACACTGAATTAGCTATTAGAGAATGCTTTAGATCTTGAATATATTTTGTACAGTACAGTAGTGCTTTGTATTTGGTTATAGTACAAAGAAACCCAGTTTGTTCTTTCCTTTACCTGATATTCATAGAAATGTATATTACCATCATTCTTTTTCAGTTCCAAATCTAAATTGAATCAAATCTGAATATGACCTCTGTGCTAAGAACAGAGGTGGCTTTTCCCCAGTAACAATTGTTTAAATATAGTGAATTGATGCTGAAGTCATCCCCAGTAGCAACCTTTTGATTGTAATCTCTCCAGTACATTTAGTCAGGATTCAACGGAAGTCTCCAGGGAACTACATTGGATCTCCAGATGACAAGACTGAATTTAGAATTATTTGTGTTCTTAAATCACCTCAGTGTGTGTGTGTGTGTGTGTGGCATTACCCCTGTTTTGCACTGACTAGGCCTGAAACAGCTGCTTGTCATTGAGGTCCCTGTTTTGCCGAAGACAAGGAAAGAAAGAAACAAGCCAACAAGAAAAAGGAAGCATGTTTCATGATTTAATACACAGCCACACATCACAGGAGTATTGGGCCACATTGAAAAAAATGAAGCAGAAACATAAACAAAACTCTGCATTTATACAGCCAGAAAAAATGTTATTAAATAATCTCTATAGGGACGTAGCATGTAGGTTCCAACTTGGAGCATAAGCCATGGGATCAGGAGGGACCTCTTATTTAATGAGTCGAGCCCCCTGCCATTTCAGGCAAACACATCATGTAATCACTTTTATAAACCAATTAGTTCCGTGTAAAAAGCCATTTGTTTTTTGTGGTGTTGTTATTTGTTTGGTTTTTCCCTTCACTATGTTTACTGGAAGACTGCTCCAGAATTTCACTTTTCCAATGGTTACAAAGCTTTCCATTTTTGTTCATGATTTTTGTTGTCAATGTGTTACCCATTTGCTTTTACGCTAACATATCCCTTAGCTTAGTTTTTCAATACCTTGGCATTTAACTCCCAGATGTATTTAGAGAGAAGAATCATGTGGCCTCTCAGCCTTCATTTTGCTAGTCAAAACAAGGTGAAATCTCAGTCTTATGTTGTAAGATAAGCTTTTTCCTGAACAACGCAGCTGCTGTCTCTTGCACCTGTTTCAGTTTGACGTAATCTTTTTGGGACTATAACAGGGGAGCTGGAGGCTACTGCTTTTTAAGGGAGAAACAACTGAGAACAGCCCTGCAACAGGCCAGGAGAATGCCTGGACAGAAAGGAAGGAGCCCAGGTAATATAAAGCTGGGTTTCTGAGGAATACAAGTAGTACAGTCCTGAACTTTGCACAGTCCTGTGGGCCAGAGCAGGAACCCTGGGGGCTCAGAAAGGGCTAGGGAGTGGGGAAGAGGCTTCTGCAATAGCCAGGTAACCCAGATGGAGCTTTGGACGATTTATTTAAAGCATTTGGATTATATTTTTGTTTAGATTAACCGGAGGGCTGGATGGGGCTGAAACATGTGGATAGGAGGCCACAGGGGTGCCTGAGGGACACCATTTACAGGCAGGAGATGGCAGTCCTAGAGTTGGGGATGCTGAAGGATGAGCCCAGTTAGAGTGTCAAGGGACAAATTAAAGGGTCAGGGCTGTCAGTAAACCAAGAGTAGCTTTGCCTGGGTGTCCCAGCAATGGCTGGGACAAGCTGAAAGCAGCCTTGCCCTGGCCAGGGATACAAGGGGGTTAGGGTAAGCTGAGAGCAGTCTCACTTGGGTCAGTGATACCATGGGGGCTGAGTGGAATTGTGAGTAGCTTTGCCTGGGCCAGGGCTAGGACAAAACATGAGACAGGACCAAGGGGCCTGGAGACCTGAGACACAGAGGGGGCTTAAGCCAAGAAAGCTGGTTCAGAACAAGTGAGCCAGGGATGAAGGCCTGGAGGCAGGATAAAGGTGGTCCAAAGCTAAGAGGGCTGAGGCCCTTCCAGAGGCAAAAATATTGGGGAAAATATCATCTTCAAGGAATGGGCATGACTATAAGGGTGGATAGAAGCCACAACTTGCCCATAAGGAAATTGGTGCCCTGAGGCACCAATAGGGCCAGAAGGGCCATGACTGAAGAACAAGGTAGAGCCAGACTAGGCTTACTCGGGGACCCTGGGGAAGTCTCCTTTTCATATTTGAAATAATTACATCAAGGTGTGGCAGGAAAGGAAAAAGGAGCTAAAGTGTGGGAGTGGAGTCAAGTGGCCACTAGGGGGAATCACAGCCATCCCTAGGGGGGCTAATCCTAGTACAGGGACATGAGTAAATAAATCGTAGGCCACATTCACACAAGCATGGATTTTTTTTCTCCTGAGACAAGAAGCAGCAGCACACCTTGTGCTACTTGTCCTGGGGGAAGGCCTGTGCCATGCACTGTCTCATGCGCGGCAGGTTACCCCAGGTGGGATAGAAGAGGCTGGGGCCAGCATCCTTACCTGAGGTCCTGGGAGCCTTAGGGAGCTGCAGCTATGGCATTCCTGCCACTCAGCCTAGCCAGCATCTGGAGCATGACTTTGGCTGGCCAGGCTCTGATTTTGGGCAGTGTGCACTGCTTCTGTGTGCACCGCCCCACTTTTATTTTTTACACAGGTTTTTTGACCTTGGGATTTCCCAGGGTCAACCCCCCCCCCCCCCCGCACTGCTACCTTGCAGCATGGAGAACACCTGAATGTGCAGTTTGTGGTGCAGCAGACAGGTCTGCAGCACCATATAGTGCGTGGCTGCACTTGGCTGGACACAGCTATATAGTGTATTGCAAATGAGGTTTATTTATGCTTTGCAGCATTAGCACTGGCCTTGCTCTACTATGCTGTCATACATCCAGGTAGATCCTCATCATTTTCTTCTGTTTCAATTAATGGACATGCCACATTAACAACAAATTGGCCGTGGCCTTGAAGTCCACCAAATTTAAGTGCCAACCTGTTCTGGTAGGGAACAAGCTTTGTAAATGATAGTCCCTATCTGAGCTCTTTAAACAGCTTTAAAGTACCGAGAGCCAGTAAAACACATTTCTGTTGACTAAGTCTCAGTGTAGGGGGAAAAAAAAAAATCTCTCTTTGGGTTGGTGGGTTCTGGAATACTGAGAATATTAAATGCCATTCACAGCAAATACATGGAATTATGCCCAGAAGCAAATATGTACTTTGTGAAGAGTAAAAAACAACAGCAATTACAGATTTTAGGCAGATCATCCTACTAGGAAGTGGGCAGGTGTCTTCCACATCAGCAAAAGTGTCTGAGTAGTCTCCCATAACACTAAGTGTAGCATGTTGCAATAGCTTCATCCGCTTAAAATTATTGAGATAAATCATTGCTAATCTTGCAATAGCTCTCCATGATAATGGAGCAATTACTGTGCATGATCATTGTACCAACTAGCAGGCTGTGCCAGTTGTAGTCATGGCATTTTCAACATCTTCCCTCTACAAAAAGATTCAGCACAATGCCTAGAATGAAGTAAATTGAACAAATCTCTTCTTGGAAATAAAAACTAAAACAAAATAGCTATTCAGGTAGTGAATATTGGTAAAATGCCATTGCTTCATATAAGCTGAAGACTTGACCCTCTAGATTTGCAATAGGGATGACAATAGGATATCTGTGCCAGTCACTAAAAAAAATAAAAAGAACATTTTTCTACAGAGTTTGGCTATTCCTACCATGAGTAGCCAAAACTAAAATAAAAGACAGCTCTCAATATATTATATTTTAAAGTATAAATTTAACAAGATAAATAGTGAAAGCTATTAATTTAAAAACATTTACATTTACCATTTTGCACAGATACTACAATTCTAGTTCCTTACTTTCCCACGACAAACTCCACTTCTGCAGTAAAACAGAGTTTATAAACTACAGCACTGAGCATTCAAAACTGTTTATTCAAGTACTAATTGAAGGCCTGACTCCACTGCCCTTTATGAAGCTGAGTAGTATCTTATTACACAATTAATCCAATTAAAGACAGTAAGAGTAAGTTACCCACTCTGAGTAAATTGAGCAATTGGGCCTCAACTTATTACTTCAGTAAACTGTTCTGAACCTTAGATATTACTAATGCAGTATAATTACAAGCAAATGCAGCTTCTAGTAGTTGCTTAACAATGATACATGCAGCTTGGGATAAAAGAACTAGTTTTACTACTACTGATTTGGACACACTGGATGCATCTACACATTCATTAATGCACTGTAGTTACTGCACATTTAGTTTAATATTTCCTTATTGAAGTACCAGCTGAATGTACAGTAACTACTTTTACTGTACAGTAGCACCAGCACATGGTTTTTTATGATGGTTACTGTGCAGTAGCCTAATAACACTGTGCAGTTGCTTATTAGCACAGTTTTTGACCAGCTCACTACTGCACTGTGTTATTAAGCTACTGCACAGTAAGCATCTCATGTAGACATGCCCACTGAAACCGATACATAAATATCTGTATTTTCCTTTAGAGAATTTATGACTATGGCATGAATTTGGTAGAACGGTGAAATATTACCATTAAGAATCCTTTACTCTTATGTTCAGCTTACAGTTTAGGCAAGGATTTTTCCCCTTCTATGGGCAGCTTCAATTCCAAAACCTTAAATGTACAATGTAATTTCATGATCCTGTATACAACCAAGAAAGGTAAGCTACTCATAGAGAATCCGAAGTTTTCCTCAAATCTGAAAGAAAAATATTTATACAGCACTACTGGGAAGACTATTATATATAGGGTAACAAGGTTAATGAAGATTCACAGAAGGAAACACTTTAATCTGTAGCCATTGATCCTGTATTTGTTAATGTAGCACAATCCTAGTTTCCAACCAGACCTGCTTACATTTCTGGGTTCTTTGATAATGAGCCATGACCAAGAATGTTTCTTCCCATGGCAAGGCAGATGACTGTGCCTTTATCTATTAGATAAGGACTTAGAACCATTTTTTGATAAGCCTAGTCAGTACTGCTTAATGAACTGAGCTCCAGGTAGGGCTGGCCATGAAAGCTACCTTGAAGTTTCAGTTGCTGCAGAAAGTGATGGCTCAATATCAGTGAAGAACAGAATGTAGAGACTAGATCTTCTATTCAATTATTATTTAAGTAAAATAGAAATTCTTTCTATTCTTTGATACAACTTGTACAGTTCCTGATATTTATCTTCAGTGTGGACTCTAATTCAATTACTTCAATTACCATTTCTCACTCTGTGCACTCATGTGGTAGCTTTGCTTCATCAAGGCCCATGGCTGAAAGATTCTAGTGTACACTATGGAAAAAACTCAATCTTGAGCATTGCTTAAGGCTTCAGATTGCAGCTTGTGCATACTACTGAAACTACATAACATAAAGCATCTGCAGGATCAGTCATCACTGACATTGCATTAATAACACAAGTCTTATATTTTGACTGCTGCATTTCAAGTTAGAAACTGATACAGAATTTGCTATGCAATTTTTTCAAGTATTGCTGTGAATCACTTCAAACTATTGGGGGTAAAAGAGTTCTAGATAAATTACAATTGTATTGAATTATGTGACCTTGTAGCAAACTATATAGTTGAGGGAAAAAAATGTGCAAATAATTTTGATAAAAATGATAACAAAGACCATAAGACATAAAATAGTTTTTATATCAATTTCAGCCATAATTATATCAGTTATAATTATATGAATTATGACTGATGTATGCTATATTATATTCAGCTGCAACTTCAGTTTCATGTACTGAGAGGACAAAGGTGTCAGCAAACCTAATGCTTGACATTCTGCTCCCAAAATCTTCAGGCTATGAGCAGAGGTATGTACTAGTCAATCAGTCTCCTTGGATCTGTTCCCTGCTATTCATTGAACAGGGGTCATGACTTGTGCTGAACTATGCTTGCATTAATTGTGAGTCCTACAAGGGCATATTTATATATCAAGAAACTGCAGATGTATACAGTCAGTCCTTGACTTGCAACGTTTCGAGTTACAACATTTCACACTTACAACATTTATAAATTGACACCCTGTTTCAATTTTCTGACATCAGTTTTGACTTTACAATGCTTGGTCTGACCCGACGCCATGTCAGCAACCAAGTTCGCTGCATCACCCATCTCCCTGGAGAACAGCTGTCCAAACTTCCTTTGATACTTTGTTTAAGAAAGCAGACAAGACTCCAGTAAAACCTGCAGCCAAGGCTCCTGAGAAGACTCCAGCCAAGAACCCTTCAAAAAGTCCAGCAAAGTCACCTCAAAGAAGTCCTTCCAAATCAATATGATTGCTATTTACAATATAAAATTAGTCTGAGGAGTGCCTATATGGTAAATATAAGGAGTAATTATTTGTACAGTCTATAAATCCGGCCTTATGTGTGTAATGATTCTGCTAATGCAGTGGTGGTCAACCTTTTTAATATGTGGGCCTCAGTGTAGCCCTCCCCAAGTGCCATTCCACTTCTCAGTTTGCTCTCTGGTTTCTTTTTCCAGTCTTATCTACTGCACTGCTTCCTTCTGGATCTGATGTGTGCTATACTAGAGGCTGCCTGTACCATTTGTGCACTCAGGCCACTGGTTGGCTAGCTCTGATTTATAGCCATGCTACTAAATGTTCTGACATGAGGGGAGCTCAGGTGTTAGAAAGACTGCAAAAAAAGGAATTACTACCAAAACCAGGAATGCCCACAACATAATGGTTCAAGCAAATGAAGCTTATAGGGATTCTTGGCAAGGTTATTAAGATTTCAAGTCGAGCAAAGGCTACAGATTAGAACACACAAGAGAAAGAAATACAGAGTTCAAGGTTGCAACCATCTGAGCTCAACTCCTGTTGAAGGGTTAAAAGCTATACAAATCCACTTGTGCTCTGTATTTTGATTACTTCCTATAGTAGTGAGTTTGATAAGTGAATTATGTGACACATCAACATCATCTTCCTTTTATTTGTTCCTAACTTTATACAATTGAACAATGCTGTTATCTTGTTCTGGTGGAGTAAATGTTCTGAATTTCCAGCAGCAGGAAGCCATGCAAGAAGCAGGGCACTGTGGCATATGGTGTTTCAGGTAGGCCTGCAATTTGCAATACAAGCTTCCAAAAAGAGCAGGAGTGGACCAGTTAGCACCTGAAATATGAGTCATAGGAAAGTAAGGTTGGAAAGAACCTCATGAGGTCATCGAGTCCAGCCCATTGTTCAGAGGCAGGACCATTCTGGACCAAACTACTCCAGCTAGTTGTCTATGCAACTTCCTCTTGAAAACTTTGAAGGAAGAAGATTCCACAGTTTCTCTTGCTTGCCTGTTCCAATGCTTAACCACCCATACAGTCAGACAGTTCCTCCTAATCTCTGAAGCTTGAGGCCATGACTCTTAGTCCTGTCACCTACAATCACAGAGACAAGCCATTCAGGATTCTACTCCTACCCTGTAGAGTATCTGCAACTGCACTAAACTTAGTGTGATCTGCAAATTTGCTAAGCATGCACTCAGTTTCATCATCCAAATAATGAAGATATTGAACAATACTGGACCCACGAAAGGCCCATGAGGAACCATAAGAACTTTCTTTTGCTCTCTTATTTTGGTGAAAAATGTGGGTTTGTTCAATTTCTTGATAACATTTTTAAAGAAAAACATAGATTAAATTATACCAAGAGCCAATCCCTCACAATTCGTGTTTGATATGCTCTTCCCAGGACTGCAAAAGAACAGTTATTGATTTTGGAAGGATTATAATAATATCATGAAGTGTCTCATTTATGTTTATATTCTTTTAAAAAGGAGTATTTCCAGCATGAAATGAACATGAACCAACATGAAATGAGATCTACTTTTTAGATGGATTTTCAGATTCTTTCAAACTGGGTTGTTTGTTTGGAGGGAAGGTTTTAATGCCAAGTATTTGATTTTTAAGCCTAGACTGATTTTCACCATTTCATACTAAGAAGTTATATAATGTATCTTTGTTGACCTTTTCCAAACACAGATTGACATATTCAGCCTTAGCAGTTCCCATAGTAAGCTTGCATCTCTTTCCAACTCTGTCTTCACTAATTGACCTATTGCTGGAAAAGTTCACTTTGAATAGGTACTTAATATAATCTAATGGCACATATGGGACGAAACTCTTTTCAGCATTGCTGCAGAGAATAGTGTTGAGTTGAAAGGCATCAATTGGGTGCAATTGGTAGGAAGAGGAATTCAAACTGTGGTCATGAAGGTGCCAGAATGGTTACTTTCAAATAAGGAGATGAGGGCATTCCTAATAAGATGTAGATGAAATCTATGGAAGTCACTACAGACAAGTCTGGGAACTTCAAAAAGGCTGAAGGGAGAATTAAATAAAGGGTTGGTTTTTTTTCAGAGGCTAGAGAGAAAAAACTGCAGAGAGAGAAGGGCAAGAAAGATAAAAGAGAAGTGGAAGATGTAAAGAGTTTCAGTATAATTCTCCAGACAGGTATTCTCAGGGGACTGACTATTCAACAGGATAAAAAAAAAATAGGTATAAATCTAGTATATTGGGCTTTCTTCCACACTGTTTGTATTACGAAAGATGTCACTTCTCAGGAAGAAGACTCTGAAGGTTCTAGGTCTGAAAACATCATTTTCAAATGCCTTCACAGTTTACTCATGCTGAGAAGGACTTCTTACCTTAAGAAATTTCACATGACTGTAGTTAATAAAACAGAAGTTGTTATCCTTTATGATAGCATTTCAGCCATGAAACTTTCTTGCCACATTCTCAAAGTTGTTGCAGTATGGTTATATATTAGTATACCTTTACATACTGTAGATCCACAATATTAAATGTCCAGACAAAATCAATCTGCAAAAGAGCAATTGTCTATGTGCAATACCCTTTTTAAACTAGTGAGGCAGTTTCTATTATTGCTTAGGTATGTGTATACCTATACCAAAATGCAAAATTCGGCCCTGCAGCTCCCACAGATCACATTTCATATTATAAGAGAAACAATGCACAAGGTATAGCTGCATAAACTGAATCTGAAGCCAATAAGTTTAGACTTATTTATAATGCTGTTCACTTAAAATTGGACTAATGATTTTTTTTTAGAATGCATTAAAAAAACCCTCACTCTCTGACTAAAATCTTATTTCAAGTTTCAGCTTCCAGTGAATTTTTATGACCAAATTACAAGCCCCTGAATATAGGGGTTTATATAATGAAAATGCTGACAGCCCCTTAACTATCACAGCAAGACCAGACACTGGTATAACATAAAAGGAACCCTTATCCAGTAGAAGGGTGAATATATAAATCATTGTTATGAAAAATTCCTTTCTCCTTAGTTATATTCAATCTACAAATCATAAACTTATTCTTGCTAGCAAAAAATAGACTGGATTGGATTTTAATGTGTTTTTTTCTCCCTTGCTTCTCATCATTCTACATCTGTAGTGAGTCTTCTTTTCAATCATTTCCTTTGTGATTGTTCAGCTTCATGTTTCTTATATTTTGTTAGGCTAAAATATAATGTGCTTGAAGTTTATATTGGGAGTCCCATGAAGCTAGTCGGCTCAGACCCTGGCTTTCATCTTCAATGGGCAAAGCAAAAAGACAGCAGAAAATGGAGGCAGAGGAGAAGAGAAAAAGCCATTTATATTTTTGAAGTGGCTAATGTTGTAATAGTTATTCTGGAATAGAATACCTCTCTCTTCAGATAAGTACTGGCAGCTGAGCCATCTGCTGCATAAGATACCTACTTCTAAAATATATAGCAGATCTTATTTTTTAATAGTGTGATATCTGTCGCATGTTTACTTATATATGGTAAAATATACTTTGTTCTGCTGGATTCATTCTGCTTTCATTTACTCTGCTTTGCCATTCACCCTGTGTACTGCTGTCAAAATCTGACTAATGGGCCTTTGGGAGTCAGCTGGTCAGTAAATCTTTCCTTTTGGAAGCTCCTTTGGCTTTGTTGAGCTGTTTGGTCATTATAGTAACCAATTGAATTAGAATTGTATTTTAGTTGATGGATCATTATAGCACAGACAAAAATTACAGCAGTAGCATGGTAACAAATTAGACTGAAGGGAAGAAAAAAAGACTAATTTATTTTTTATTCCTCCCATGAATAAAAGCTTTACATTTCCAAATATTACCTGAGAAAACAGTAAAAAAATTCAACCTGTTTATGTGAGCAATAATTATATATTCTGTGTTAGGTGAAAACATTCTGCTGTGCACTGATGAAGACTGTTAGTCATTTCATCATGTTCTGCAGCATCGATCCTCCTGACTGCACACAGTACTAATAAAACAAGTTAATGGAGTTTATTCTGTCACAAACACTACAATTTCAAAGAGTTGATTGCAGTCTATGGGAAATCAGTGTCTAACAGCCTCTTAAAGATGTACAGTAGCTTTAATATATTATCATATGGAAGATATACATTTATGTCCAGTAATCTAATATGCAAGTTCACATTAAAGGGAAAAGAAACAACATTCTCTGTACACTTGCTAAATCACAGAGAATGTTATAATGGCAAAATATGCACAATGATTGTTCTTTCACATTTCCAATATTTACAAATTCTTAAAATGATGGTTTGTTTGAAAGTCAAATTAGCTAGAACACAGACATGAAAAAAAATCACATTTTTTAAGATCCATTTAAACCAAATTGTACTATTTAATGAGTAACTTGCAGCTTGGATTAATGTTGATAAAGATGTACGAACCAAATGTTATTTCCCAGGCTCTGAAATTGCATGTTATTCATGCTAAAATATGAGGCTGATTATAAGATTCAGTGGTAATCAGACTGAATTAATAGGAGCCCTTTAACAAATCTTCATTTCCTCAAGACTCATGACAATCCTAGTAAGTAAATATTGAGAGGATGTACTTTCCTAGAAAATGGATTTGAATTGTTACATGAAAATTGTGGTATTGGTTCACCTAATCAATATAACTTGCTAATTTAAAATATTCTTTAATAGACTTGAAGGTTTACTAAAGGATAATATGTTCTCCCACCCATTCAATCTAATTGCCATTAAAGTCTTAAGGCAGAAAAAAGGGATGCTTTGTTGTTCACTAGCACCAAGTATAAAAGAAATCCATTTTCATAATGGAAAACTGGCATTTTACTTTGGTATCGCCTTATATAAGGCTATTCTAGTTGGTTTATAATGGTATATTAATGGTATATTAATTAGGGATAAAAGAACTTAGTAGTTGAAATCTATGACCCACTTAGAATTTGTGAACTTCAAATTTCCAGATAGATTTAAATCATGAGGGGACTTTCCCATCTATAAAACTGCAGCACATAGAAATTGGTTGTGGGAGTTATAGTATTAAGGACTGTCTAGTTCATAAAATCAGGTCTCTGATGGAGAATAGAGAAATTGGGGTGATTTATAGCTGAACCATATTCATTTTTAGTTTTGTTCCCTATTTGTTGCTCATTAGGAAACAGAAAAGAAGATGGAGAAGGTGAATTACACATGTAATTAATGTGAAACAGTATACTCTGGAGCAGTTCAAGCCAGAGTAAACCATAACTACACATGTGGCCAGGAGAACAGCAATTTGATCCAGGGAAGAGCAGGTCTGGGCTGGCAGGGGGCACTGGGAGCCAACCCTGGCCTCTGGGTGGCAACAGGAGGCAGTGGAGAAACTGACTGGGTCATGAAAGTGCTAAAAGTGCAGAGCCATGTGGCTAGGCAGCCGGCAGAAGTCTGGCCCCCAACTGGCTGGGCTGGCTGGGTTCAATTTACACCCATGGTGACCATTTACACATGCATTTTGTTACAGTAAATTACCCCGGCGTAAGACAGTACTGTCCCCAATGGTACTCTTATGCCAGCATAAATTAGTTTACTGTGGCCAAATAGCATCATGCATGAAGATGGTGACACTTTACTCTGCAGCTAATTAGTCTGCTCTGTTGTAAAGTGCATGTGTTGATGTGGCTGATGACACCAGATGTGGGACAGTTTATATTCTATTTGTTACATACATAAGTGAACTTAAATTCCTAAAATGAAATCCTATTCTACCCTGCTCAAGTCCCTAAAAAACTGCTAAGCTAAAGCATAGGAGAGTAACAGCCTAGGGATGTGACCAGGTGCCTGGAGCACAGAGTCAGCAGTTACTTCCTGTTGCTGCCACAATCAAAATTGTTCATATGCAGCTGCTGGCAGAAATCGCGTTTTTTCTCTGCCCCTCCCAAGCTTGTGTCCAGGTTACCCCATTCACTCTACTCTAGTTACACCAATATGGGTGAATCTTCCTCCTCCCTGCTTTTTGTGACTCAGGCCACATACAGAAGTTAGTTTCTATCTAGAAAACCATTGGTCTCTTGGTTTGAGGAAGGCACAGGAAGTAGGGTTGAGGAGATAGACACAACCTGAAATACCTATTTGCTCCATCTCCCAGGACTATGTTTAGCATTGGAAATTTCCCAGAAATTTCTAGGGCTAGAAATGAATGCCTATTCATACCCTTAAGTTTCAGTGTATGATGACAGTGTATTACAAAAGTAAATTTGTTAATACATTTTGGGGGACTTGAATTGGGTGGCATAGAATCCCCTTAGTTACCTGAGTCCCCTTAGAGACTCAATAGGTGGAATAGGATTTAGTGTTAAATCATATATATTATTAAAAATGGCACCTGCATATTAAAAACAAAACAGTGGGAACATGGAGACTTTTAAAGTAGTGGTTCTTAACCTTTCCCATACTGGGATCTCTTTCATGGACACATGGAGTATTTTTATATGTGCTCCAGGAGTAGTGTGTGTGTGGGGGGTAGGGTGGGGATTGTTCTTTAATTACAGTGGCTCTAAGAGCCACTCTTAAAATGCCTACAGCCTCTCATATATCAGTGTCCCCGTGCTTCAAAATGGAAGTGGGGGCACTTTAACTAAAGCTTGTTGAACAAGCACTAGGACACTGATACACAAGACATAGAGGCTTCTGGACCATGCTAATTAGCATGCTCCAGTATACTTGATTAAGTGAGTCTGCTCCTATGCGCTGTAATTACAGATGTTGAAGCAGCCTCCCCACAAATCTACAGGCACCCATAAGGCCTAACCCTACAGTTGCAGAATGAGAAACCTTGGTTTAAAGCAAATGTTGGCTATATCATTTACATATCAGTAGTGCATGTGCCCTCTAAATGTTGTTTTTTTCACCTTCCCATATTGTTTTCAAGGTTAAGGATGTTTTATAAAGGTATTTAACCCCACACAGTCAATAGAGCTGTTATTATTCCCTTTATTTCCATTATTTCATTTGCATAATAGCACATCTATCTTAGGGGGAGGGATATTTTCAGTGCATTCAAGTAATGATGCATTAAAAGACTTTATTTTTCTCTGAAAGTTTTAAAAATCCTTTATATTCTTTAAGTCATTAATTTTTCAAAGTAATTTAATGTTTAGAGCCCATTAAGTATCCCCTGTACATAATACTAATTACTAGTGCTTTCAGTTATTATATTGTGCCTGTGTCAATCTGCCTCAGTTATATTTAACCTGAAAATCATCTAAATCCATTTTCACTGACTAAAATAGACTGGGGTTGATTTTTAATGTTTCTTGTATGCTTCTCATTATCCTATACTTATGATTAAGGGGCCTACATTACCAACAGAGCTTCAATGGATTTAGATACAGACACAAATACTTCTCTTAGCTACATTGGTGTATATCCTAAATAAGCATATTGAAATGTGGTTTGAAAGAGGACTATTTAGAACTTAATTCTTCTGCAATATAGAGATGCAATCTTGACTGTCTGAATACAGAGTAAAAAGTGATGAGCAACACACGACATGTGAAGCAGCCCCAGACTACAGTAATGAGAATGTTGTTCTGTGGGCACTGATTTACTTTTGCCTTGTACGGTAAGGTGAGAAGAGAGGTTATCTTGTTAAGATGATGATTATTGCATTTAAACCCATTCTCTACCATAAATGCCCATATTCATGTCCACTTCTCACCCACATTTTCCCTCATCCCTCATGAGGCATAGAACAGACATATAAAAGTTTCAGATATTTTAAAGTCATGACCTAGTCCTTGATTTGGCACAGCAATAAAGCACAGCCTTAACTTTACACATGCACATAGATCTTGTTGAATCCAAAGAGAAGCAGGAGTTTAGATTGACCTCTTTGCTCATAATCTCCCATTGGCTAGATCTAGGTGCCTCCCCACAATGTGTATGTTTTTACAGATGACACCTAATGTGGCTCACTCATTCTATCAGGAACTTAGGTGCCTAAATCTGTTTCTCTGGGTGTGTACAGATGTTCAAAAGATCTGAGAGAACTATACTGGTTTTGTTCTCCCAGTAGAAATACCTACTGGTAAAAGTATTACAGTGCCTGGCTGTTTGTTCCACAGACAGTCTGGTCCATTGATGGCACCCATGACTTTCAGGCATCCCTGGATACTCCAGGGTAATCCTGGAGGGTTGGAAACCTTACTGGCACTAGCCAATGGATCTAGTTCCAGTGTAGTCTGTTCATGGTCAGGTACTATCAGGATGGGTTCTGGTGGTTTCTATCCTGGAACCAGCCTGCCACTCCCTTCCCCATTCCTAGACCCTCCAATATGCCCCTACCACCACTGGACCCAGATGGGCTGTACATGAAAGGCTACTTCATATTTGTATAGGAGGGAAGGTCTGGGAGCTCCAGGAACAGCAGGGGGGCACATCCATGATGAATGCCCATGATGCATGCAGGAAGGGATACGGTGTGACTGATCAGGCCCATTGTGATTAGGACCAGATCAGCCAGCCCCTGCTCCATCCTATATGCTAATATCATGGATGTGCTCTCTGCTTCCCATTCCCAGGGCCCCCAGATGTACCTTCTCCATGAATATGAACTAGATTTTCATGTAAGGTCTTGGTCTGGGTGTGGGAGAGGTGGCTTGAGGAGCTCCAGGAATGTGGGAAGGGAGGCAGGCTGGTTCATGTCCATGAAGGGGGAGGGTCAGCAGGCTTCAGAACCACTCAGTATATGGGGGCTCTGGGAGCAGTAGGACTGGGATCCAGAGCCCAAGGGAGGTTGGGTCAGGGAGCTCCAGGATCAGCAGAAACAGGGGCAGGCTGCTTTGGATCTGGAAGGCTGCTGGTATCTTGCAGTCAGTTTCCCTGTCTGCTCAGGTTTAGGAGGGTTGCCATCTTACAGTTCCAAGGCTATGGAGAGGGATTTTTCTAGCCCAAAGCTGAATAGAAGTTTGCTCTGTGCTTGGCCAGACCAGTGAAGTCTGGCCAAGTCACAGACAGTAGTTCTTGACAGGAGGCCTGGAGGAATGAACTCTGGGATGTCAGCATGGAGGCTAAGAGTACAAGTGTTCATTTCTCTGGCAGAAACTGTGCCCAAAGCCATGTCTTCCTCATGTAACCGAGAGAAGGAGGGGGAATCTGGGGGTTTTCAGGCTCTGCTTTTTTGCTCTTTACCATGGATTTGGCAAACAGCTGCTGGCAAAGATCCTGTATTCGACA